>CM052202.1:14947264-14963668 GCA_028455805.1 Lasioglossum figueresi
GGACGAAACGCTTCTTTTAACGTGTTTCATTGTCGTGCGAATCGATTATTGTCTTTTACGTCTTTACACGGTACCTATCATTTGAACTACTTGCCCAAGATTAATTTGGCGGGCACAGATCTGAAGCATTCGCGAATCAGCAACTTCGTGAACGTAACACTTTTTGAATTTCCCGGGATACCTACAGTCGATTTTCGTTTTCTTTTTTTTCTTATGCTGCTACACTCGTCGTGAACATATGTTCACAGTTTCAGCTATATAGCATTTTTTGTTTGTTTGCGAGAAGCATAAAGGTTAGAAGTGTTTTGCGTGTTCGGCGAATTTCTGCTGTCGAAAAAAATGGATCAAAGAATTTGCATCACATTTTGTGTTAAAAATGGAATTAAGTGCTCCAAAACACTTGAAATGTTGACAGTGGCATACTGCGAGTGTACTCTGAGTAAAAAAAATGTTTACAAGTGGTACAAGCTCTTCCAAGATGGCCGACAAGATGTTAACGACGAAGCTCGCCCTGGACGCCCCAGCACGTCAACAACCGATGAAAACGTTGAAGAAGCGAAGAAAATAGTGTTGGGGAATCGTCGAATTACCATTAGAGAAGTTGCCGATGATGTCGGCATCTCGTTCGGTTCGTGCCAAGCAATTTTAACGGATATTTTGGGCATGAGACGTGTGTCAGCGTAGTTTGTTGCGAAACTGCTTAATTTTTACCAGAAGAAACGTCGCATGAGCATCGCTCAGGAGCTGCCGAATGACGCCAACGATGATCCTGATTTGCTCAAAACGGTCATAACTGGTGACGAATCATGGGTAAATGGTTATGACGTCGAAACCAAAGTCCAATCGTCCCAATGGAAGTCCCCAGAAGAGCCAAGACCGAAAAAAGCACGCCAGGTTCGATCAAATGTCAAGGTTTTGCTCACTGTTTTCTTCGATTATCATGACGTAGCGCATCAGGAATTCTTACCACAAGGTCGTACGGTTAATAAGGAGTATTACCTTGAAGTTATGCGCCGTTTGCGCGAAGCAATACAAAAAAACGCCCGGAATTTTGGAAACACATTTCATGGATTTTGCATCGTGATAATGCACCTGCTCACGCATCGTTGCTTGCGAGTAATTTTTTGGCCAGAAACAACACCACGACCATGCCTCAGCCACCATATTCGCCGGATTTGGCACCCTGCGACTTTTTCCTGTTCCCAAAACTGAAGAGACCCATGAAAGGACAGAGATTTGCAACGATGGAGGAGATAAAGACTGCATCGCTGCAAGAGCTCAAAGCTATACCAAAAAGTGCTTGATCAAAATAAAAGGTCACCTTACTTTTTGATCACACCTCGCCCCATGTCAGCGATGGGTCAAGTCTTGTAGGGATATGGTTGTAATAGGAGGACGGAAATAGAGAGAAAGGAATTGGGAGAATGGGTAAGATATATTAGCGGGAAGAACCCTGAGTTTTTAGAAATTACCATCGTCGGTACAAATCGGTCGACGATGGGCCTCTCGCTGTAACGTGTTGTACATGTGGCGCTCTGGCCCTTATTGTTAGGAACCGTTACAGTACCTGACAGTCCTTGTAATGATTTACTGAACGATAAGCAACATTTACTAATATTAACTTTATATTAGGTGTAGAAATTAATTCGGTGCCTTAATATTGAATTATTTATAACTTTGGTTTGAATGCAAATAATCGTCCGCCATTTTGTAACGTTTAAGTATCGACACTTACAGTTATGAAACATTTGAGATCTAGTCGAAACAAAAACTATTGGTAAGCCAGACTCCCATACTGCACTGCATACCGTTTGCCTTTCAATTAAAGAAAAATGCTTCCGGAGCCGTTGAAATGAATTCTGCTTGAATTTTCATTTATTCCGATCACTCCGGTCACACCATCATTTAGCAAATACAAATTTCCAAACATTGGAAGAGATGCAAAAAGGTATTGACGAATTCATTGCATTAAAACCGCCATCTTTTTTCCGTCAAGGAATTCGACAGTTGTCTGAAAGATGGAGCAAAGTCATCGAAAATAATGGAGACTATTTCGAAAAATAATAGATGTATGATTACGTTATAAATAAATACTAAATTTGTTTTAAAAAGGCACCGAATTAATTTCTGCACCTAATATAATAAATGCTTTACAGATTTCGTGATTATTTTGTCTGAATGTACCTCAGACCGGTTTCTCTGTGTTCTTTTCAGAAAACAACAATAGTAAGTATAATCTTCATTTTCTTCATCGATTTATTGAAAGATAAACGTTATTCGTTGATGTTAGCTTTATAAATTACTTACAGATTTCGCAATAATTTCGTCTCGATGTTCTTGCGCTATAAGAAACATATTCTATAAATTTTCAAGTGCTCACATCTCTCGCAGACCAGTTTTTCTGCGTTTTTTTCAGGAATTTTAAGTTTAATCTTCATCTTTATGGTTCTACGCCATTTAAAGGTGATATCACGGTGCATATATTAACAAATTCTTTCATGGACTACGCGATTCAATAGGAAAACTGTTCGAAGTATAAAGGCACTTGCTATTCTATCGTATCAGTATGCCCGATGCTCAGTGGGCTAGCATGTCTGACCATGGTTGACGGTTTCTACTGAATCCTTCAATCGGATTTTTCTCGAAAACGACGCGTCCGATGAAAAATTATTATTGTACGTTCTCGATGTAGTTTTCTAGCCCATCGTTGCCGACTGTCTCGTTCGTTTACTATAATCAGACTACGGATTTTTATAGAAAATGAAAATCACCAGGTTACTTATACTCGATTAAACTTTGACATTTCCGCAGTGTACACGTGGCGTGTAACATAAAATTGTATTGTCAATAAATACTTGAAAGAAAAGTTTTAAGAAGAAACAACATTTGAAAAAGACAGTATCCGGCAGGATATAAAATGTTTTTTGAGTTTACGCAATTACAACAGATGTTCAGCTGCTTTCCCTAAAATGTTCTCTCATAAAGATAAATATTGCATTGTTCCGGCCGATCACGAGCGATCGACGTCCCACTTTCCACTGTCCCACGAATATTCTATGGGGCTCAGAGGCGAACGATGGGGGATCGTGATCGAAGGTCTAGAAAGGACGATCAGTGCTGAATCCCGCGGACTCCTCGGTAATTTTTCACGCCAGCGGAACGCGAGCGTCGATTTTTCAGCCGGCCATAAAACTGAAATTTCTCAGAGCGTCGTTGTTCGATCGTTGCTCGTCTACCCGCTCCCTTCCCGCGCGATATCATCGTTCCTTCTCACGTCAACTCTCCCGCCCTTTCCAGCCGGGATCAGTCTCCTTAAACTTCTCGACATATTTCCGGGACTTCTCTTTCCTCCTATTTCTCTCTCTTTCTCGTCTCTCCCGCCTCTCTTATCCACCGACACGATCGTGATCATGATTTATTTCGAGGGCGAACCGAGGGATTTCTAGATGTTTCACGCTGACGGCGATGTTTAGCCGAGAGTATGCTCTTTCGTGTGCTGGGAAGATGAAAAGGAGCTACTTAGTTTCTTCTGGCAGTTATGCTCGTTTCTGTTTAGCAGGAAAACATTTGCGACATTGTGGGGACATTCTTTCTTACGCGGCGGAATAGATTCTCTTTATTTATTCATTTTCATCGAGATCACTGCGGATTTCTAGGGCAACTGTACCGATTACTGTGGTATCATGCTTCGAACATACTTTATTTTAATATTATTCCTAATTTATAATGACATAATAATATGTAGAAGTATTTTATGGAAGAAAGATGCGTTTTGAATTCAACAAAAATTGGTGGCCCTCAAAACCTGATTCAGCATAAGAAATATTACAAAATAAAATCGATAACATTTTGTACGTATTACTGCGGATGAAAAAGAGCTACAGTGGGTGTAAAAAGTATTCTTACACCCTTTAAAACAGAATAACTTTTTTATAATTGTACCAAACGATCTGATTTTTTATAATCAATTTGGAACATTTATTTACGAAATGATATGCAAAAAAGATTTTTACAAAATTATAATTTACAAGGTTAGATGCAAAAATAAAGAAGGCATTTTTTAAAACGTTTTTATTTGGGGCCTTAATGAAAATTACATCGAAATCGATTAACACACACGAGCTACAAGCGGTTAAAAATGGTGAAAATCGTAGTTTTACTAACATAACTAACATAGATCTACAAAACATATGTTTTAAATTTTCATTGAGGATCCAAATAAAAAAGTTTTAAAGAATGCCTGTTTTATTTTTGCATATAACCTTGTTAATTATAATTTTTTGAACATCTTTTTTGCATATGATTTCGTAAACCAATGCTTCTAATTGGTTATAAAAAATCAGGTCGTTCGGTACAATTATAAAAAAGTTATTCTGTTCTAAAAGGTGTAGGAATACTTTCTGCACAGTGCACAGTAGCGCAGTGTGTTCAAACGGCGAAATCATGGCCAAAACATGGAAAATGAACTTTTTGGTGGGGATATGGTAAGTAATATTTTAGATTCTTTAGTAATGTGCCTATGGAAAAGCCGTTTGGACACACTATGCGTAGTTGCAATTCACACCGCGGTATAGGGATACTCTTTGTGATGTTTGTAGCGAAGTAATGTGAGCGATTCTTTCACTTTCATATACGTAATGTCGAGGGCTTAAGTTTTTTATTAAAAAGGCTAGGCAAGATGCTCTTTATATTTTTATTGTATCGAAGTAGGTATGTAAATATTAATAAAACTTTTCCTTATGCAGTTTGAAGCAATGTGAAGAATTTACAATCATGTGAACAATTTGAAGATATGTTCACCTTTTGCGAAGAATGTTTTTCCAAATCCTGAGATTATAAAAACAATTTCGTTGCCTCGCCGACGGGAATACATTCTCATTGAATTGTACAAATTTATTCGGGGCAAAATATGTATTTTTACATATTTTAATCTCATTGGGAAAAAATACCGTAGTAATACGAACATTTTCCCTATGCAAAATAAAAATTGCCTGCATTAATTGCAGGATCCAGGAGCTACGAGCCAGGAGAAAGATGTTCGAATATATCGTAAATCGATCAATTAGGGGTAGCAAGGGGCAAGAGAAGATCGCTGAAAGGGACCCCGGGTCACGGATGACCAATCCACGGGGTTTTCACGGGTGTCTAGAGCCTGAAATATGGAAATCAAGGTGGAACAGAAGCGGGGAAGCAGAAAATGCCGAATGGCACGACGTCGACCGGGGGGCCACGTGAGCTGCGTAATATCCAGTCACGTTGTGCGTTCGACTGCAAACCCTTTAAGCCGGCAATAAAATCCAACGATTTTCGTCGTGTGCATCCGCCGCGGCGGCATCCTTTTTCCTGGCTGCTTTTCCACCCCCTCGGCCCCCTTCACTCCCGCACCCACCGCCGGTCCCTTGTTGGGTTCGTTCCACGTCCTTACATTCAACCGTTTCGTCCTTATGCTAGTCGGGGGCCGGTCCGTCGCGCATTTGTAAGTCGAAACACGTCTTGAATATACGATAAAATTTTCCCCTAGATTTGGGTTCATCCTGAAACCCAGGGACCCGTTCCTCTTCGATTCTCCCCGGACCTTTGAACCCTTTTGCATGCATTCGCGAGATACACTCAGGAAACAGTTTAGCTGAAATTTGAATTCGCAATGAGTTGATTTAGACATGATCCCTGTCTCTTGGTTTTTAGACGAGGTCATTTAGGTCTTGGAGAAATTGTTAAAGAGTTGTTGGAACTGCTGGAAGCGTATTTTGAAATTTATTTCACAAGTTGAATGAGTAAACTATTTTCGGTAAATTGAAGATAATATTAATATTGTTAGATTTTACATTTCATTCCATTTCACGTATTCGTTTTTGTCATTAATGCATAAAATCCGCCGAGTAAATGAGAAGTTTGCGAATATGGAGGAGAGAAGACGAGAGTTTGCGAGCTATTGTTATTCTTGTGATCTTATTTAAGACTTTACGAGTACGGCTCCTATTTCTCCGCTCAATTTTCGTTAACATTTATGTCTATGCTTCCCATGCTAACAAGTATTTCTATTTTTACTGATTCCAGACGAGACACAAAATCGTCAAACCGTGAAAGCGCAAGGAACACGGCCAACTTTAAAGTGCAATGAAGTCCCTCGTTGTTTCTACTCCAGTGTTAATATTTTACAATCATTGTCGGGGGTCATAAACTCTTGTTTAACTGCAATCTTTGTAAATTACAGCGAGAAAGTTTTAAAGACCTGCAGTCTGCACGACAGGAAAAATAACGAAGACATATTTCAATATTTTTCTTCCACAGTTTTAACGATTGTGGATGCGATAGAGGCTCCATCTTTTAATTATTTAGAGGATGCTTTACAAGCTTCACAAGCTTGCCTAAGGTACGTACAAATTTCTGTTTTTCTCTAAAGACATTAGAAGGGTCCAAGAGTATTCTTACATTATATCCGATGTATTAAAATGATTGAAAGAAGAAATACTTTCCCATCCAGCTCCTGTTTTTTTACAATCGTTTTAGAATATTTTTAATGTGCAGAAAAGTTTGTTTGCGAATGCGGTTGACAGCGAGGATAATGTCGTAACTTTTCCAGGAGAAAAAGATCCGTCACCTTGCTCGCAGCGAGGCTTCAAATTTCCCGAGATATACGCGCCAGGATCGACATAAAGGATGTTCCAGGATCGTAGGTTTTCCGGTCCAGCCAGTACCAGCACGGACACCGAAGCGGCAATATTTTCTCCGGGTCCTTCCTTTCCTTTTTCTTTGGCTCCGGCGCGATTCAAAGCGCACGGGAGGATGCACTGGAGGATGCATGGGAGGATGCATGGGAGGATGCATGGGAGGATGCACGGGAGGGTGCACCTCCTCCACCCGTTCGAATCTCGCCTGCCAGAGACTCGCCGGGGTCGAGCATCTTCCGGCATTTATGGCAATATGCCACGGACCCTGTGCCGGCCAATAGTCATTCGAACCGAGGGACCAAAAAGTAGCCAACAAACTCGATTCAGTTACAAATCGAAAGTAACACCAATATATTGTCATATTGTTCCGTCGCGTAGGAACCATACACTTGGATTTCTTTCGGTTAATATTTATGGTCCGTTCGTGCCTAAAGACCGTCAGAGAGGATTAAACAAACTAGGGTTATTCGACGACCAGTCGAGGCATCTGGCCTAATGTTTAGCTTTCTACACCCTTGAAAATACAAGGTGCCATAAATTTAGTCCGTCCGAGGGACCACCGCGACCGATAAGTACGGAGTCGAATTACCGGGAACCGTCGCGTTTCCTTCCCAACGCTCCTTCAGAACAGCGAGAAGGATAAACAGTCGAAGCATGCTGATTGGTGAATGCAACGTTCGGCAGGAACCAATCGGTATATCTTTTTCCTCGTCGCGTTCGAATAGGAAATCGAGTTCCGTCAGTTATATCTTGGCTTTCGGACAAGCAACATCTTTTAATCCTCGGTTAGACAAGTACAACGCACCGGCCGTTGTCTTGTCATTCAAAACGGGATAAGTGTCGAGAAGTTACGTTGCGGTAGTTCGTTGTCCAGCAATCTGAACAACCGCGCTAAATTCCGCGTCATTATTAATCGAAAACCCCTCGCGTGCGCTAGCGTATAAGGCAGGACCTGCTAGATCAGCCTTACCGACGAGTCCACTAGCAGGTCTTCCATTATATTCGAACCGATTTTATCTTATGCAATCGCTTAAACCATTGAACCGGCTACCCAATATTAATTTGACGGGTTGTTATGACATGCATAAGAAGGGTCCATAAAAAGTGCCGTTGGTCCTCGGGACACATGTACAAGGGTCGCGAGAAGGCCAGCACCTTTCCGTTTTACCCGTCTTATAAAATTAAGGCCTGACTTTCACGTGCAAACCAGTCCTGCAATACGTGAGGGTCCGAGGATCAATTGGCGCTTTCTTGGGCCATCGGCTTCGGGACCCTCGTTAAGCGCAACCCCTTAAGGTTGCAGACAGACGACTCTGTCCTCCGAGTCCTTGGAAAATGCTTGGGACAAGGGCAATAAAACAACCGCACGTGCGAGCCATTTGGGCATTTCGTTTTGCCACTCAACTCTGGGTCCGCTGCCCGTAGCATTGTTTGGGCATTGACTTCCGCGATTAGCTTGAGGTGTGGATGTCCTTCTCCGCCGATAGGAGACGTATGGGAAAGGCTCCTCCTTCAAGTCAGTCAACGAATGGGATGTTCTCACCCCGCAAAAGGGACTGTTTTTCCCACCTTTTAGCCTCACCACCGAGGTGAGAAGCGAGCGAACTCAGGGATAGAAGTCAGAAAGGAATCATTTGACAACCGAGACAGTAGTAAAAAGGAAATCTAGTCACAACCGAGATAGATAAGGTTTCCAGTACGAATCCTGTGTAACAAGTGTACATAATTTAATAAACTACAGATTCGTTACGGCAAAGAGTGTCGAGGTGTTAATTGAATTAAAAATACTACGCAGAACCTCTCTTTAATACCAAGAGAATCTGACAACTCACAACACGGGTAGTAACAATCGTGCGAGAACATTCGCGGGTTAGGCTCAAGCTTTACAAACTTGAGTGGAATACATCCGCGCATCACCCGTGAGTGTCGCCTCAAACACACGACGTAACACATATATTTGTCATCCTTGAACAAGATGTTCGATCGGCGATTAAAATTTCATTAACAAAAGTACGATTTCACATGACGTAACAACTTGATATTCCATTCGACGTTTAATATTTTTAAATCAAAGTATGATTTCACATAACGTATCGAATCGAAATTATTCAGTGTAGAACATTTTAAATGAAAGTATGATTTCACGTGACGATTTAAATTGAAATTATCCGATGTTTAACATTCTTGAGTAAAAGTGTGATTTTACATGACGCAGCAAATTGAAATTATTCGATGTTTAACATTTTTAAACGGGAGTATGATTTTTCATGCCCTTTCAAATTTCAACCATTGGATGTTCAACATTTTGAAACGGGAGTATGATTTTCCAAGTCGTTTCGAATTTAAACCATTGGATGTTTAACATTTTTAAAAAGAAGAATTCCTGTATTAATTCGCTCTCGTGTGGCGGCTGCCATATTATCATTTTAAACGTAGATATAGCTAAACCTCGTACAGAAGAATTATCAGAATTATAATTAAATTATAGTACAATAAATAACCGGAGTAAAGATTAAATTATTCGTTCGCGGTTGATCATGAAACGTAAATGTTATGCAAACAGTACTGCACAGAACGACCACATGGATTCACAGGTCAGGTTTTAGAAGATAGGAGGTGGGTCGGTTTTTTGCCAGGAGATCTGGAAATGCAACGAGAACCCGGTGCAACCCCGTTTGTGTCGCGAGTAACTCGTCGCTAGATCTGCGGCCGCCGTAATTAAGAAGATGCACCGATCGGAACGATAACGCCCCTGTAAAGCACTCTTAACGCCCCGGAACGAATTAAATTACTCATTTCCTCCGGACATTATTACATTTTATCTTCCCTTTATTCGCATCCTCTGGAAGTTAATACTTTTAACGTGCAATTCGACAAACGCGATAATCGTTTAGTAGACTGAAAACAATTAATTCAAATTTTCATGAGCCGATTATCTTCTATCACTTGCACAAATTAATATGTTTACATTAAACAATCGGTAATATACAGGGTGTTCATTTGAAAACTTTCCAGCCGAATATCTCGAAAAGTAGGAAAGATATTGGAATAGTGTAAAACACGTGTCCAAGGATTTCGAGGGGGAAAGAAGGGGGCAGTATCAGTTTTTTATTTGGGTGACGTTTTCAAGATCATTTGAAAGTCAACTTTGTTTTTTCAGATGGAAACCTATATTTTTTATTATGGGACCTTATAGTACGTAAAAAGACCAGCAATTTTCGCAGGATACTTTTTTATCTGCGCACTAGTTTTGGAGATATTTAAAGAGAAGTAGAACGAGTCATACTTATATTGCGAGAAAGGTTGTAATTTCTTTATAACTATAACAAATTTTCAAAATGTTCTCCGTTGTTTTCTAAACAACGATACAGATTATTCTCGAATTCTGAACGAACATTTGTGAAGGTATCTGTTGGAATAGCTCTGCTTCCTGTACAATTCTGCGACGCAAATCGTTGACGCTTTCTGCTTGTGTTTTATAAACGACAGACTTTAAGTGTCTCCACAAAAAGAAGTCGAGCGGAGTTAGATCTGGTGATCTTGGTGGCCACTCGATAACATTTCTTCTACCGATCCATCTTAGTGGGAATCGATTGTTTAACCACTGGCAAACTGATTACGCGTGATGCGGGGGTGCACCATCATGTTGGAAGTACGAAAGTTCTTCATTTAACAAAAAATTGCCGTTTACATCTCTTTGGTTTTCAATACTTCCGGTTATAAGTGAATCAATGATGTCGTCCAGTAAATTTAAATACCATTTAAATGCCATTCAAATACTCTTGAAACAAACAGAGGACCTATAATAGCATTTCCTAAAATGCCTGCCCAAACGTTTATTTTTTCCGGCAATGTAGCATTACTTTCTCTAATAAGATGTGGATTTTCGTCACTCCAATAACGACATTTATGACGATTTACAGCATCATTTCAGAAAAAAGCGAATTCGTCACTAAAACAAATGTTTTTAATTAAATTAGGAGTGACGTTGATAATATTTGTTAATTCCTCACAAAACTCAATTCGCCTGTCAAAATCATCTTCCAATAACTTTTGATGCAACTGCATTTTATAAGGATGAAACTTGTTATGTTTAAGTGATTTGTGCACAGATCCCACTGATACATCAGTTACCATTGAAACTTGCCAAAATGAACTAGTAGGATTCACACTAAACTGTCCTATAGTTTCGATTTGATCAGCTTCTTTTATGAATTTTGACAGGTTTCTTTTTAAATTTGTCACCGATCCTGTTTCCTTAAACTTTGCAACTAATTGTAACACGTACGTATGAGGAACATGTGTATCAGGATGTCTCTCATTGAACGTAGCAGCAGTTCGACGAGCACACTCATCAGCTTCATAAATAAAAATTATTTTTACTCGTTGTTCTAAAGAATACACCATTTTGTACTATTAATTGTAGTACGAAATACTATATTGTATCTCTTATTACGATGATTCACACTTGACTAAATAGTACAATCTTATATTGAAAGACAGACAACATAAACAAGAGACCAATAGAGGACAATTGTTTTCAAACGGTACGTGCTAGTACAACTGGAAAACATTAACGATTTGCGTGGCAGAATTCTGCAGGAATGTAGAACTATGCCAACAGACACCTTCAAAAATGTTCGTTCAGAATTTGAGAATCGTCTATATTATTGTTTAGAAAACAACGAAGAACATTTTCAAAATTTATTACAGTTTTAAATAAATTACAAACTTTCTCGCAGTATAAGTATGACTCGCTCTACTTCTCTTTAAGTATCTCCGAAACTAGTGCGTAGATAAAAAAACGTATCCTACGAAAATTGCTGGTCTGTTTACGTACAATAAGATCCCATAATAAAAAATATAGGTTCCATTTGAAAAAACAAAGTTGATCTCCAAATGACATTGAAAACGCCACAAAAATAAAAGACGCACGTGTTTTACACTTTTTTAATGTCTTTCATACTTCGCGAGATATTCGGCTGGAAAGTTTTCAAATGAACACCCTGTATAAAACCCTAGCTAATATTTTCTCTTATTTTCTATTATCTTTTTATGAAGGACACATATTTTTTGAAGTGAAAACTTCTTTAGGCCCACCGCGTACACAATTGCTGGGCAGTGAATGGGACTGATCCGTCACGCTCCGAGAAGAAACGCTATTCGGGTAAACTCGAAGGAGCCGAGTTCAGTCGAGCGTGTGAGAAACAGACAGGTGTACAATCGCAATACAAATTGTTCCGTCCGAAGGAACGAAAACACGTGGGACCAGGCGACCAACTTTACGACGCGGACGACAAAGGCCCTTTTCCGATTTCTAGCCATCCATCGAGCAATTAGAAGAACGCTAACCCTCGAGTTGCCTATCGCAAGGCGCTTGAGGGTTCGAGCTGATGGCATTGGAAAGGTGGCTATGAAACCAATCCGCGCGGCTCTCGACCCGGGCACCGTTCGCTAGCTACGCGAGGCCCACGGATTAGGGCAGAGCGACCAAGAGTTAGCATACGCGGCGGCCAAGGTACCGCATGCCTTGTGCCGAAAATGCTGGCCCCTTGGATCCCTCTTTTTATTGCGCTTATACGAAGCGCACTCGGGCCGTCCGAGTCTTTTTACCCCTGGCCTTCGTCATCGGACTTGGGCTAGAGGGTAATAAACCATCTGCGGGCCATACGGACCGAAAATATTCGCATTGCATTCGGGGTCCGGTAATCGCGTTACGGGATTTCTCCAGATGGACTTGGAGATGGGGACTTCCTCCTCCACCGGTGAGGGTTCTCCCGGAAGAACCTCCTTCTTCGAGTCAAAAAACCAATGGGGATGATTCTTCCCCCGCATTAGCATTATACGCCTCCTCGCCGAGAGGATAAAAAGAGCTGACCCCGATGCAGCCGAAGTTGGTAGTTCGTAACATCGAGACTTGCAATAACTCTAGCGTACCGTAAGCGCAACCACTGCTCTAGCAATAAAATCGGAGTACCCAAAATTAGTTTGGCGGGTAACCTTTCGGTGACAACGGATAACCGAACGCGCTCACATTCGAGAACTCGAGCCTTACAACCTCGGGTGGTTGATCAAACGAGAACCGCGCGTTATATTCGTGAAGTCGCGACGCAACACAAATTTAGATTTCGGTCGTGCCGTCTTATGCGCGCAGTATTGATCTGTTTTTTTACCACCTTTTACAATCAGTTACAATTCCAATCGTTGAAATATAATTATACCCAGTGAGGATAAAAAGGTTAAGAAACAAAAGTGTCGCAGTAAGCTAGAAAAATTTGAAGAAAATTATTTACAAGTTCGCTCTAATCGATAAACGTGTACCGTCTTATCATCGGGACTACTTAGGACTTTTGCGAGGCATCAGGGTGCAGCGATTCGTACGGTTTTCGTCGAAATGAAGAAATTAGGCGAAAGCGCGTCAAAGCGAGGGCGAGCGGCTGCTGCGTCGAACCGAGTCTTGAAAATTAGTGGAGTAAATGCACGAGCTCAAAGAGTACACAGTGTAACCAGCTTCCTGGGGACGGCTGGACGCGTCGTCGTCTCGTTAGTATGCGGGCTGGTATTCGTTCGAATACGTGTGGTTCGCGTCGCTTGGATACATAGAATTAACCCGCCCTAACGTCCGCGGAGGCATGTGCCCGCGGGAAAAGTCTCAGATTAAGCTGCGCGTGTCGTTAAGCCGTAGAAGTTAGGCCAACGACGCGACGACGCGCGACGTCGCAAAAACGAAGACTACGACTATATCCTTCCCAGCCGTGGGGAAAACTTGGACGTCCGATTGCCTCTCGCGAGATGAAACGCTTTCGGTGGAGATCTGCCAGCTTTCGCGTCGAGCAGTGACAGTGGGAAAAATTCCTCTTCAGCTCCGAGAGCCACTGACGACATCTCATCAGAAAATTCTTACTCGATCGACTGGATTTTAGTATTATTTTCCACGAGTACGAGGGTTTAATCGTAGCATAATGTTTTTAAACGGCGATTACAAGCAATTCGATGATAGTAATTAAAAACAAATGGTGTGAGTCGATTTTCCCTGAAAATCTGCTTCGAAAATGTGAAATAACGATTTTCTGTTTAAAACTTCGTTTCGGAGAAAATTAAGGTTGAAAGTTCAGCGCGTGCGCTGTTTAGTGGGTTAGCGTTTCTGACCATGGCTGACCGTTTCCACTGATTTCTTCGACCTTAATTTTCTCAAACACGACACGACGGATGAAAAATTGTTGTTAAACATTTTCGATGCAGATTCTCGCGAGGAATCTACCCATTACAATTTACCCACTTAACTTTTTCCAGAAACATTCTACCATGCGGTAAACATTGTTTCACTACGGACTTTCAGAAACGTTCTCTTCCTGTCGTTCCTAAATTAATGTAATATGTAGACTGCGGATTTGATGCGTATGTACTAACAGTAAGTGATGGAATAAAATAGTTTCAACATACTGTCCAGACACTCGACATAAATACCAACCAGAGAAAAAAGACTGTTGCGTATAAAATAGAATAATGGAACCAAGAGTTTCATCAACGACGGGAATTAAATCAATTTCTGGGTCTCTTTGGAGATCAGGTGCGATCGAAATCGCACAAACAGCGTTCTGTAGGTTGGCCGAGTCGACGAGACGTTGTTTCGTCGAAACGGTGGCTCGTAAATTTTTTAGACGAGCGTCGATTACGTCCCGACGTAAACTCCTGACGAGAATATTGCCGAGGCTGTTGCTAAGCTCGTAAGAAAATGATCGACATCGTTCCCCTCCCCGTTCTTCCCTTCGCGTGAACACTTTGCAACGATCTTGCGACCCGATTCGCGCTGCCATCAACGCCACGTCTTATCGGAATCCGTTGATTTTCACCGAGCGTGTTCACCTGGCCCCCAGATTAAGTCAGCTCCCTCCCGCGTCGCCAGGGAAAAAACGGATGTGACTACGGCGAGCACGCGAAATCGCAACACCCGGACGGAAATCGATCCGAGGGAGATGATGATTTCGCAGGCAGCTGCATTTCCGGCGACGGGAGATTATTTATCGATGAGAAAAACGTCCGGGGGCGTGCTCACCAATGCCTCGCTAAATTAGCCTCGCTTCGGAACACACCCGCTATTTTTTAAAACGTTCTTAACGCTAAAACTATCGTGCCTGAAACGAAACTTATGCATATTCCTTTATAATAATGACAAAGTTGAGTTTATGCATAGTGTTTTATGCAAAGTAAAAATTGCCTACATTAATTACAAGAAGTAAGAGCTGCGTAGACATGTGATCCTTTATCATATTGTAATTTGAATAAGTTGGTAGAAATACAGCCGGTCTTATTAAACAATTTCTCAGGAAACACTTTTTATAATTTCAACGATTATAAAAGAAAATGTCTGAAACCAGTCAGTTTAACAGTTCCGTTTATCCTACTACTAAAACTTTCAAAGTAATATGTAGGACACGCTCTATCGACAGAAATAAATTATGTATATTGTACATTCTAAGAGAATATATCCACCAGAATTGCATCAAATCGGTATTGTTGGAAGGTAGTTTCCACAGAATTGTTTGCGGCATACTTTCGACCTAAAATCCTGGATCGCATTTAAGATCTGTGTCAACCGCTTAGTCAAGTTAATTTCTATGCTCGATATTGCCCGTTGAGGTCGGTTTTCGAGAGCGTCGGATGCCCGCTCGCTGGCGAACAACGTGTATATTAAGAAAATGGTGAAATTTCCCGAGCATGCCTTGGTTCACGGGAGCAAAGGCCAGCAGAGATCGAAGCGTGTAATTTCTCGCAAAATTTCCCGGCGTTCCTGCAGCCGGTCACGTCGTTTCGTTCCTGGATAGACGCCTAAGCGAAACGTCGATCGACGCGAGTAAGACAAGTGCGAAAGTAACCCCCGTCCAATCAATCTTGCGGCATATCAAGCTCCCAGCAGGCCGGTCGAGCACAGGAACAACCGAGTTTCCTGACGCCCGTTCATCCGTTTCCCCCGCGTCGGGCATCTTTCATCCCTTCCTCTCATCCTCCCTCCTCTCGCGTGGTTTTCTCGGGCCCTCTTCAGTCACCGCGAAATCCTCCCCTGACAAAAAGAGCGACATGTCCCCGGGAACAGTTATCCGCAAAGGTCCGACCGTGAGAGAGCCGGTCGAGCAAAAACCCTGAACCATTCTCGGGACACTGTATCGGGAACATGATTGGGATTGTTATCTGTGGGCCAAAGGGGGTGTCTTCTACCCAGGAAAAATTCGTTGGGAGATCGTGCCACTCTTGACGGCCGACACTTTTTGGGGTAGAGGCTACTTTCTGGCCAGTGGATCGGTTTAATGGCGCGGTTTATGCTTTGGAAAATTGGTGATAATTTGTTACAATGGGATATAGATATTAATTTTGTGTTAACGAATTCATTGTAGGCAATGGTTCTTCCTTTGCAATCCCGAGAGAATACTGGCCAGTTGTATTGCTAAAGACCTTGGGAATACTGGCCCTTTGTATTTCTAAAGACCTCGGAAAACACTGGGCGGTCCTTTGTGTTCGTAGTAACCCTTGGGAAATGACAACACTAATATTTCCTCGAAAGACCTTCTATTAATAAACCCTTGTCTGTAGCAACGACCTTAGGAATAATGGCCCTTTGTATTCCAGATAATCCTTGGAAAATGACAACACTAATATTTCCTGGAAAGACCTTCGATTACTAAACCCTAGTGTGTAGCAACGACCTTAGGAATACTGCCCTTTGTATTCTAGATAA
>CM052202.1:14963768-14978476 GCA_028455805.1 Lasioglossum figueresi
CGATTAGTAAACCCTTGTGTATAGCAACGACCTTAGGAATACTGGCCCTTTGCATTCTAGATAATCCTTGAGAAATGACAACACTAATATTTCCTCGAAAGACCCTCGAATAGGAATCCTTGTGCATAGCAGCAATCTTGGGAATAACAGTCCTCACATAACCAAGACCAGTGAACTGATCCTTAGAGAAGTCTCCTCCGTCCCTCCGATAGCCAACAATCCACGAAAACTTAATGAACGACAAAAACCCACTTCATGGGCGGTAACCCATCCAAGTCGGTACCGCGGCTACGCTCGCTTAAACCTGGAATACCGAATGGTCAACCACATTCCAAACTCCCCGCAGACTGCTTACAGCCATCCTAAGCTAACTTTCAGTATACCTAGAACAATTTTCTCTGAAGAAACGTTCCCAATTCCCCACGTAACAGTTCCCCCAACTAATTTTAAAACACAATATCAATCCCGAGAAATCCTGCGGTAAAGAATAAACACGACAACAGATTTGCGTTAAACTGGATCGTCGTCGACGACTCGAATTCGAAGCCGGAGAGTCGAGAGATGGTTCGGGCTCGTCAAAGAGCAAGAAGCGAAGGACGCATTATCCTGGAGGATCGAATTGTCTCGGTCGTCATTCAAATTCGTTTAAGCTTCCTCGCGGGCTCGCTCGAAAGTCCCGGGGTTCCTCGAAAGCTCTCCGCCCAGAGGCCTTATCTTCTCAGAGGCTGAATCTCACAGAGAGATAGATCGATCCCTGTTCCACGCTCGGCGACGAGTGCTTTCGAAGGGTTAAGAGAGCCGTTTAAACGGGCAAGAAGCGCAAATTGTTCGTTCTACTCGGTGTCCTATGGATTACACCGCTCTCGCCCCTCCCCTCACCCTTCCATGGACACCGATATGAATTCAACGTTCCTTCTTGCGGCTCTACTCGAGCACAGATTGCTACCACTCGATCAAAAGCAACGTTTATCTTATGATACAATATTTTTAGCAATAGCCCAGTGGATGAATTCTATACAAGTTGATTTTTTATCAAATGTCAGTTTCTTTTGTCTCCAGTTGGTATTGATGTCCCCTGTCTGCGCAGTATGTTCAAACTATTTTATTCCATCACTTACTGTTGTTACGTATGCATAAAATTCGCAGTCTACATATTACATTTATTTAGGAACGACGGGAAGGGAACATTGTTGAAAATCTCATCTGCGCGATGAAACAATGTTTATCGTGCGATATAATGTTTCTGAACAAAGTTAAGTAGATAGATTGTAATGGCTGGATTCCTCGTAAGAATCTGCATCGAAATCATTTAATAACAATTGTTTATCCAACGCATCGTTTTCCAGGAAACGAAGATTGAAGAAAACAGTAGAAACTGTCGGCCATGGTCAGACACCCTACGTACAAATCTTTCAACCTCAATTTTCTCATAAACGAAGCATTAAACAAAAAATTGTTATTCTATATTTTCGATGCAGTTTTTCACGGAGGATGTCCTGATAAGATTTATTTTAAATGACTATTACCATACCATTTGTAATGGCCGTTTAAAAACTTCATAACGCATTCAAGCACGATAAAGCGATCGAAGGCTCCCGGTTCGCGAACAATAATAATAGAATACAGTCGATTGAGAGTAACAATTCCGCGAAGGAAGCAGGTTTGTCTACTAAAGAGGACGACAATAGCTCGACGCTACAAAGAAACTCGCAATCCAAAGAAATGCAACTCGCAGATGTTCGCTCCCGAGTTTCTAGCCTAAACACAAATCGCTCAACGAAAAGAGCCGCGGGGAAAAAAGCGAAGGAACGGAGCCCGCTTAGAAATCCCGGAAGCTGCGAGATCGACGGTACATTTCCGGTGTATTCTGCCCGATCAAAGCAAATACACGGCCGCGATACATCGCGCGATATTAAATCTCGCGAACCCCGCAAACACGTATCGAAACTGGAGCACGCTTCCACCCTTTGTCGTCCTATAATTAAATTGCTCTCTCCTCCTTTTGCGTTCCTCTTCATTTCTCCCTCGCCGACCCATCCTTTCCTCCTCCCCTTCCCCCTAACTATCTCCATGACCCTCTTCCGTGACGATTCGTTTTTATCTCTCGCCCCGAAAGCCAATGGAACTTTCGCTGCCAGAGGAAACACGCGGGTTTTCGAGGACCGACCGCTCTACATCGGATACGGTGATTTAGCGTCTCCCAGGAATCGCGAGCCCGACCCCGAAATGTCTAACTTTTATCGCTTGTCCCGCATATTAACACTGCATTATGTTCCAGCAACGTAGCAAACGGGAATTACTAAAATTGGAATTGTTTATTCAGCAAGTAAATTTAGCACTTTGCCTACCGAATTAGTGGCGGCTGGCTTGAAGTCGTTGATTTTAGGAAATGTACTCGGTTCTCTGCTTAATTTTGTTCATTTCGGCCATAGATACATCAAATCCACAGTGTAACAGTTCGACCGCTACTCACGAATCTCTTCAAACTAGTAACTATCTGACGAGTATACTCGTTATGGAATAAAACGAATTGCTATGTATTGCATGTTAAAATTGCTGTGAACATTAAAACGCATTTGTAATTTTTCGACAGATTAGAATATTAGAAAGAAATGTCAGTGCGATCGATAAAGTATTTGGAAATTCCTTAGCACCCACTTATAAAATCGAGCTGCACCACTAAGAATTTTAATAAAGAATGAAAACAATGTGTCAATATTCTTCGATTCTTTTGACCATTGTATAGTTTCAAATTGCAACTACTCGTGTCTACCATAAAAACATATAGTCTTAGTGCCTCTCTGAATAAGCAGTTTTTGCACTCCTCCTAATAAATACGGTCACTATCGATTTTTCAGCGACTGTTCGCACATAAATCACAGGAGGATTTCCCGCGAGGAGCGTTGCAACGCCGCTTATTATTAATAACTGCACATAGCCGTCATTAAAATTTCGCCTAGGACAATCGGGCGCGGCATAATCAGTGATTCTTCCCGGCGTCGCTCGATTTTCGAAATCCACATAATTGGGCTCATAAATCAGCGGTGGCCTCCGCGGATCTCCATATGGGCGCAGATTAATGATTGTAATTAATGATTTCGCGCGCGCGCGGGTAGCCAACGAATGCATTGCGCGACGACCTCGTACATATTAATTTTATATTATACGGCTTGTCTGTATTCCGATCGGGTAAGTGGTCGCCATCGCGATCGACCGGCCGCCACCGGGCCGTGTTGTGCGCGCCGCTCGAATTTCGAAGGACGTTTAAAAATTTCACGTATCCGACGATGATCGTCGAAACTCGCCAGGGTATAGAAATGGGCGAGGAGGAGGAGCAGGAGGAAGAGGAGGAGGAGGAGGAGGTGGAGGAGGAGGAGAGGAGAGGAGAGGACAGGTTGGTTGAATTTTCGGGGAGGTGCGTGGGCGGTGGGCACCGAGAGTATCTCGTGGCCGAATAGATCGCCGACGGTAATTACTCGGCAATCGATCCATGAATTATCAAGCACCCTCATTGATCAGCTTTCTGGTCCCCTCCCCGTGAGTCGCCAATCGAGATCACGAGATCTGCGCGAAATCGAAACCAATTATTGAATTATTCAACCGCTTTGTACCGAGAATTAATGGAGGACCGGACGCTACGCTAAATAGAGTTGGCCCCTGCGGTAAATAGGTTTTCGAAACTCCGCGATACTGGATCCGTGAGAAAGATTATCGCATGACGTACACGTACCATTGTTCCACCGTCTAGACGCGTTTGATATCGGGTTTTAGTACCGATCTTTCATAGATTGTAGCAAGTATATCGTATTCAATTTGTTTTTATCTAATAAATAGACTGCGAATCTTTACGCATTTATAGAAAAATTGAGTAAATGGAATTCAAAATTGTTAAAAAGTTTTAAAAATTGAAGATGTCAATACACGATTTCTCCTCTTTTAATACCATTAAGGGAAGAAATAACATTCAAGTTTAGTTTCTATAGTCTGTTAATAAATTAGTATGGATGGGCGGGTATCTGAAAATTTCGACTGTCGAACCGACCCGACCACTACTCGTGTCCATAAAATGAACAAAATCATATCAAATGGAAATATTCTATTTCTGAAGAAATATTTGATTTTTCAGTGAAAATAGTTAATTGCCAGAGTCCAACGTATGCAGACGGTAGGTTCCGCGGGATATCGAAGTCTGGTCTTCGACTTCATAAAGGATCCGTGCTCTTTGCGGAGAGTCGAACGAACGAGAGCGGATCTGGTCGGCGGATACGATCTAAATTTTCATGACACCTGTCGAACGAAGGAAACGTCTTCGACGAGCGTCGCCGCCCATCGTCGTGGCAAGGATCGACCTGGAGAGGAGGGTGGGGGGGGGGTACTTTTTTAAACGAGTTTGCGTCAGTTGGAGGATCGACGCGCTGAATAATGCAAGGCTCACCCAGATTTGGAAATAATCCACGCGCGATACCGGGCACGTCGGGTCCGGGGAATATGGAAAAGGGCAGAATGCGCTTGTGCGCGCGCGGCACATCGTTATAATAATTTATCGGCATGAATAATTGGAATTTCGATGGTGGCGGTGCGCGCCGGCCTACGTTATACGACTCCATAATACATGACGTCCGGCGTATCTATCGGGAAGATGTACCTACCGGCAGATGCGTCCGTTTCGCCGGTCCAGCAAATTTTCCTCGTATTTCCTAATCTAGCCACGCTCCTATTCGCTCTCACAAAAATTCGCATGTGTACACATTTTTTTATGAAAATCTGTTTGTCAATTAGCGGGCGCCGAGAACCTGGCGAACATGTGTCCCGGGGTAAATAATGGTGAACGCAGGCTCGATTTGTTTCGATTTTAACACCTTGTTAATTTATATTAAATCAGATTTTTGGTTGCGAGTATACAGCCTGTGGAGACTTCGCATACAATAAATATAAATTTTCATTTCTAAAGTGAAAACTGCTGTAGGCGCATCGCGTACACAATCGCTGAGCATTGAACGAGTCTGATCCGTCACGCTTCGAAGTGAATCGCTGTTCGGGTAAACTCGTTTTAAATATTTAGAGTGATTTCAATCGAATCTGTGTTTATCTCGTATTTTAGTTATGACAAGCCCATTGTTTCTTTCTCTCTTAGATTATAACAATATCAATATTATTCGTCAAAGTAGATATTGTAAGAAGACGTTATTCTTCAATAACTTCTTCAAAGATTATATTGATTTTGATACGAATGACACTCGTATCGTTCGTATAGATATCATTTAGCACAGTATCGGTCTGACTTTTCTATCTAGGAAATTATGTGAACTAAAAGTAAATTCTAATCACTGTAACCGTAAATTAGATCGTAGCGCAACGGGTTACAAGCAAGCGGAGCAATACAGCGGGAGGTTGTTTGCAATTTGCAATCGCGATCGGTTCTCGTCATTGCCCTCGGAGATTGGCTCTCGCCGAGGAGACTCGAATAACCATCCATCGTCCGGCAACGTCGGCCGATTCTTTCCAGGTGGAATGCCTCTCTCGTGTTCCCCTGCGGCAGTTACTACACGCCGGCCGTGAAATGAAATGAAATCGATAATGGGGGAGACACGGTCGTGCGCGCGAAATCGTCGCGAGATAAAAGCTGTTAAGGAGACAAAGTGCGCGGAGAAAAATGCTCGGCCCGGGGAACCGGAGAGTTCCCGGGGAAACCTGCCGAACTTTTAGCAACGTCTCCGCAGACCGAAACTAACTTGTCGAATCGAAGGGGGCGGCCCTCCCTTTTTTCTTTCTTTCTGTCTTTCTTTCTTTCTGTCTTTCTTTCTTTCTTTCTTTCCCCGGCTTCTCGATGCCGACACGTTCGCCATCCGCTTTCCCTTTTCTCCCTCGATCGGCCGCCATTTGCACGTCGAATGCATTAGCCAATGGGCCGTGCTCGGTGCATCCCCTCGATCTACCTGCAGAACGTGTATTTCTTCTTTTTTTCTGCGAGAAGAACGGCTCTTTCAATTTTTATTGCGCTGCTGTAGACTTTCTTTTCAGATAAATTACTTTACACGTATAACTTTAAACGTGGTCGATCGGGGAAGCATTCTCTGTACCATAATCTGATCGTTTCTTTCGAGATTATTATGTAGAAGAATATTTTGGAACATCCTATTGATGCGATATAGTCATCGAGAATCCTATTAACCCCTTGTGCTGCAATTCATTTTATGGGAACAGGGATTAAAACTTCGGGTAAACTTTACTTTACCTGTGGCGGCCTACTTCCTACACTCGCCACAAGATGGACAGATAGTCAAAGACCTTTCTCGCTACTACCTGATCGGTCACCGATCCCTATACAGGGTGTCTCACCCGATTTTGACATCTTGATTTCTCCGCTATTGTTAGCCCTACCGTAAAATGTTTCAGATAAGAATTGAATGGTGCTGAGTGGGGCATGGTTTGGTGTTATTAGTTTATTAGTGCGTGAACGCGTTCAGGTCATACGAAGGCCAACTTTGTTTTTTTAAAAGGAATTATATACTTTTTAATACATCAATCGATGCAGTTGGACATTCTTTATAAAAAGGTATTAACCTATTTATGTTGAAAAATTAGTCGTGTAGGAGATATTTCGATTTAAATAATTTTACGTACGATTAATGTTGTTTAACTGTAAGATATAAAAGCTAACGTCTTATTGTTAGTGCGACAGTAATGATATCTTAGAATTATTTAAATCGAAATATCTCCTAAACGATTAATTTTCAACATAAATAGGTTAATACTATTTTATAAAGAATGTCCAACTGCATCGATTGATGTATTATATTAAAAAGTCTATAATTCCGTTTAAAAAAACGAAGTTGACCTTGATATGACCTTCACGCGTTTACCCACGAATAAACTATTACACCAAATTATGCCCCACTCGGCACCATTCAATTCTTATCTGAAACATTTTTCGGTAGGACTAACATCGGCGAAGAAATCAAAATGTCAAAATGGGGTGAGACACCCTGTATATACGTCCTCAACTACCGATTACAGCGTCTAAGGCAGGGCCCGCTAGATAGCCTTACTGATGAGCCCTCTAGCGGGCCTAGGACGAAACGCTCCCGTTTCCTTTTCCTCCCTTCTCTCTTTCTCACACTATTAGCACCGCCAAACTGGTGATGGCGAAAGTCTGGCAATTGTCAACTCAAAAATAGTTTCGTCGAACGAGAGTCGTAAATTACGTTGGCCGTTTGCACGAAAGAAAGACCTCTTATGTGCGTACGTCCGAACGCTACAAACCGGATTCAAAATTTGTGCCTTTCTCCAATAAATGATTATGTATTTGATATGTAATCCATTCGATCTGCAACCACCCCGGATAGAAATCTACTGGATTACATACCAAAAATACATCATAATTTATAGGACATAGGCAGAAATTTTGAGCCCGGTAAAGTAAAGAGCAACCAAAACTTCTTTTCTGTTCATAATTTTTGAAAAGAACTCAAAAGTTTGTGTTTATTGTATGCTTGTGTAATTTCCTAACACCCACTCAACTTTGTTTTAGTTTAAAGGAAATTAATAATATACATACAGTAATAATAATATAGTACAAGAAGTTGATAGGCTTCTAAAACTGGCATACGATTTTTATTATTAGTGTTCCCGCCGTGACCGGGCCGCAGCGATAATTTGTTATACCTACAGTAAGAGTTTATTTTTCTAAGAGTTCATTGTACCTTTTTATTTTTGTTGCGGTTCATTTGTTGGAGTTCAGTATACTATATTGTAAATCTATGTTATATTTTATTATATGGGAGTTTATTGTACGTATTAAATGTATTGTACTACAAGGTTCGTTATAAATATATGTCTTTATTCTATTTACGCGTAGCGTAAACCATATAAACCGAGGCGTTAAAATATGGGATTATGAATCAGAATGGCAAAAACATTATCGGCAACGACTTAATCGGCACACCGCCGGTAATAAAGCCAAAAAAAAGGGCACGATCGAGATTTGCCGATCGGCGCGAGGTATGCCGCGTCGGCTGGTGGGGGAATTGTCCTCAGCCGGCTCTCGTTGCCTTTGAACGATCGAGTTTTTGTCGATCGGTGCGAGGATTGCCGCACGGGAGACGGGCGGCTTGGTCCCATGGGCCAGTTATGGCAGTTATGCTTGAGCGCTCTCGGTGGTCTGACACGTGTAGTAGTGGATCGCCATGAAATAAAATAAAGTGTGAGTTTACTGTGGCCAAGTGCAGAGTGGCATCGATCTCCTACCCATTTCCTCGCGTGAACAATTAGGTTGTAACATAAATTCGTTCGGTTTTAAATACAAATATGTACTAATTTCAATTATTTAGTGAAAAGTAACCACTTGCCCTAAGGACTCGTACAATTGATTAAATTTAATCCTGTATTTTATTAATAAATAAATACCGATTACGACCGAGCGTATTTATGGTACGGCCTAATATATAATATGCGCTTGAATGAACTATTGGAATGTTTCTGACACGAGAACGTTTCTCCAATGTTAGTAATCGCGAAAGGAATAAATTAGGAAGCATATTTTTCATACCGTTCGAGAATTCGTATAAACCACAAATGCGAATGGATTCACGGCGCGTTGATCGCGCGAACGGCACTACTTGAAAAGTTTCTCGCGAAGGGCGAAATGATCGCGATTTCGTGTGGCGAGCCTACGCGTTCGTTGCGCAGCGGGAGATCGTCTGGCAGTTAAGATCCAGTTAAATTGAACGAGAAAATCCTAAAGCCAGGCGTTTCGTCTCGGTGTGCCCACTCACCGGGTCTCTCAGGTTTCATCTCGGAGCCAGCTACTTACGATGGCTTTAGCGTAATACGATGTCACTGGAATGCACCGCGCCTCTACGCCAGCCAATGGTCCCAACCCCTTCAGCCCGATTCCATCGTTCGGCCACGTACCAGCCGAAGATTTCGTTCCTTTATGCCCCATTTCTTGTTTATCCGGCGTCCCGACGATTCCGTCCGACTACTGATGCGCGTCCACCTTGGCGAACCTGATTTCGTTAGCCGAGCGGCCATCTTGCTGTTTGCCGTTTTCTGCATCCTGCGCCCTAATCGACCACCTCCTCGTATCTCCGTACATATTCGCATCTTGGTGGCAAAGAATATTCTTCTATTTTATGGCCCAAAATAAACTGTTAACCCTTGGCATTCGAGTGGTGACTCTGAGAGGCACCGCTAAAAATTGCTGTGCCATTACTCAAAATATTGTTTACATTATTGACTACGTCGGTATCTAACCAATTACATATAATAAAAAAAATCATATAGAATGGAATTATTCTAAGTCGGAAGAAAATTGTTTAATTTTCGAGTTAAAATAGCTCCGACTGCAAAGGGTTAACATTGTGATTACGATGTCTTAAACATTTTCCCTTGCTTTACCCCTTGTGGCTCCCCGCTATCCGTCGCCTCTCGCTCATTCTCCGCGTTCTCTCTCGGGCCGCTCGAGAACGAAGTCAAGCCGAATAGAACATCTGATCCGATATAGGGCGAAAACCGTTCCCGAGCCTTCGTCTTATATCGGAACAAAACTAAATTCGCATCGATGCGAAATAAAATGATTTGCATCGCTTCAACATCGATCCAAAATAGTTATCTGCTGTAGCTAACTAACTGCTGTTATATACAGTGTCTCCAAAATTACGAGACGAGTCTGCTCATGACTAGACTGCAGATCTTTATGCGAAATAAAAATGTTGATTTCGTGAAGCAGGAATCTTTTACTGTTTTACATTTCACCCAAACAATTTCTTCATAAATACAGGAAGACCCGCAGTCTGCTCATGACCAACCAATTCTACTTGCCGCGTACACATACTAAAACACGCGAATCCGCGGGAACTCCAAACTGAATTTTCTCAGAAACGTGGCGTCAAACAAAACGACGTTATTTCTTCTTTTCGACTTGCTTTTGCACGTAGAATCTCCAACTAATCGCTCGTACCACGATTTTGGACACGGCCTGTACAAAGCAATGTTTTCGGAACGAAAAAGAGGGTCGCCGTACGCGAACTCGCCATTATTGCCATTATTGAATGAGCCAAACGTCCACGGAACAGTTTCGAACGAAAGTCATCGTGTGCTCCGGGTTCTTTGCCGGCAGCGAGGCCAATCACGACGCAGATAATGATCGCATCGAGGCACACGCCAACGTGGAAGACTTTAATTGCCAGGCACGAATCGATTTGTCGCCGCCGCCGTGCCACAGGGGAGAGCCTATCGTGTGCACGAACAACTTTTCCACCCTATTTTTACCCTCTCTGCCTTCTCTACCCGTCGGTTTTTCGGGCTACGGGAACGCGGCTATTCGTTGTCGCTCTTCAACGTCCGCGATCTTTCCACCGAGAGCAGAAATTACAGTTTTTTTTACCATTCTCTCTTTCTCTCTCTCTCTTTAGTTCCTTTGTTTTTTCAATTTTTTCAGTCACCGTTCGACGGCGATTCGAAACGATAGCATTCGACAATATGGCAGAAAGCACGCGAGAAGATTGTACTCTGCATTTTTCATTTGCTTTTCCCTGCGGAATCGTGTTGACCTCCGCTCCCATTATTATGAGATACGTGCTTATCCGAAAAGACATTTCTGCGATCCCATACCTTTGTAATTGCGATGCTGACTTTAGGTATTTGTGGAGTAGGCAATTTTTGTAGACTGCTGATAAATTGCTGATTAAACTTGTGATCAAAATTGGTAGGTGGAAGTTCATACAATAGAAAGATTAAGAAGATGTAGCAATATTGAAACAATATTTTCGTTTTGAATGAGTTGGTAAAGAAACAAGCAATTTTCTATTTGTCTCCCTTTTTGCAACTTTCCTCTTGCAATTAATGCAAAAGAATTTTATTTTGCTTAAAGGTCTGCAGTCCAGTATCAATTTTAATGAAACATTTTAATTGGGCAGTATTTTAATCTTTAAGAGAACGAAGACTTTTATTTCCCAGACTAATTTAGTTTGTATTGTAATCCTCAAGGGAATGGACAATTTGATTTCTAATCGTAGTTTCTCAAGTAGCTTAGTAATCATTTTTAATGAACTATTTTATTGAAACTATATTATAATCTTTAAGAGAATGCACTAGTTTCTTTCTGAGGTTAGCTTGATTGGAAGTCTAGTAATTAGTTCTAATGAAACATGTTAATTAGACAGTATTATAATCTTTAACAGAGCGAATCATTTTATTGATCAGGCTAGTTTCTTTAGCGCGTCTCAATTGTTGCGTGGAAATTTTCGTTTGCACGTACATCTGCAGTGCACTACTAATTATTACTGATACGATAATGGCCCGTATACATAAATACAAGTAAAAGCTTTTAGCAGTTGGTTTCTGAAATAAATAATTGATCCCGTATGCATAAAAGATGAAGTATTTATTAGAACCTGAATTCTACTACCTAGCATTACTCAAAGATTATGCGCAAGAAACACCGTATTAGCTTTTATCACTCATCGATATTTTATTAAAGAACGTGATAGCTTAATGGAAACGACGATGTACAACCTTCTAAAAACATCTTAGGGAAACAGCACATTCCCAATATTTTATGACTAGCTAACTTAAGAAGCTTCAGCCTTTCCTAATGTGCAATCATCTAGGAATAATATTCTGGACAGAACAAAAAGCACATTTCGAACATTTCATGACTGGTATACTCGAAAATCATGTCCTCGATCCTTTTAATCCCAACTTACATGCAAATTCTGAGATAAATTGAGTAAATCGGAAATCAGGAGAGCTTGGGACGCAGCAACGAGCTCGACGAATTTTAACTGAACTAATTGCATTTATTAATACAGTTTAGATCTTTGTGAGTGATAACAGTTGTGAGATACAGGAGCCAAATAAACTTGTCACTTTTTATTTAAGAATTTCAATATATGAAGAAAACAGAGCGATATTATTAATGCATAAAAATGCATTAGAAAAATCCATAAAAAAATCCTCTTGATGCCAACTTATACGCAGACATCGACCCGCATTGGTGTCTAAAAAATCAGGAGAAGGACAACAAGGTTCGCCGGGCGGTTTTTAACCGAACAAATTGCATTTATTAACACCAGAATTACCATCGCGGATTATCGGCTCTCCGAACTCGTCACCGCAAAGAAAGGTTAGCCATTATCGGTCCAGAGCGCTGATGCGTCGCCGATGTAGCCGGTGTTCGATAATACAATGGCGAATTAATTACGTGCCCTTCCAGCTTGACGGTCGTACGTTTTATAAATAGTAATTAGAACAGACGGCTGGACGGTTCGTGAACCAGTGGAGGTAAAAGTAAGTCAACGATTCGGGTTGAAAAGCGGGTTCGTAGTCCAGGGGCGTAGCGCAGGGCGATCGCCCTGAACGAGCGGGTGAACCGTGCACCGAAAATTTTCTCGAATCCAATTAACGAGGACCGGGGTTCTCTCGCGGGTCGGGATGTTTCTTTCGGCGGTGGAAAAAAAGCACCG
This sequence comes from Lasioglossum figueresi, assembly GCA_028455805.1. NCBI lineage: Eukaryota > Metazoa > Arthropoda > Insecta > Hymenoptera > Halictidae > Lasioglossum > Lasioglossum figueresi. The sequence goes on from CM052202.1 coordinate 14,976,236, forward strand.
GGTTGGATTATCAAGCCCAATTAACGGGATCGAGAGGTCGCGACACGCCGGATATAGCGCGAACCTTGCCTCGTGTCTTTCTCTCTCTCTCTCTCTTTCTCTTTCGTTATCGACAAATAGCTGCCGAGTTCTGGTCGATTATATCGTCGGAATAATAACCCGAGCCGACCCGATCCCGCGAGCTGCGGTAACCGCTCTACTACCCGCTCGGTTGAACGGCTCGCTGCCTTTCAAGCGGAGACTTGCACGTGCCTTCGTTAGCCGGGAGAGAGCCTAGGTCTTTCACCTCGCTGTCGTCGACGAGCACCGATCGACCGAGCCGACACGTCGATTCTCCAAAATAATCGAACAACTTTTTCCTCACCCGGTCGAAAAAGTGATGTCGCTTTTAACGCGCTCCGTTCAAGACAGGATTCTCGTGTACAGCAGGAAAATCGACTAACATTTAATCTTTTCTTTTATTATACAGGGTGTCCCACGCAACTGGAACAGGCTGTACCTGTAAAAGTTAAATAGTATCGGACGATGCGATGAGTGTGATGATAACTCTACTCCTATATACAGTGGCCGAAATTTCTATAAAGTCATCTTCATATTCATAGTATTTGAAAAATATCACCATTTTCGTTGATTTATCGTGTCTTATCTCGTGCCTTGTTGACACTCGGATAGAGGGACTACGCATTCTAGACCGCTATGTTCACTATTTACGTTTGTTTTAAGTTTTTTCTGCGCGATGCAGTACACGAGTGCGAAGTTTCTATAAGGTCACTTAGTGTTTCTCTGGATTCTGAACAGAGAAAACTGTGGAAAATTTGAAATATTCTAAAAGGAACTAGTTTCAGAACTCATAGAAATCCTGTTTCTTATCATTTGATTCTCGTGTATTAGAATGCCGAGAGGAAAAGTGCTAACAATTGAAGAAAAAGCATCGATCGATGCTTATAAAGATATGGGCTGCTCTAATCGTGCACTTGCTAAGAAAATTAATCGTTCGTATACTGTGATTAATAAGTATATCAATTTACGTGGAAATTACGGAAAAAATCATTTTAAAGGTGATAATAAAAAATTGTCGAAAAGATAACATTTATTATTAACGAGGTCTGCGGCTAAGGAAAGGAAAAATGCAGCACAATTTCGAGCTGAATTGGAGCTTCCAGTAACAACAAGACGCGTGCAACAACTTTTAAATTCTTCTGGGAAAAGAAGTACGTAAACAGGCCCGTCTTGATTTCGCACGGGCACATATGTTCTGGACGATAGAGTGGGAGTCTGTCATTTTTTTAGATGAGAAAAAATTTAATTTGGATGAGCCTGATGGCTGTAAATATTATTGGCATGATCTGAGAAATGAGAAAAGTGTGACGATGAGTCGTAACTTTGGCGGCGGTTCCCTAATGATGTGGGCTACGATCAAAGCTGACAAAAAACTCCAATGCGTTACATAAATCACAAAATGAATTCGGAAAATTATACAAATTTGTTAGACATGGTTCTAATACCCTTTACAGGAAATATTGAAGATGACAATTTTATTTATCAACATGATAATGCTGCGGTACACGCGTCGAAGCACGCAAAGCAGTGGCTTCTTGAAAGGAACATCAATGTTTTGCCATGGCCTGCTTGTTCCCCTGATATAAATCCTATCGAAAATGTTTGAAGTATCATTGCGCGACAACTTTATAAAAACTGCAAACAATACAACTCCATTAGCGAAGTAAAGGATGCGGTAAATGAAACGTGGGCGTCTGTTAAAACAGAAACGCTACGAAAATTAATTTTGTCAATGCCCAATCGTATTTTTAATGTAATTCAAAAAAATGGAGGTTACACCAGATATTAAAATAGAAATCTAATTATCCGTGTAAAACGAAAGTGACATTACAGAAATTTCGCAGTTTGTTCCGCGTAAAATTATAGTTTTGTTTTCTTTTATCAATGAATGTTATACTTATGTTTTGAAATCGGTGTGTATGCTTTCTTTATGTAATCCCGAAATGCTACCAAATACAAATTTTTCATTGGTATGGTATAATAATAAGAATTCATTATAAAACACAGTGACTTTATAGAAATTTCGGCGAGTGTATATAAGCGCGTTTCGACCTAGACCCGCTAGAGGATTCATCGGTAAGGCTACCTAGCGGGCCCTGCCTTAGACGTTGTAATATCGGCAGTTGAGGACGGTATATACAGGGTGGGGCAGTAACTATTAGCACCTCAGATATCTTTGAA
>CM052202.1:14978576-14996877 GCA_028455805.1 Lasioglossum figueresi
CTTTAAATATCTCCGAAACTAGTGCGCACATAAAAAAAGTATCCTACGAAAATTGCTGGTCTTTTTACGTACAATAAGATCCCATAACAAAAAATATTGGTTTCTAGTTGACCTTCAAATGATCTTGAAAACGGCATCCAAATTTAAAACTGATACTGCCCCCCTTTTTCCCCCTCGAAATCCTTGGACACGTGTTTAACATTTTTTAATATCTTTCATACTTATCGAAATATTCGGCTGGAAAGTTTTTTAAGAACACCCTGTATATTTATTGAACCACCAATTTTTCCCGAACTCTCGACATGTTGAAGAGTTATACTTCTGATTTTCGCAAAATATACGCCCATGTAACTCGTCATTGAGTTACTGTATTGATTTAAAATTGCATACATACATAAATTTCCAGCCGTCCGACTTGTTGGTGAGTTGTACTACTGAATTTTCGTGCCGTCTTTTTCGCTATAATATTCTCCAAATTCAAAACTCAATTTTCGAGGATGTCGAAAATTTTCTGTCCTCTGGCTTGTTGTCGAGTTGCACTACTTAATTTTCGATATTTTACGGCGGTCTGGCTCGTCGTTGAGTTGCACCACTGAATTTTCGAGCCACCTCTTTTTATTATCATGTTCTCCTTGTACAAAACCGAAAATTTTTTTAAACCTCGAAAATTGAGTTTTGTGTTAGGAGAAAATAATAGTGAAAGTGGTGGCATTCAAATTCAGCGGTGCAACTCAATGTTCCGTCGCGCAGGAACACGAGACGTAGCTTTCGTTGGAACAATATTTAGAGTACGTTCGTGTGTGTGTGTGACTAAACATCGTCCTCGCAGATGTCGTAAATTAGGTTCATTCGGTGACCAATCGAGATATCTGGCAAATGTCTCGAATGTGTATATCTACTTAACCCTTTCGGTACGGAGGACCTGGCCGCGGTTATACATTCGTGGGACGGGGGAGTTTTCCGCGAGAGTGGTTGCACTGTACGACAGCGTAAGCCGCGAAAACATGTTTTGCGGCATTCATAGAAATCTCGAGCGTGATCGACACTAAACTTTTCATTCGGACCGCGACAATCATCGGTGACTGACGCGGAATTTAACGTGTTTAAAAAAACATTTCTAAAATGTTTATACCGCTTTGTCGTAACGTAAACCAATCCTCGGCCGAAAACCGAATTCCACGAAATCTTATCTCGCGGATCAGACGGAAAGACAGACAAAACAGGCATGGCGCTTAACGTTTTAAAATCATATCTATTTCTTCACAGTACATTAATTAAAGTAAATGGCATTGATATAAATAATATGTTCCAATATCACAAAATTAAAATAAATAACAAAACTAATAGTGTAACATAATAAATAATAAAACTAATAGTGTAATATAATCAACGACAAAACTAATAGTGTAACTTGGTGTGATAGTTTTCGAAACAAGGGGAAACGCACAAGCCCACATTACATTGTTCGCACTGATACTTGAATGCCGCCAATTCGCGGCGGTAGGACCCAGAGAATGTTTGGTGGATGCCGCCAATAGACGGCAGTAGTACCGAAAGGGTTAAAGAACAATGTACCATGGAAATGGTCCTATTAAACGACCGCCCGGACCGTCACGGACAGTGTCATATTACCGGGAACCGTCGCGCCTCCTTCCCAACGCTCCTTCAGAACAGCGAGACGGATAAAAAGTCGAAGCATGCTGATTGGTAAATGCAACGTTCGGCAGGAACCAATCGGTATATCTTTTTTCTCGTCGCGTTCGAATAGGAAATCGAGTTCCGTCAGTTACATTTTGGCTTTCGGACAAGCAACATCTTTTAATCCTCGGTTAGACAAGTACAACGCACCGGCCGTTGTCTTGTCATTTAGACAGGACAAGTTTTCGAGACTCTGCGTTGCGGTAATCCATTGTTCAGCGATCGGGACAACCGCGCTAAATTCCGCGTCATATTAATCGAAAACCCCTCGCGTGCGCTAGCGTATAAGGCAGGACCTGCTAGATCAGCCTTACCGACGAGTCCACTAGCAGGTCCGGGACGAAACGCTTCTTTAACGTATTCCATTATATTCGAACCGATCTTGTCTTATGCAATCGCTTTAACCCATTGAACCGGCTACCAACCCAATATTAATTTGGCGGGTAGTAAAAGTCGTAGAGGGCATTCGCGGGGTCGCGTCCGCGAGTAACCCGGGCTCAAGCCTTACAACCTTGAGTGGAATCCATCCGCGCATCACCCGTGAGTGTTGCCTCAATTACACGACAAAACATCAATGACAATCCAGAAAGCCGTAAAATTTCGTGAATTAAGTAGTGCAACTCGACAACAAGCCTGGCGGCCAAAAATGTCCGAAAACCTCGAAAGTTGAGTTTTGTATTAGGAGAAATATGATACCGAAAAAGGTGGCATGAAAATTCAGTAGTACAACTCAACTAACCTAATTTTACTATGGAATATTCATGTATAGAGTGGTGAAAAAGAAAGTTCTTTATTTTTCACCAAAAAAATACAATATTAAACGTGCATCGTGATGTAATAAGAAGGTCCCTGACAGGGAATGCGGTGACGTAAGTACGATTGCGGAGCCGATTGGATCAAAGTGGAATGGGGACGCCTCGCTCCACGCGCATTTACGTGTGTAATCGAAATATTGGCTACAGCGCGCGCGCACACACACTACCAATGTAGCGTGTGACGTCAAACCCAACATTGGGACTACGGGAGCGTTAGAGGTGGGGTTAGTCGGACCTAGTGATAGTGACCTTTTGCTCCTGTGCCTTTGCGGGACTAATCTTCCCTTGTCATCGTGAAACATATACAATGTAGAACAAACTAGAATCTTAGCCAATATACAGTACTCAGTTCTTGCTAATACGCCTAAATCGGGGGCCCTTAGATTTTCCTGAGGTCTGAACAGAAAAGCCCATAAGAGACAGTGTCTTTACTGATCCTCTGTGTCGACCCTCGGTAAAATTATCACACGACGGATTCTTAGTATTTTTAACAACCGTACTGGAGCTCGATTTCTGTGTCTGTTATAAGTTCAGGCAGTTATTCCTGGTTGTATAAGAGGAACCGCATGACAATCGATGCAACGCTTGCTCCTGGATTAGTTGACTAATTGAATTGTTCACTGACGACGAAGCGAATTAATAGTTAATTGAAAAATGTTGGGGTCCGGATCAAGCACGCTGATCTAATTTTTCGTTCTTAGCTATAAAAGGAGGTATCTTCGACACGGGTGCATCGCTTTTATTAACTGTTGGCTGTGAACCATGTGTACAGCTCATTCTCGGATGAAAGCTCGCCTTTACTGTCGCGCGATTCATAAAAATTGTTCCGTGGAATCTTCAAATTATTCCAAGCACCTGTATTTCTGCATTGAACTATGTCTCGCGGAAGCTTTCCGCGACGTGATTTCCGACACGCTTTATTTATTGTATTTCGACGATCGCGATCCGAGCAATTCCCATTCGTCGCCGGCAAACAGACGCACGCTTGCTGCACGGCAAAGTGAATCTTCGCCGCACCGCACTATCTGTGCCCGTTAGCCTGCGCAGCCTGTGTATGCACAGTCAATGGGAAACAAGGCCATTGTATCGAGTCGTTGGCTCGACGCTCCGCGCATTAACGACGCTTCATTCGCGACAGAGTCCCATTCTTTGACTCATTCAACGCGTCTACTGTTCGGGGAACAACAACCGGGAAAAATCGCACAGAACGGCGTTTCAATCGGATATCTGTGAATCGCGTTAAGTCGATTCAAGGGATTCGAGTCTTTCTGCGCTGTGAAAGCGCGTATCGATCTCGGGTAAATCATTCTGTAAAAGCATTCACGTGCCTCTTAAACGGGATGCAGCCTTTAAGTATCGTACAAACGTTTTGTAATGACTGGACCGAGAATCTTTATACAAAATGAAGATTTTCTTTGTCGATTTCAAGCAACAGTAGGTATAAATACCTTGGTTTCTTTGAAAATTGTATGAAATTGAAAATATACCGACATTCTTATGTCATTTTATGGCCCTTACGAAATTTTTCCATATACATATAGATAAAAGCAGATTAGTGCAATTCAAAACAGCAGAAGGATTAAATGAATTTCAGAATGTCGATACATTACTCAACCAACATCGTTTTCACTTTATTAAGATCAACAAAAGCATAAAAGAAATATATATGCAGCTACTGTTTCTGACATCTTTCATTTGACATAAAAACTATTTGCATCGTACACGATCAGCATCATCATTTTAATAACCATTGTTACGTCCTAAGATGAACGTTTTTAGGGGTAGTATTAATTAAAAGATTTAGATGGAGGATATAACGCAGTTTTTGAATCTACCTGCATTCACCGGCTTCGGTTCGGGTAACTGAGGATTTCTTAGAACTAATTCGCTTTATTTGTGGATATGGATTTGTTGAAATCGAAATCAGGTAATTATAAATGATTCCAGAGTTTTATTTTAACAATAAACAAACAAACATATACTTTATGCAACAAATTTTGGATACATAGAGTTATTGGAACATTGTGATTATAAATTGTTAGTATTTACCGTAAAAGTGTTTCGCTGAAGGGTAGACGATACGGTCGTTTCAATAGTTTTGGTGATGATGATGATGATGTTAATCCGGCGGGTGTACACGCCTTTAATTAACTTCAACTTCACTTCAAAGTTGACCGAGAAGTATACATACAGGGTGTTCATTTGAAAACTTTCCAGCCGAATATCTCGAAACGTATGAAAGATATTAAAAAACTGTAAAACACGTGTCCAAAGATTTCGAGGGGGAAAAAGGGGGGCAGTATCAGCTTTTCATTTGGGTGGCGTTTTCAATGTCATTTTGAGGTCAACTTTGTTTTCTCAAATAGAAACTTATATTTTTTATTATGGGATCTTATTGTACGTAAAATGACCAGCAATTTTTGTAGGATACTTTTTTTATGTGCGCACTAGTTTCGGAGATATTTAAAGAGATGTAGAGCGAGTCATACTTATACTGCGAGAAAGTTTGTAATTTCTTTATAACTACAACAAATTTTCTAAATGTTCTCTGTTGTATTCTAAACAATAATACAGACGAATCTCACATTCTGAACGATCATTTTTTAATGTATCTGTTGGAATAGCTCTACATTCCTGTAGAATTCTGCGACGCAAATCGTTGACGCTTACTGGTTGTCTTTTAAAAACAACAGACTTTAGGTGTCCCCACAAAATCAACGATTGTTCAACAGTTGTACCAGCACGTACCGTTTGAAAACAAAATTGTCCTTTATTGATCTCTTGTTTATGTTGCCTGTCTTTCAATATAAGATTGTACTATTTAGTCAACTGTGAATCATCGTAATAACACATACTATATCGTAGTACAATTAATTGTATAAAATGGTGTATTCTTTATAAAAACTAGTAGAAATAATTTGTATTTATTAACGGTTTTTATTAATGATTTGCGTCGTAGAATTGTACAGAAATGTAGAGCTATTTCAACAGATTCCTTCAAAAATGTCAAAAACAAAACGTTACCGTCAAAAACACAGATTGATAAAACGTATTTTTTAAATTTTCAATGGAGGCCTACATAAAACAGTTGAAAATGCGACTTTTAGTATTTGTTTCAACAATTCTGATCAATTGCAATTTTTAAAAAAATTTCTTTTCACATCCTGTAGTAAACTAATTGCTCTAGCTTCCCAAAAAAGTTCAAATCGTATAGTACAATATTACAATAGTTATCGTCTTTTTTTAGAGCGTCTTAAACTTTTGTCCGCTACTGTATATAATATATAATAGATCTTCACGTAAAATAAGAATGTTCTACCTGAATTGCGGCAAACATGAAATCAACATTTATTTTCTTTCTTAACACATACAACCCCGCTCAAAAATATGTGTACACTTTGTTCCAAGTATAATTTATTCTAATAGTACCAAATTGTACAATTTAATTATTACAATCTCTTGAATACTTTGAAACTGAATTTCAATGAGCTGAACGATCCTAAATATCGAACGGATTTCTGATACTGACTGACAAACTGACTGATCGGCTAACGAGTAATATTGTATCGCAAGGATTTCGAATGCCGACTGACTGACTATTTGACTGAACTAAAACTGACTCTCCTTGTGAGGAGTCGTCCCTTTTATAGTTTGTAAATTCTTTGTTGTAAGCTTTATCTTTGTGAGAATGGTATGTCTTTTCCTTCGTAAACGTTTTCTTATTAATTTGTCGTCTGCATTTTGGTCGGATTTCATTGTGCATTATTTCCTCCTGGCTGGATCTTATCGCTCTGCGCGTTCTCCCAGGTAGTTCTCTTTATATTTCGTTCCTATTATATTTCGAATTATCTCTGATGAGTTCTTCTTAGTTCTATCGCTCGCAATATGATATAGTAAAAGGTGTCCCAAAATTCACACAAGATTTGAATTTTGCGCCATTTGTGCGGTAAAGTGTTGCCAACGGGGAAAAAAGACAGCGTGACAGCTGACAGTTCAGGGATATTAAAAATAGAGTGCTACACGAAAGAACAACGCGTTCTCATCGTTGAGCAATATTTTAATAACGAAGGTTTGGCAGCTACGGTTCTCAAGTTTCGTACAAAATATGTTCGGAACAGTGAGTTAACTTCATCAACTGTGAAAAGAAACTGTGAACTCAAAAATTCAGGGACTTTTCTTTGGAGGTTTTTGAAGTCTAAGGTATATGCCAACAAGCCCACGACCATCCACGCCTTGAAGGAGGAAATTGAGCGCTGTATCAACGAAATTCAACCACATTTATGTCAAACGGTCATGGAAAATTTCGACATAAGAGTGCGTATGCTATAGCGATATGCTATTCCATACATAACCCTATACTGTATAATGTATGAATCAATAAAAAATACACAATTTTTAATTAAAAACCTGTGTTTTCTATCAAAACTACTTCTTGCGTGAATTTTGGGACACCCTTCACAAGATAATTTATAATATTTTATATTTTATTTCCCCGCGCAACATTATCACGGAAAGTATTAAACGAGATTCAGAAATACTTACATTCACGATTGATGGTCAATTATCGCTAGTGGCTGGACCACCGAATGTGACACCTTGTTCTTATACATTGGAGCCATCAAGTTCTTTTAATCTGTGTCCTGCTTTAAATTGCACTAATTTTTATCGGAAATACATAAAATTCCAATGGCGAGAAATGATTTCTTCTCGTGCTCATCGACGATGTTCAAACAAGAGCGTGGAGGTTCTTTTAAAGGATTCTCTAGAGGTGCCTCGTTTGTTTCTATCTTTCTTTCTGGCGATGGTGGACGGATAGGGTGGGCAGTGATTTTTCAATTTTGTTTTTCCGCGCCGGAAAGCTCGGGTTGTTCCGCGAAATGCGATTATGCCGGATGATTAGCCGAGAGCACGATAACATCATCAACGCGTCGGCCGATCATACTTCGCAACTGGGATCTGGATTTATACCGGCGAGACAGCGGGGCTTACACGACCTTCTATCGAAATTAAACGAGGATTTCGCGTACCCGTTGACCCTCTTTCCGGCCATGTTCGTCCATAGGTGCGGGTACGGCAGAGGGTGCGGGCGGCGGGTGCGTGTCACGGCCCAACACGACGCGACGCAAACGCTCAACGTTTCTGTCTATCGTGCGATCCCGGCAACATTTTAATCGCGGATCGCGAATACCGACGGAAATCCCATCCCGAGCCACGAGTTTCACCTAGGAAAAACAATTTTTTCCAAGCTGATCCAGCTGCTCCTTGTCCGGGTCCGTGTCCAGAGGAATGGGATTTTCTTTGATAGGAAAACTCTCACGCTGTTTCATTCTATTATTTTTTCACGCGAGGGAAACCGTGTGAAATTGTCGACAGTATCGCGAGGAAGGTGCTAGAGATACTATTGCAATTTTTATTCGCCCAGATCACTGGTGAAAAAGGGACCAGTGTCCTGCGATTGTCTTTCCTAGCGAAAATGTAATGATATTTACTCTATCATTTACTCAATCATCGGTAGAATCGCAAGGAAGGGGCAAGCGACAGTATCACAATTTTTATCCAAGAATAAAACTATTCGCGTACACTCGTTCTTGCAATTTCGATTATTGCGAATCATGGAACTCGATGCTTCGAATCCAGTAAATCATCCACGATGGAATACACTCCGCGACAAAGCGATGGGACACCCACAGATTTTTAATGTTTCTCAATACCAATGACGTGTACAAAGATTTTGTATGTAGATCTGTATAGAGTGTCCTTCGTTTAGTAACATACGAAGTAACTGCTATTATTTACGTTGTGTCTTAGAAATTATATCTGTTTACATGAAAAACCGGTGCGTCAGAACGATAGGACGTACTGTCGTATTTAAGTCAGTGTCCAAGAGGCAACGAACAGTTGAGGTTCCATTAACGTGACACAACGAAAATGGAACACGGTACACAATGAGATCAAAAAGAAATAAAAATAATATTGAATCACTCTGTACAGAACTATATACAAAATCTTTGTACACGTCATTGGTATTGAGAAACATTAAAAATCTGGGGGTGTCCTATCGCTTTGTCGCGGAGTGTAGTAGCCTTCGGAGTCCGAGGTCATTGGGAAAGAAGAAAAATCATTGGCTCTCGCGCACGGGAACGGACCAAACAGACAGAAACGAATAGAAACGAAAAATTCGACGGAAAATTCGTGACCGTTCCGTTTTGTGCACGCTACGTACTATATTGTGCAGGTCACTCGTCAAAGCGGTGGAGGATCGGGGACGTGCGGAGGCGCAGAGGAAGGAACCGGTTGTACAATGGACAATCCAGCGAATCGATATATGGGACAGTGATTTTCAATTATCGGCTCGGCAGGAAATTCGTGCGCCGATGCTGTTCATCCGTAGCTGACCAGCAGATCATGAGATGTTATCGTTTTCGGCGCGTGCTGGGGCGCGGCTCCCGTCAGGAATCGGCGTGAGCCAGGATCTATTCTGGGAAGGATCGCAATCCTTTTCCTATCAATTGATATACGAAATGTCACTGGGAACCTGGCAAAAATGAAAAAAGAAAAATTGAAATTCGGCCCAGTTTCGAGTAATCATCATCTTCCGCGAGACTATCTTGAAAGTTGTATACAGCCTTTGAGGACAAATCTCACCATTTTTAGAACATTGGGCGTATTTATTTAGATTCTACAAGAACAAGGAGAGAGTCAGAGACTACAGAGATGCAATACGTAATTATGTAGATACTTAGTATGTTTTTATATTGGAAAGAGGAAACAAAGAATGGGAATGAGAAGGATGAATTAGTAAATGTAATAATGAAAGGTTAATATAGAATTGTACTAATAAGGTTTATGTTCACCAGGCCAATTTCTTAGCCGTGAGACTGAAATAAAGTATACAGGGTGAATCACGAATCGTGATCAGTAAAGATTACTCTGTTATTAGCTGTCCGATCGAAGATATTTTTATCGCATATACACGGTTTCAAAAGAATTTTCACGTGTTATATCAAATTTTTTGTTAAAAAAAATTATAAAAGCAATTTTTTGCAATTTTTTTAATGTTACGATAACTTTCCGAATTCGCCTTGAAATCCTCTAACAAATGAGCGTAAAAAGAATTGTAGGTATATTTGCAAAAAATTGAAATTATGAGAAAAAAGATTTGACGAAAAAATCAAGTGAAAGCTCTCTCGAAACCATGCAATACCTGATAAAAACATTTTCGATCCGACTGCTAATAACAGAATAATCTCTACTGATCACGATTCGTGATTCGCTCTGTATATTATTATAATTATTGTTATTTAGATGCTACAGCTACACATTTTACTGTTCAAATACGAAAAATACTGCATATGCTCTTCCTTCTTTCTCCAGGAATTAAAACTTTGTCGAATGATCAGGTTTTTGAAGTAGGCTACGTCCTATTTCATTTATTAACAAATTACAGAGATGTTCGCTGGTAACACGAATTTTGTATGTTTTGATATCGAGTTTCGACAGTGTTATCATTTTACGAAACCTACCAACATTGTAAACCTATTATTATTGTACTGTAAACCTATTATTATCGTACTGTAAACCTATTATTATTGTACTGTAAATCTATGATTATGTTCATGCCGAACGCAACATGTATTTGCTGTGAAGATAACAATTAAAAGCAAACAGAATATTTGACCCACTTTCACACTACTATGAATAATCTAGTCTGCTATTGAGTATTCCGAATTTCCAATTCATTCATCCTGGTAGTACGTTGTTCATAAAATTGGGGCATTTATATATGCAGAATTAAATTAGATCGCTATTGACATTCAATTCTGGATTACATCGAATTCTTGTTTCGTGTACGATGTGAACAAATGTTTGATTTTCAATTAAATGTATATACTTCGACAAGGAAAATTATAAACGAAAGCAAAGATTTAGTTTTATGTTTTTAAAATATTTTTGATCTTGTACAAGTCAGCGACTAATGCTCAATATTTATACAAGATCGCCATGCTTCTCGTATAAATATCACGTTATAATAACAACAATATGTCTGCTGGTAACACAGACGGGGATTTGCATTGACATCTGTTTTAATATCGGTTTGAATCAATATTATCGTTCCGCCGAAGCAAAACCTTTCTACAATGTAACCAACGTGGCATTATGTCCATACTGAATGTGCACATTCATTGCAAAGAGAAGCATCCTTATGTTAAAAACAAATAATCTAAAAAAAAGTGTATATAGAAACACCACGAACTGTGTTTACTTTCAATTACATATTTATGATTCGATCCACGAACAAAACTGTATCCACTAAAAGTCAAAATACACATTTTAGCAAAAAACAAAAAAAATTTTAAACTGATGTTACAAAAATTCCGAGGAATTTTTTGAGCCAACGTAACTCTAGCTCAAGGGGTGAAATTTCGAAATCCTCGAGCCACGAACCGAAGGAAGAAAAACATTTAATAAAAATCGCACGGTTTGCCGCGCAACGAAAAGCGTAAATTATGAATTCCAACAGTACAGACATTCCCCTTCCCCTTTAAATTACCGTCGATTTTCTTCGTTTGTTCGAGCAGCCCCGTACCATATTTCTTTCTGATTAATCGGACGTTTATGAACGCGGCGAGAGGGGAAACGGAAAAGCGAGAGGGAGGGAGAGAGGGAGGCAGAGAGGGAGGGAGAGGGAGGGAGAGGGAGGGAGAGAGAGAGAGAGAGAGAGAGAGAGAGAATCACTTCGGCCGGTTGTTTCGCCGTTCTTTTTTCGTTTTGTATTTCATTTCGCAGTTGGGGAAAGGGCCTCGGAAACTGTAGGAAGGAAGTCGGACGCACTCGCGCTTCCTGTCGTGGGGAGAAATAAATTTTTGTACAGCCCGCGCGACGGTCGCCGATGTGCTCCAATATTTCCCCGGTGTTCGCCGAGACCTCGAACCATCGAAATTCCAAGTTTTACCGGGGAATTTCGGTGAATTCTCAACGCTAGATCCGACCGTGCCCGTACGCTCGAAAAAGGAGCAGAAACGATCCGCGGTGCGTTAATCGCCGAACGATTTCATACGAACGACGGTGGACGGTTTTATTAGGTCGTAACCAGCCTTTGCGGATCGGTGGTCTACGACCATAACTCGAAAATTGACGCAACGCGTGTAGAACCTATTGTTTAACAACAATTAACTCGTTGTCCTGCTAGAACGTTCAACATTTACTAGGAAACTGTTTTTTAAATTTTAGTAGTATTGTTTCAACACATCTATCGCTATGAACAATCCACAGAACTTGCGATTAGACATCGATTATAATTTCACTGTTTTCTTTGAATCCATAAGCATTTTTTCGTGAAGGCTTCAAATTTAAAAGCAGAAAAATGGAAAATCCTCAAGGATGTAATGTATTCTTTATTCTTTATGTCGGTACTCAACATTTTCCACGGTATTCTATAATAAAATTGTCTTTAAAAATCATTATTCGACACAGATTTTTTTGCACCCAAAATAAATCAATTTACAACGAATCCACAGATCTTGCGATTATGCATCGATTATAATTTCTCTGTATTCTTTGAATCCATAAGCATTTTTTCGTGAAGGCTTCAAATTTAAAAATAGAAAAATGGAAAATCCTCAAGGATGTAATGTGTTCTTTCCTCTTTATGTCGATACTCAAAATTTTCCACGGTATTCTATAATAAAATTCTCTTTAAAAATCATTATTCAACAAATATTTGTATGCACCAAAGATAAATCAATTTACTATTACTCAAGAAGGTTACCTATAGTAATATTGCTATTCTTTGACAGGAACGTTTAGCAAACTTTTAAAACGAAATACCCGAGTTTTGGCAAAAGGGTTCAAATATTTGTTACGGAGGTGTCGAACCTGGAACCGATCGAGAATGTCAAACCAAAGTGTCAAAGAGGATATTGGGTTCGTTGGGAAGACACAGTCGCTCCGGAAGCAACCCCAGCGAAAAATAGATCAGTTACGGAACCTTTTTTCCAGCAGCTTTGCCCACCCCGCGTTAATTCGATACTTCCGGCTGGTTTGAAGTAAATCGGATCGTATTAGTCGCGTCGAGTTTCCCGGCTTAGAATCCCGGGTGCAAAACCGATTTGAGTTCGCGAGGACAGCGCGGGAAAAGGAACTGCCGATTGTCTTTACAGTTGGCCAACGAATTCTTGGCTCGACGCTTTGTTTCCGCCTGTGGGACACTCGTTTTCCGGAGAACGAGTCCTCAAAGGGTGCTGAACATACAATTTTCTTCAGCCAATCGAACAATTCATTTTTAAAGTAACGAATTCGATATCGATCAATTTTAATCAGATTTTCAAGATGCAAAGAAGTTAAGCTTTACCGAGTTGTTTGCCGAGCTCTTTGCTGAAATTTAAGGATTAATTTCAACTATTTTAATTCCAACGAAACTTTATTAATTTTAAGCTAACTACTGGTACTATTTCTACGGTACACTGTGTGTATCCAAATTTGTAGCTTTATGCACAAAGAAATATATTTGTCGATACGGATGCACGTTTACAGTCTCCATAAGTTTGAATTAAAAATATTAGAACAAGTCATTCCGACGCGTCGCATAAACCTTGTGCGAATAAAATCTATGGGACAAGAGAGAATTGGACTGCATCGAATTGCGTCGATGTCGAATGTTCGGCGATGTGTTGTCCGACTTCCTTTAAAAATGAATTTTGAGAATGTCTGGTTTTGAGGCTAATCGCCAGAGTCGAAAGCCCGTTTGTCGCTAAACCACAGTAAAAATACAAGAGCTAATAACGCTGCAGATTTGCAGGGAGTTAAGGGCCAGATGCAGAAGCAAAGCTGCATTACGCGGCGCTATGCTAAATTCACACAAATATTTATGTTTTGGCGAAAACGGTTCAAATTCTACAGCAGATACATATATGTAAACAACAGCACAGCATAATTTAGCTCGGCATAGTTTACCACTGCATCCTCGCCGCTTTATTCCGTGAAACCAGAAACAAGACGAATAAACAACGAAAAACAGGGAGCTCAGGAAGATCGGGGACAACATTGATCTCCGTGAAGTTATCCGAAAACAATTGATATTTCATACAGTTCAAACACGGTTCTCTGCGTCTCCCGCGATGTTTGCGTAGGCGGTAGGAACTTTTCAAATCGGATTACAACCGAGAGTTCCTCGAGCATCCTGGGAGGGGCTCTGCGGTTAACGGCAACGTCAACAATAACAATTGATCGAGGTGATCGCGAATATTTATCGATTAATTAAGTGATTACTGAATTTGTCTGGAAACGATGTCTATTCCGCTGGTCTGAGCAAAGGTCGTCCTATACTACTTCCTCTATCGTACGCTTCTACCATTGCCCTGCTTGTTCATTCATAAATCGTCTCCATTTGTATGACAATAAGACCGTCGTTATTCCACTGGGCTGCCTATACGAAATCCCCAATCTACTTGTACATATGTACAACCATAAGCCGTCTATACTCTGCAGATTTTGTGCATTTATGAAAAAACTGAAATAAAAGGATAAATTAAAGGATGTCGGTACACTTGTTTCAACTCCAGAAAATTTTTTAACGAGACAAGATATTTTCAATTGGCTCCTGTTTCTTGCGATCGTTGCAGACAATTTTTGTTTCGCATAAAAATCCGCAGTCTGGTCTGATCATGCTGTACTACCCCTTTTCTACTTATCATATCATACAATTTGTTTATTGTACTTGATTGATCCTAATTCAGTCATATCTCTATTGCCAGGCAATACATCGTTTCTATTTCAGTAATCCGACTACAAATAATCCTTATTCGCGTTATCGAAGTAAACGTCGTCCCTATTCTACTTTCTCTATTGTAAATGTCAACATTTATTCTGTTTGTATGTTCGTAAATTGGCTCTAGCACCTTTTATCAATAACGGACCGTCATTATATTCAACTTGGTTGATCGCAGGCCATCCCTAATCTACTCGCCCAACCATACATCATATGCATTTTACTTGTCTAACTTCTTTTTTCTGACATTTAGTAATTAAATTAATATTATACTTTGACTCCAACAAGCACAAGCGTTAATTTTTTTATTCGTAATCTGCATGAACTACTCTATCATGCTCAAGAAAAGTTAGCTGCAACGACTTGCACACCTGACTGAAAAACGATTAAATTTCAGACACGAATGCAATCTCTCGCAAGCACTCGTTCAGAGAAGGGTACAATGGAAAATTTTCACGAAAATCTACGATGGAAGATGTATTTCATATGCTGCTTATTACGTCACATCCTTTTATAAATAGTTACAGCCGTAAAACGAAAAAAAAACCACTTCGTAGCTACTACCCGGGGCACTTTCCTTGTTGACATACCTGGTGAATCTAACACTACTGACACTAGTGACACAGACGACAGGTCGAGTGGCGACGATTCAGAATATTCTGATAGCAATTATTAAACTAAATTTACATTTAATTGTTTCCTAGAAAAAAATTAATTTGTATATAAAAAAAATTGTTTATGTTATAGTTTTCATACTTAATCCATTCGTAATTGAAAAACTATACAGTGCTGCTCACTTGAATACCCTCGAATACTCCAAATAACAAATGAATGACGTCGAGAAAGAATTCGATTCTCTTTCCGTAAATCATGATTGTAGTAGGAAAATCCGTTTGGTCCATTAAGATTGAATTTTTTCACATGTGAAAAAATTATATTGTGCCATTGTTGAGTGCAACTCATATGCGTTCTAGCAAATTGGAGTCGGGCTTCAATATACCTTCTCATTAACGCAGGTTTACTTTGCATTTTCTTGCGTTTTATGTATGGAACACATTCTATGACACGTTTAACCCTTTTGGTACGGAGGACCTGGCCGCGGTTATACATTCGTGGGACGAGGAAGTTTTCCACAAGAGTGGTTGCACTGTCTGACAGCGTAAGCCGCGAAAACATGTTTTGCGGCATTCATAGAATACTCGAGTGATTGACACTAAACTTTTCATTCGGACCGCGACAGTCATCGGTGACTGACGCGGAATTTAACGTGTTTAAAAAACATTTTTAAAATGTTTATACCGCTTTGTCGTAACCTAAACCAATCCTCGGCCGAAAACCGATTTCGTCGGAATCTTATCTCGCGGATCAGACGGAAAGACAGACAAAACAGGCATGGTGCTTAACGTTTTATAATCATATCTATTTCTTCACAGTACATTAATTAAAGTAAATGGCATTGATATAAATAATATGTTCCAATATCACAAAATTAAAATAAATAACAAAACTAATAGTGTAACATAATAAATAATAAAACTAATAGTGTAATATAATCAACGACAAAACTAATATGTAGTGTAACTTGGTGTGATAGTTTTCGAAACAAGGGGAAACGCACAAGCCCACATTACATTGTTCGCACTGATACTTGGATGCCGCCAATTGGCGGCGGTAGGACCCAGAGAATGTTTGGTGGATGCCGCCAATAGGCTGCGGTAGGACCCAGAGAATGTTTGATGGATGCTGGTATGTTTGATGGATGAAACTGAGGATTTTATTCCTTCTTCGTGTTTGATCTTCTTAAGGGAAACTGCTGCATTCGAAATTTTACGTAAAATTGATCTCCTTTCCCTCTCCGTTGTAGCTCGTTTTGTTCTCCCTTTATAATTTTTTCCATAATTTTCAGGGTTATTAGAAAAATTATTAATTTTTCCAATTTCTCGGTTTGAATACCCTTCTTCTTTTAAAACTTTAATTTTTCCAATTTCCTCAACAGTCAATGACTTTCCGCAACCAATATTAGCACAATGATGATAATAATAATACAAAAAAATATAGATATAATACTTAATATAGATGTGAAATGTAGTCTTGTTGCGGATATATCCTATCTCATCTATCGCAAAGCGACAACTAACCGTGACTAAACAATGTGAGGCTATTCATGTGGAAGCATCTTATATCTACACACAAAGTTTCTTGCAAGTGTACATATCGATGTAAACATATTTCACTTACAAATTCATATTATAAAAGAATTTAACTAGTAAGCAAGAATTTGGCCCAACAATTCCTTTCTTTGATACAAACTTGTATATATTTTCTCCCGAGGCTAATCAAGTGAACAGTACTGTATATTTCAACGATTGTTGAGTAGTTTCCTTGATTCGATCAATTGTGATCGTTCGAGATACTCGCAATTTGCACGTTGTGTGTCGACTAATTTTATTGAATGCTCGAAGGACCACTTCTCTCAATGGAAAGAACAAGATTGCAAGATTTTGAGAACAATACTTTATTGAAATACTATGTTGTATGAGAAACTCGACTGTCGGTACAAGATGTCTAGGTTTCGAGGTTGCTAAGGCGGAAAGAATGTAATGTGGGGTACGCAGGACCAGGATGAGGAAAGGTGATCCTTCCTTCTCCGTTACTATTTCAAACGCGTGGGGGTATCGATGAGCAAAGGGGCGAGTCGCACGATCACTGACTTCGGGGAACTGGCCCACGAATGGACCACAGAACATTAACCGGGTTGGAATTTCGGCGCCGCACAGTGTTCCGGATTGGAAAATCGTGACTCATTTGGTTATAACTTTTGAACCAGTAGAGATATTGCAATGAAATTTTCACTAAAAATATTTTTAACATGTATTTAATTTCAAGTCTCTAGCTCATCAGGAAGTTAGTTTAAAATCAATTGCAAAATTTGCCACCGAACAGACAGACAGACAGACAAACAAACGAGAAAGCGAGCTAATAAAAACGTGGTAGAATAGTCATTTTCAACTATAGGTAATTAAATATTTTTTGCATTTGTTAAACAATAATTTTTTATTAATTTTCATTGATATTTTTTATTTAAAGAAACTTCTTTAAATATGATCTTACACACTATTTTTTACATTCTCAATTTGTATTTTTTATATTTATGTTTCACACATGTAAAGTTTTATGAAATACGTAATATATAAATTCGAGAAATCTTGTTGCAATTGTTGGAAATCCTGACACTTTCAACATTGCCTCGACTTTCTAAAAAGTCTTTCTAGTAATAAAACAAGGGTAGTAAAGGGGCTGGTCGCCAGATGTGTCTTCGCTCCTAGGAATCACAAAACAAAGGGGCCTGAAGTATATAAGGACCCCATTTCCTATTTTCTGTCTCTTAGTGCTCTCTGAGTCTCTTAGTGTTCTGACCGGTATAGTAGCGTGCGCGAAGCATCTCTTTAAATAACTTTTCTTTCTGCCGCCGTGCAAATAAATCTGTTTAAATTGAGTACACTGAGTTTTGGTCCATCCAAACTCCCATCATAATCCAATAGCAATCAACACATACAAATATTATCGAAGAGGTAAAAACGCATCACAAACGTGTCAAATATATCTTTTATAATAATTTATAATAATTATAATATTTTTATTGGAAAATCGTGAACCATGTTCGTATAACTTTTAAATCGTAATAGGTATTGGCATGAAACTTGAAATGGATAATGTGGAAATGTCAGGTATTGGATAGGTTAAAGAAAAATTGTATCATTAATGTTATCGTTGACGTCAAAAACTTAACAACAACTTTTTTGAACGTCCAGAATGTAAAAATGCTGTGAATATCTCGCTATGAAGGCACGAATGATTCTGAAACGTCCAAATGCGAACAGAGAGTCGAAAACTGCTTATCCGTATAATAGTATAAACATATGAAGTATCTGTAATCTAAACAGTTTCCTAACGAGCTGGAGGCACTCGTTCCTGGTTCGTTCGTTTCGTTCCTGGCGGAGTTTCATTCATCTCGCGCGCG
>CM052202.1:14996977-15036682 GCA_028455805.1 Lasioglossum figueresi
TTTGAAGAAACAGGATCTGTCGAGGACCGCTCGCGGAGTGGTAGACCAAAATCAGCTACAAATTTTGATCAAAGTATGGATGTAATGCAATCATTTGTAGAAAATCCTCATTCTTCGATGAAGAATGTAGCACAGGCGACTGAAGCTAGTACATCTTCCGTTCAAAAAAAATAAAAACTTACTCAAGAGCTAGCGGAATGTGATTTCGATAGAAGAATTGAGTTTTGCGATTAAATGATGCGTCGATGCGATAATGATAACACTTTTCTTGATAACATCATTTTTTCCGACGAAGCTTCTTTCGAATTAAATGGTACAGTAAATCGTCAGAATTGCCGCTATTGGAGTGACGAGAATCCTCACTGGATGCGTAATCTCCACACACAGTATCCCCAAAAACTAAACGTGTGGGCGGATTTTTGCAAACGTGGTATTATCGGGCCCTTCTTTATCGAAGAAAACTTAAATGCAAACATTTATTTAGATTTATTGCGAAATCAAATACTTCCTGCTATTGACAATTTGTTTGACGGAAATATACAAAATATTTGGTTTCAACAAGATGGTGCTCCGCCACACTATGCAGTAATAGTGAGTCAATATTTAACTAATACTTTCCCAAACCGATGGATAGGAAGACGTGGAGAAATAGAGTGGCCCTCTAGATCACCAGATCTTTCTCCATTGGACTACTTTTTATGGGGGTATGTTAAAAACAATTTGTACGTAACGAAACCTGCTGATTTGGCAGACCTTAGGGAACGCATACTGCACCAAGTAAATCTTACCTCACCAGAAATGAGACGAAACGTATTAAATGAATTTTATCTACGATTAGGTCATTGTCAAGCAGCAGAAGGAAAACAATTTGAACATTTAATTCAGTAAAAACCCGTTTACACACATGCGCGCGCGTACACACACACACACACACACACACACACACACAAGAGATATAAATCCGACAGTATTGTAATTCATGAAAAAACATTTGATTCCAGTGATTTGAAAAGCTCTCGAGATTAGCTACAAGAATATGTAATAAAAAATAGGGGGTGCCATTTAAAAAAATTGAGGTAGCCTTCACGTGACCTTCAAATGATTCTTCAAGGTCAAACCAATGGCGCCATCTTATAGTCCTTGCGAAACCATAAAATATATGTCTGAACTATTTCTTTCTAAAATGCTTTATTTTTTAGATATTCGACCGTTTCCAGACTTTTCGAACACCCTGTATATATTATATATATATATATTATATATATTATATTATATATATAACAAAGCTGAATATAAATGTATAATCGCGACAGAAAATTGAGACCATAGAACGGACGGATAAAGATCGGCGAAACGGAAAGATGAGTGGATTGATCAGTCGATCGAATGAAACAGTATCAACGGCTTGATACGAAAAGCGCTCAATTATGTGACGTAGAGCTCTTTATACTCTCGTGGGCCATCGATTTCGGAAGGAACAAGGAGTTGGTATTATGAAATTGAAAGGATAGGATCGCATCAACCTAACGAACGGTGCTGCGAAAAATAAAAAGGAAATAGGCAACGGATTTGACATACGCAAGAAAAAATGCAATGGCCAACGCGACAATAACAGCGAGTTCTACGAACTTCTGACACGGCAAGGTTTACAAGTTCGGTCGATTACCTCGCCGGTTGTCGTCGAACTCGAACAGCTGAGATCGTTGGCGAGGCGAAAACTACTGAAACGCGACAGTTCTTGTGCCTCACCGATGACTCTTGCACAAAACGTTAATAGATCGGTTATCGCCCGGAATCGACTCGCCGCCGGACGATAATCCGATCGTAGGATTTTGAACAAAACTTTTCTTAATACATTTTGTTCCGTCGCGCAGGAACACGAGACGTAGCTTTCGTTAGGACAATATTTAGAGTACGTTCGTGACTAAACATCTTCCTCAAAGGTAGGATATCTGGCAAATGTCTCGAATGTGTATATCTTAAAGAACAATGTACCATGGAATTGGTCCTTTTGAACGACCGCCCGGACCGTCACGGGCAGTGTCGAATTACCGGGAAACGTCGCGCCTCCTTCCCAACGATCCTTCAGAACAGCGAGAAGGATAAACAGTCGAAGCATGCTGATTGGTAAATGCAACGATCGGCAGGAACCAATCGGTATATCTTTTTTCTCGTCGCGTTCGAATAGGAAATCGAGTTCCGACAGTTACATGTTGGCTTTCGGACAAACACCATCTTCAATCCTCGGTTAGACAAGTACAACGCACCGGCCGTTGTCTTGTCATTCATACAGGATAAGTTTCGAGATTTACGTTGCGGTAGTTCATTCTCCAGCGATCGGGACAACCGCGCTAAATTCCGCGTCATAAGCAATCGAAAATCCACTCGCGTGCGCAAACGTATAAGGCAGGACCTGCTAGAATTGCCTTACCGACGAGTCCACTAGCAGGTCCGGGACGAAACGCTTCTTTTAACGTATTCTATTATAATTCGAACCGATTTTGTCTTATGTAATCGCTTAATCCATTGAACCGGCTACCCAATATTAATTTGGCGAGTAGTAACATTCGTGCGAGGACATACGCGGGTCGACGCGTCCCCGATCAAACCGGACTCAAGCCTTACAAACTTGAGTGGAATACATCCGCGCATCACCTGTGAGTGTCGCCTCAAACACACGACGTAACACATTTCGTTTTAGTTCGCTGTTGAGAATCTTTGCATTGCTGATTTTATCGTAGACAGACGAAATCAGTGTTTTTGATGTTTGCGAAACAGTTTGCCTTGCTCGAGGATGCATTGCACTCCTTTATCGAGTTGCACGCTTCGTTGTTACACCGTTCCGATTCTACTCCGCGCTTTTACAAAGCGTTCATGCATATTTTAACCCGGTCAGTTCTCAATCGAGTAATAATTGTTTCATTGTGCCCGGCCGCGCGCGGGAAAGCAAATTTCGTGCTATCGTTATTTATCGATCGATCGAGGAGAAAAATGTGATTAAAGGTGAGAGAAACGCGAGAAAATTCCCCGTTCGAACGGCATTTTAATTTAATTAAATCGACCGGATAGAAAAATCAATAACGACGCGATTCTTCTCTTCCTTCTCATGCTCGTTAGCCAGCCGATTCTTCATGCAGATTTATGGTTTTCAAGATATATTCAGAAAACCTGATGCTTAACGTCGTTCTAGCTTCCCATATTAATCTTTTTAAATTAAAAACAAACACAATATTACATTTTAAAATATTATTTTTAAAATGACAAAGTCTGAACATTTTTATGAGCCTTCACTGCTGTGGGATTTGCGGATTATGTTGCAGAAGGGTCTCGTTTCACTAATTTGACCACAAACTTTTTTATTTGTCTGACCATAGGGATAGGATCTAGTCTACTTATTTGCTCGAACACTGCATCTATTCTTTGACTGATCAAGTTCCTATGTACGTAATTTATTGTCTAGATTTACATTTTTAGCAGTTTGCAGTCGGAGCTATTTTACCTTAAAAATTAAACATTTCTTCCGATCTAGAATAATTTCATTCGATATCATTTTTTTCTTTTTAGGGATAGAAAATTAATTTGACACCTCGTACAATACTCAAATGTTTTGTAATTGGTTGGATACCCACACATTTGATAATCTAAACAATATTTTGAATAATGGTATAGCAATTTTTAGTGGTGACACTGAGGCACCGTCCGAGTGCTAAGGGTTAAAAAATTGTTGTATGATCGATTGATATATTAGCGTACACGATTTACACTGTGTAATCCTCAAATCTTTTACAATATTTTTCTTTCGTGAGAAAGTGGCTGCATCGAGAAAGTTCTGTTGGCCAGACATCTTTCTCCAGATAGGAATGCGACAAGAGTCAGCCAGTAGAACAAGATTCAGCGACAGGACACGGTCAGTTTCCGTGAGAAGAAAGCTGAGCTCGGCGTCGTTTCCGGTGACGGAAGGATGGCGTTTGCGACGGGGAGCGTGTAATATCGAGTCGCCTAAGCACGGCCGGCTGTGAGGGGATGAAAAGTACTCCCCCTCCTCAATAGGTAGAGGGTGAAACAGGACTATGAGAAAGGTGAAGGCCGGCTAAGAGGCGGCGGAAGTAACTGCTCGTGCGGAAGTTCCAATTGCCAGCTAGATCTATATTTAATAAGACAGGAGAGTTATACTTTCTGCCGGGAGTCGCGACGCAGTTCGAGTGCAAAAGTTTCGTCTCCATCCCTGCTCGCCGTTTCAGGAATTATCTCCACCACCTTCCATCCACCAGCGATAATTAAATATATCTGCGCACCGAAATGCTGAAATGGATTTCCCCCGGAACGAGATCCGGCCCGCGATAAAGGATATTTCGAAGCGAGACGAACCTCCTATCCAGAACGGGAAAAGTTTTAGCCCTTTTTCATTACAACGGTTGCCCGTCGATCTGCACGCGAAATTCCTTCGACGATCGATATCTTCGCCGTGGAATTCTACGTGCATCCTCTTTCTGTTCGACAAAGCCATTCGAAATCGTCTATTCGCGTTTGATCTCCCTTTGCTCCCTTCAAATGTGAAATTATTTTCCTTTTATGAGATTCTTTATTGGATACGTTTACCAGTTTAATGATTTTCATGCGATTTTGTCAGCTGTATGTAAAAATTTATTTGTTGCAGTACAATGTATTCCTGGTTTAATTGTTTAACCACTGGTTGCCCCTGTTCTCCGTGTCTGACCACATATTGTTCCTATTCTGCTATTCTACTTACGTCGCGGTTACAGCTCGTACTTGTAAATTCAAGATTTTATTGTGCTATCTTAATCTCCTAGTTTTAGCAAAGAAATATTATGTTCTGGTGAAGTAAAGGTTAACGAAAATTCTCATAGTTCTTTCGCAAGGGCCATTTCATTTGTAATGTTTAAAAAAATGTGTCGATGAATATTTTTTGGTAAAGTCAAACGTTGTTAAAATTCACACATTTTTTCACTATTTAAATCCTCTAATTTTGTCAAAAAATATTTGTCCCCACTACATTCAACCCTCCACTTATTACACATAACAAAATTGTTGTACGATCGAGTGACATTTTTGGACAACACTGTTGGAATTTATGTAAGGAACAAAAATAATCTACTATTACGTACTAGGTTATACTATTGCTTTACTTTCGAGAACGCTCGAAAGATACATTGTATCTATGCGGTCCACATCAAGGGACCCTCAAGCTTCAAATGTTTCCGAGATCGTCATTCGTTTTTCAGAACGATTCTCTTTTTCGCATCCTTGTTCTCGTAGAGTAAAGACGTGCCTCTCTACGTGAATTCAAATACATAGATTCAAATAAAATTCAATTCATAGTCTATAAAGTGTTCATAGTTTCTTTTCATACCCATATTCCAATAAACACGACAGGTTGTCAAAAGTAAAAAATTATTTACAGTATATAATTCTAAATTTTGGCAAAAAAATATTTTTCCCAACTGAAACGAAGCCTGAACAACATCTCTATAATTTTTTACAATGATCGTTCCACTTGTTGCGTTTAAAAAAATTCTTAGAGCAACCGATCCTTAGACGAATGTCTCCTATACGAACAAACGGTTCTGCAAACGCAATCGTCCCCTATTATAGCGCTTTTGACCGCTGATCGCGCAATAGCGAATTTATTGCAAAGTACCTACCCACGAGGCTATTAAATCGCTTCAGCGGCGAAGACCTCGACAACTGCACTTCCGAGGCGAAAATAAATTTGTCCGGTGGTTTCTGTGCAGTAGTTTCATCCGTAACAGGTCAGCCACAATTGATCGAGCGCCCGTAAAAGTTCCGAGGCGAGAAAGCGTACCGATTCGATTTTTGCGGGAGGATTCGCGGCCACGAAATGGATTTCCTGTAGGGAGACATTCGATCCTTGCTGAAATAAGAAGACGTCGACGAAGAAGACGTCGACGAAGAAGAAGAAGAAGAAACGAGTGTCACCGCTTGATCATTCTGCGCTTCAGCGAATCCGATTTGGGGGAAACACGACGAAATTTTCTGCACCGGCGCGGGGCGGCGTGGCGCCGCGGCAGGAAATCAGGAAATTGTTACGAGGGCTGCGCTGGCCTCTTGGGGCGAGCCATTAAGTTTCATTTTTTCTCTCCCTCTCTCTCTCTCTCTCTCTTTCCCTCTCCTTCTTTCACTCCCTCTGCCAGTTTCGTCGTTCTCTCGCAATTGGGTTACCTGCGCGAAACTTCCACTTCGTAAAGTTAGCCACGAACGAAGGACGATAATTATTATGCCGCATAGCGCGGCTCGACTTGCGCCACGGCACTGCGACAACCAGCTGCTTTGGGACCTTGTTCTCCTCCACTTGATTCACGAAACCAGCCTTTGATAACAATGAAATTCCGCTGGTTTTTTTTTTTACCCCGTTGTCCGACCTTTATTGCAAGAACGTTATGCCGCGACTCGTCCTTGCTCTAAATTTCCCGCGTTCTTTCCTCGCTCCAACCCAAGGGGTAAGTATCCGGCGGAGTCCTTTGCGCGAGACTTCATTCCACCATTATTACACTGTCCGTTGCACTTTTCGCATCGATGTAATCTCCATTCTCACGGTAAATGAATATGGTCGTTCGAGCCGCGACCGAAACTTTTTCACCGGGGAACGGCAGTCGCGCCAAGTAAACACCGCCATTCTTATGGTAAATGAATATGATCGTTCGAGTTGCTCTCTGTTCGCGCGGAATTATTTCGACGCTGGAACAGAGGGTAACATCGCACTGGAAACTGAATAGATGTCGATGGGAAATGTACGGTAAATGATATTTTATCTTGACAATGGAAACTGATAAGTAGACTGCGGATGCTTATGCATTTATGAAGAAATTGTTTAGGTGAAATTTAAAACAGTAAAGGACTAGAAAAATGTAACAATATCGTAATGCTGGTTTTAATTTGTAACAAAGTCATTAGAGAATGAAATCAATTTTTATTTTTCTCCTGCTTCCCACAATCGATGCAGAACATTTTTATTTTGCATCAAGATCCGCAGTCTACTGATATAAGTTATCTTACAATGAAGTACAGGTGTAACTACCTTCGTGCAATAAAGTACACGTGTTTCGGTTGTCCTTTGTCTGTCTGTGAAAATTAACCCTTAAAAATTACTATACCATTATTCGACATATTCTTTGGAGTATTACATTTGTTTGTATTCAATGAATTACTAAACATTTATATATCGTGTGAAGACCTATATCAGTTTTATATCCATAAAATAAAAACAAATCATACTATACAGGGTGAGTCCGAAGAAACAGAACACCTAAATATCTCCGTTACTTTTCGTTGTACAAAAAACTTCTTAGGACAAAGTTACACTGTTCGAAGGGCCACATGTAACGGTATAAGGGAAACAAATTTTCAAGGTCATTTTTTTCTGAGATTTCAAGGCCATCGATATTTTTTTAAATGGAATGATATATCTTCCTTAACGTAATGTTGTGGCTGACGAAATAACGAATTCATCCGTGTAACACAATATGACCTACAAATGACCTTCGACCCAGAAAAATGGAATAAATAAAATTCAACGTGCGAGATACATTTGCTTTATTTCTGTTACGCAAAATGTTCAAAAATATTCACCCTGTACAACAGAAGGGTTCTGGAAAAATTATGAATTTAATTAAAATAGCTCCGTGTATAAAGAGTTAGGTCTATTTCACGGGCCTGACCATGAATCTTGCATACTTTACTTGCTTGATCGTAAAACATTATCCCTAAACTCCTTGCGTAATCGTAGGTTGTTTAAATTGTACTTGTCTGATCATGTACCACTACTCTTTCTGTACTTGGATAATCATAGGCTGTCCCTATTGTACTTGTCTGATCATAATCTATTACTAGCTCCTTTGTCTGGCTATAGATCGTCCCTACCTCACTTGTCTGACTTTAAACTACCCACATTTTACTTGCCCGAACATAGCTCGCCCTATTCTACTTCCTCTGTCGTAAACTTCTACCATTATCGTCCTTGTCTATTCATAAATCGTCTCTATTCCATTTGTGTCACAATAAGACCATCATTATTCCATTCGGCTGACTAAACGAAGTCCCCAATCTGCTTCTATAATCATAAGTCATCTGTATTCTACTAGTCTGATCATAAAGCACTACTCCTTTTCTACTCGCCTAATCGTAGGTTGTCTCTGTTGTACTTGTCTGATCACAATCCATTACTACCTCGACTGTCTTGCTATAAATCATTTCTATTCTATTCAGTTGTCTGCCCACAAATTGTTTTCACTCGACTCGTCTGATCAATACACTGCAGATTTTTCTGCAGAATAAAAGTTGCAAACAAACAGAAGACACATCAACATTCTTTCTTTTCTTTAATTATCCTGATCAATTTAAACCAAAACTTCTAATTTGTTTACCATTTTAAATTGCACCAATACATTTCTAATCACGCAAATTTTAATAAGATGTATACTATATTCGACACGATTCGTTTATCCAGAAACACAATACAATTAAAAACAAATTTTTTTCTTAACCTTAAATTTATCTTAAATTTATCCAACAAAAAGAACAATCTCAAGATGTATATTGTCGTCACAGTGCTACATAGATTAACAAAATTTTGATAGGACGTACGAGGTGTGATCAAAAAGTAAGGTGACTTTTTGAATTTCGCGGGATACCTACAGTCGATTTTCGTTTCCTTTTTTTTCATATGCTGGCACACTTGTCCCGAACATATGTTCGCAGTTTCAGCTATATAGCATTTTCTGTTTGTTGCGAGAAGCATAAAGGTTAGAAGTGTTTTGCGTGTTCGGCGATTTTCTGCTGTCGAAGAAAATGGATCAAAAAATTTGCATCAAATTTTGGGTAAAATATGGAATTAAGTGCTCCAAAATACTTGAAATGTTGACAGTGGCATACGGTGAGTATACTCTGAGTAAAAAAAATGTTTGTAAGTGGTTCAAGCTCCTCCAAGAAGGCCGAGAAGATGTTAATGACGAAGCTCGCCCTGGACGCCCCAGCACGTCAACAACCGATGAAAACGTTGAAGAAGCGAAGAAAATAGTGTTGGGGAATCGTCGAATTACCATTAGAGAAGTTGCCGATGATGTCGGCATCTCGTTTGGTTCGTGCCAAGCAATTTTAACGGAATTTTGGAAACACAATTCATGGATTTTGCATCACGATAATGGACCTGCTCACGCATAGTTACTTGCGAATAATTTTTTGGCCAGAAACAACACCACAATCATTCCTCAGCCACCATATACACCGGATTTGGCCCCCCTGCGACTTTTTCCTGTTCCCAAAACTGGAGAGACCCATGAAAGGACGGAGATTTGCAACGATCGAGGAGATAAAGACTGCATCGCTGGAAGAGCTCAAAGCTATACCAAAAAGTGCTTATCAGAAGTGCTTCGAGGATTGGAAAAAGCGCTGGCACAGATATAACTATTATATCTGAGGGGGATTACTTTGAAGAGGACAACATAAATATTGATAAATAAATAAATATTTTTTAATAAAAATACAAAAGTCACCTTACTTTTTGATCACACCTCGTATATATTCGTCATAATTTGTCTATCCAGAAACACCAAACAACTAAAAACAAATTTTATTCTTAACCCTAAAATCTTAAATTCGTCTAACAAAAAGAACGATCCCAAGACGTATATTATCGTCACAGTGCGACATAGATCAACAAAATTTTGATAGGACGTATATATTCGTCATGATTTGTCTATCCAGAAACACCATACAAATAGAGACAAATTTTTTTCTTAATAAATTACTCTTAAATTCATGCAACAAAACGAACGATCCCAAGACCAAAGATCAACAAAATTTTGATAGTACGTACATATCCGTCACGAGTCGTCAATCCAGAAACACCATACAAATAGGAACAAATTTTCTTCTCAACCCTAAATTACTCTTAAACTAATCGAACAAAAAGGACGATCCCAAGACGTATACATATACTCGTCACAGTGCTGCAAAGATCAACCAAACCGAATCGCCATGAATGTTTACAGCTCTACCGGCAATTAATCACGAATCCTCGCAGTTGTTCGCCGTATCTGTGCCTCGGACACGTGTCAGCACACTCGAACAATTAAACAACGCCTGCTAAACAGAACGAGCATCTCAGAAAACGTTTCCAAAGATCCGGAGAAGGTTCCTCGCAAGTCGGGTCGGAATTTTCGCGATCGGAAGGCCGCGCACGTATTTCAAAGGGAGCCAGGTCGGTCAGAAATTAGTATACGCAAAGAAAAGCCGGGGCCGTGGCTCGCACGCGAAGGGGTCCACGACTTTTTAATTTATTCTGTGGAAGTTTGTTAGAAGTCGCCACGAGAGCTCGAGGAGCTTTCTCTCTCCGGGATCCAGACTGCATGCAGACCGGCGCGCTACGCTGCGGCGATTCGCGCGAAGGGATGCGCGCCGTTTGTTATTTTTACACCGGGTTCCATTAAATCCGACCGTCTTGCTCTCGTTTTCGCGGCTCTAGTTTCTATACGGACCTCGGGGGTAACTTCACGCCATAATCTCCAAGGAAATCCAGCAATTCCACCGGTCCCCATATTTGGGAAAAATGTGCGAGAAACTCGTTCCATCGAATTTACTCGATATACAATAGAATATTAAGAATTATATGTATATACAGAAGTTAGAGCGAGTGAACGAGCTGGCCATAGTATGTGTCCATTACGTCCTGGCCACCGATTTGGAAATTTATTATTCAGAAATTCTCTTACGGTATGTGAAGAATGAGCGGGACAGTCATCGTTAGGGGTTGTCGGTTTTTAAAAGAAAATTATGCAATTCGAAAACCGGTTTTTTCGGTACAAAAATATTATACATAACACTTATATATCTTCTAGTAAATTTCTTCCATTAGCTACAAAAACTGACATTATTAAGTTATCCGGACAGATATTATCAAGATTATATAAAGATTATTCTACAGAAGATGACTGAGATGTTAAAAAAGTGACGAAGAAGGAAATCAAGACATATCTATGATGAAAAATGCTATGGAAATAGCAATAAATAAATATCTGCAAGAACAAATAGAAGAACAAAAAATGTCGATTTATTATTTAATGCTTTAAAGACAATTAAGCCCAGTCCACTAGCAAGTGAACGAGTTTTCTATTTCTGATAATTTTGTGTCCAAAATAAGGACACGACTAAGCAATAAATCCCTTGACGTTGTTCGCTTTTTGAAGACATATTTTATTAAACAAAGAAAGAAGTAAAATAATAATTTACATAAATATAAAACAGAGGTTAATTTCTGTGATTTTTTAAGGGTATTCTTTTGTTAATTTTTTATTTTAATAATTTTATAGTAAGTTATGTACCTTATGTTTTCCTTTATTGTATTTTTGAATTATTATAAATTTAAAAAATTTTAAACTTCTATTTTGAGTTGTAAATATGAATTGCTTTTTATCTGTACAATTTCGAAACCGATTTAAACCGGTTTCATGGAAAAGTTACAATTCGAAAACCGGTTTTTGTATAAACCCTAGTCATCGTGTTGATACCACATTACTCGATGAATGTTTATTCTAAAAACGTAAGTTTGTCGATAATCTTGTCCTGGGTGCGCTTAGAGATCACCTTCCGTTAACGGTATACGTGTTCTGAGACCTAACGGCTTAAGAAATTAAATTTCCGTTGTTCAAACAGCCATTTGAAGGTTATAGTGTACCACATTATTGAACTCGTCTTGACATCAGTTACAATACTATGAAGTTAAAAATATATAGTGCATTTAAAAAAACAGCAATGGTCTTAAAATGACGCAAAAAGAAACGTTAATCGCAAGATCTGTTCATGTTGCCCTCTTTGAACGGCATCATTCCACTTTTGAAACTTTCGTTTATCCTTCGTATCACCAGAGAAATTTAGATGTTCTGTTTTTCGTGATTCACCCTGTATATATTTGTTCCCTTACGCGATACAAAGAGATCCCGTTCCTTTTACAATTATTTTCTTTATTCTTACCCTGTCGCCTCTCTCATTCTTTCACTCCTACCCTCTCATACTCTCGTCCTTGTATCGTTCCCTTTTTTCTCTCATTCACACTTTCCATCCTGCTTATCCTTTCTCTCTCTATCTGACTTTGCCAACCATTTCTCTCCCCCTCCATCTTCGGCTAATATCTTTTTTAACTTCCGCTGTATCCCTTCTTCCATTCCTCCTTCTTCCCTGCATCTTTCCAACACACGCTGCTGAATGTTAAGAATTGAAAAATGGAACAGTGCCATTTGATTTTTGGTTATGCAGTCCCATATCCGGTTTTGATGGGAAGGTACAGTCCACGACAGAAAGATGGCACACCACGAAAATTCAATGTTTCCATCATTTGGACATAATAAATCTAGTCTTTCCTGGTACTTATACATTTTTATTACAAACTAAATTACATTACAAACAATGAAATTAAAGAAAATGTCCGTTTGTTTATGGAAACAAGAAAATAACAAAAATCGGTACGACAAAATGATGGCACATATACAAAGAAAAACGTAATTTACGTACATAAAATATATAACATTGTGTTTAATACTTTGCGTGGCCTCCCTTGTTTTCCAGAATAGCCAACATACGTTTCGGAAGTGACTTAAAGAGTTTTTTAATATATTTTGGCCGTATTTTTCTCCATTTTTGTTCTATGCACGTTTTTAAATCTGCAAGGCTTTGGAATTGTCTTCCGCCTTCCTAAACATGTCTTGCTAATTGTGCCCAACAATTTTCAATTATGTTGAGATCTGACGATCTCGCTGGCCACTTTAAGACACTAATTTTGTTTTGCTCAAAGTACCGCTTAACGGATTTTGCACACTTGCATTATCTTGCTGAAATGTAAAATTTTCCCCGGAAATTGTCTGTCCGAATTTAGTTAATCGTTCGTCTATCGAATCTACATAAATTTTGCTGTTCATAGTTTTCTTAATAAATTTTACTTCGGTCGCTCCTCGATAACCAATTCCGGTCCAAAGCATTACTCCTCCGCCACCCATGTGTCTGCGGCTTAATATTCTTTCTTCTTTCCGCAGATCGTGAAAACAGTGTGCGAAACCATCCGGCCCATCTAGATTGAACCTTTTCTCATCGCTAAATATAACACGACGCCATTTTATCTCCAATGTATGTGCTCTTGTGCAAATTTCAGACGCTCCGATTTATGTTGAGCGGTAAAAGGTGGTTATTTTCAATTTCATTCGAACTAAGTGCGGACATTCTTTTATTATCCTTTGCACATTACGTACATTTGTATGTACGCCAGCTGCTTCAGCGATTTGTAGTGCTGTTCCCGAAGAATTCGAAGCTTCTTTTAAAATTGCACGTTTTCCGCGATTGCTTACCGCTTTCGGTCGACCGGAACTCTTTTTTTTACCGTAATTTTTGGGATTTTTTAATAAATTATACACCACTTTTCTGCTTCGATGTATAATACGTGGAATTTTTGAAACCGAGTAATTCTCTTTACGCAATGCCAAAATCGTTTTTATTTCAGCATCGGATAAAGATTTTCCACTACCCATAGTGTAATTTCAATAGAAGATAATAAAAAACACGCACAATATTTAATGCACGGTAAAATAGTACACGCTACAAACAGTCTGACGGTCTAGTGTTAACGGAAGAGAAGGATTTTAAGAATGTGCCATCATTTTGTCGCGTCAGTGACCCCGGTTTTTTATGTTTAGACTAGAATCTGTATCCTCCGCTTAACTCGGTCGGTGTAAATAACCTTAAAGCTCCACCGAAGTACATACACGGAGAGAAACGTATCAAATTTCATCACAGTTTTCAGAAATAGCAATATTTACGGGTGTGCCATCTTTTTGTCACGGACTGTAGCATCTCAGCGAGAAACGGCACAACGTATCTACGGGGATGTACGCCGTCACCTGATTATTCTATTAATTTCACTTTGACTGGGAACTTCGCGATTTCTTTCGCCGTCGGCTGTCGCCTTTGAATTCTCTGTCGCATCAGAACGATTTGTGCCTGGAATTATATTAAGCAACTTGCAAAACTTGCACGCGGCGAGCGAGCAACGTAAAAGTTCTGCTACGGTCGGGTTTAATTAGCTCGGCGTTCCTCGAGTCGAAATTCGTTGGGAAAACGGAACTGTCGTCGTCGTCGTCGTCGTCAGCGTTGTCGTCGTCATCGCCGTCGACGTCGTTGCCGTCGTCGTCGTCGTCGCGACGCGTTGTCTTCGGACCACGACGCAAATTACAAGCCCCGAAGAAGTTTTCCTGAGGGGTCGGCATCACGACCTTCGATTACAATCACGCTTGCAATTATGACGGCCGAATAATACACGGGGAAGGGACAATGGAAACAAAGAGGGTTCGCCGTGGCCGTTCCTTCCGGCATTGTCTTCGGTTGCTAATTAGCAGCCGGAAGTTGTCGTCGCGGCACCGCCGATATATAATTCGCGTGCACGCATCTGCCCGGCCTCCGATCCGCTTAGTCACCACATAAATGAACTCGCTCGAGTGTCCCTTTCAACCGAGGTTCAATCCCTGTGGCACGGTGCAGGAGCACGAAGAACCCGCAAACAGATCGACGAGGTGCTTCGAACCATCCGGTTTCAAGAATTATTATGGTTAAAGGGACGATTTACTGGGCTGCGGCCTGGCCGAAAGGGCTCTCGACCATGTTGCAGCCTGATATAGAGAGTAAAGGATTCTAGCGAACGTGGGTACTTTGCAAACATTGTGAACTTCGAGTTCGTTCATTCTACCAAGTCAAACCAAAGGTTTTCTTGCAGTTCCAAACGTTGCGCGTGTACTACGCAATATTCGATACACAATGTCCGGGAATTCCAGCATTGCATGCGTAATTCCTCTAGAACACAATTTCTTTTATAATTACTAGATTACTTCATTTTATACATTTACGAAGAAATTTGTTGGCTGAAAAATATAAAACAGACGAAGATTAGAAAAATTTAAGAATATTGCAATGTTGTTTTTAATGCAATATCATTAAGGGATGAAATCAATTTTTACTTGACTTCTAGTTCCCACAATTAATGCAGAACATTTGTATTTTGCATAAAGAGCCGCAGTCTAACACTTCACCTATGACCAAGATATCGGTATTCAGACGGGAAAAAGAAATGGACGATCAAAAAAATTATTTATATGTAATCCGTCGATGTTCGACAAAATATTTTTCGCTATGAGAACGATACTTGAACAACATTGCTATATATTTTTTATAATGATCCTTGCACTTATTGGACATACAAACCATTGTTGCATGATCGATTGATATTTTTTAATAAGACGACACGTTGTAATACTTAGAAATTATTTTCCCCTATTAAAACAAAGCTTGAACATCTCTATACATTTTCATATTGATCGCTCCACCTGTTGCGATCGAAACGGTTTCAAGAATTGTTATGGTTGAAAGGACGATGTACTTGGGTACTTCAAGTTTCGTTAATTGTACTAGTTCAAATGGCTTCTCGTTCTCGGAAACATTGCAACAGGGTATTGAGATAATATGGATCCTGTGCACTCAATTGTGAGGCCATAAGTGAGCACGCCCA
Source organism: Lasioglossum figueresi (assembly GCA_028455805.1). Taxonomy (NCBI): domain Eukaryota; kingdom Metazoa; phylum Arthropoda; class Insecta; order Hymenoptera; family Halictidae; genus Lasioglossum; species Lasioglossum figueresi. Next base: position 15,012,555 of record CM052202.1, read on the forward strand.
GAAAATTCCCTTGAACCGCCAGCAATGACTAACTAATAAGAAGAGAAGGGCGCCACGGCGCGGAGGAGCAATTCGAAGCATCTCGAGCAGTGGACAACTTTTAAACGCTGATCGCGGAGGACAGGGAGCAAAGGTAACCGAATTAAAGCAGCCCTTCGCTCCCAGACTCGCTCGAAGGGCTTCGAAAAGGGCGCGCGAGAGGAGAACGAAGGGTAGAGAAAGGAGAAGCAAGCACGCCGGACAAACAGACTTTCCTGTCGAGTGTTTTTCCCGCTAATTAGCAGCTGGGAGGGCGAGCGCTTCGGAACCGCGATGCATATTTCATCGGACCACACCGACGCAGCGACTTGTTCAATCGAGCCTCGAAGAGGGAGCTGTCTCTGTCTCTCTCTCCCTCTCCCTCTCCCTCGCCCTCTCCCTCTCTCTCTCTCTCTCTCTCTCTCTCTTCGCCTCTCTTGAAAAGGGGCAAGTTGGGATTGCTTGGGTTAGGTTAGGTCGGTTCGAGGCCTGTCCCTTGTCTAAAGTCCCGGGAATAACAGTCGGATTAGCGCGCAAGGATGCAACCTTAATACGAGCCGGTGCACAACGCCATTATGTCACCGCGCGATTCTGATGCATTTACTGCCAAGGAAAACAGCCTCCTCGGACGCATCTTCACCCTTCTCCCGAGTCGCTCCTCCGTCGAACTCGCAAACGAGCCCCCAACCTTATTTATTTATTTATTTAGCTGCGCCCTGCCTGCACCGACTCGCCGGTAAACTTTCGAACCGCACGGCGAAATGGTTAAAAACACGGAACAGTCGAAGTTGGAATGAAAGTCGATGGAAAACAACAACTGTAAATTGCCGCGTTAATTTAATCGAGGGGCGAGTGACTGGTATGTTTGGGGAACGTCATGTCTGCGAATGCGTTTATGCAATGCTGCATAATTGTGTTTTATGGATTGTGATTCATGATGCTGTTGAAAAGTTGTATCCGACAATGATAGAAATCATGATTAGACTGTGGATCTGTACGTGAAATAACAATGTTTTGAATTAATTTCTGTGCACTGAACCGAATAAAAGTACGCTTCTTTTTTTAAAATTGTTGAAGAAAGGTCCATATGGTTCCTGCTTCTTGCAATTGGTGCCAACAATTTATATTTCGCACAAACGCTCGCAATCTAAGGATTCTTTCTGCTTGTAAATTCAATTCTTACATTTGTGACTCTAAATCCTGTACATTACAAAAGACATTGTTCTTTATGCATTGAAAGACACGTTTAGAGAATACTCTAACCACACAACCAACTAACAAACCTTTCTCTCGAGACTTTTAAACGACACAATTCGAAAGGAAACCATTCAGCACACACTGCAATATACAGTGTTGCGCACTTGAATTGCCTCGAATAATCCAAGTAACAAATGAATAACGTCGAGAAAGAATTCGATTCTATTTCCGTAAATCATCGTAGTAGTAGGAAAATCCGTCTGATCTATCCAGATTGAATTTTTTCTCATGTGAGAAAATTATATTGTGCCATTGCAGAGTCCAACTCATATGCTTCCTAGCAAATTAGAGTCGAGCTTCGATATGCCTTCTCGTTAAGGCATGTTTTCTTTGCATTTTCTTGCGTTTTATGTATGGAACACATTGCATGACACGTTTAGTAGTTGAAACCGATGCTTTTGTTCCAACTTCCTGTTTGATCTTCTTAAGGGAAACTGCTAAATTCGAAATTTTACGTAAAATTGATCTCCTTTCGCCCTCCGTTGTAGCTCGTCTTGTTGTCCCTTTAAAGTTTTTTCCATAAATTCCAGGGTTATTACAGAAATTATTAATTAGTTTAGCACTCCTATTAATTCTTTTTCTAATTTCTCGGATTGAATAACTTTCCGCGACCCGTTAATGATAATAATGATACAAAAAATAATGGATATAATACTTATTACATAGATGTGAAATAGACTTGTTGCGGATATGACTTGTCTGATCTATCGCAATGCGACAACTAACCGCGACTAAACAATGCGAGGCTATTCGTGTGGAAACATCTTATTTTTACAAACACAAAGTTCCTTGCAAGTGTACATATCGATGTAAACATATATCACTTACAAATTTATATCATAAACGAATGTAACTAATAAGCAAGAATTTTGCCCGCAATTTCTTTCTTTGATATAAACTTATATATATTTTCAGCCGAGGCTAATCAAGCGAATAGCACTGTAACTCTACCTTAAATCTTCACTTTTCGATGATTCCCAAGGCAAGCACGCTCTTTGACACCGTTCCTCGGCAAACAAATGACTATTTGAACAAGTTCCACCCCCTATGCGAGATCAAAAGAGCAAGATTTCACAGGGAAATCGATGATAAGGCGACGAGGATGTCTCCAGAGCAGCAAATACAGAGAGAACCACCGGCTGCGAAGCGAATCGTCGCGCTCGAATCGGCGTGCTTCTAATGCGAGCGAAGCTCCCACCGCAAGGAAAACACGGCCCAGCGAAAATTTCGACTTAAGTCCGGTTCCTGGGGACAGCCTTGACGCGAGGTTAGAGCTGAGAAAACAGGATTTCCACGGTTAAGCTCCATCTCGCGTGTTCCCAGCAAATGCGTTCGGGAAACCCGTAACGCGGCCGCGCGCGCTTATTTAACGCGTCCTCGCAACCCGCGACGTGAGATTCAGAGGAATACCGGCGTTCCCTTCAGAGGCAAAGACTTCCGGAGAACTTCCGGGACACTTCCGGAACCGCTGGACATTCGATGAAACGATTTTTCCCCTGGTTGCTCCTGCGTGTCTGCGTCTTTCGAGCTCCCCGGTCGATCGCGACCATGAGGAAATCGTGCGAGCGACGATTTCGAACGGCAAAAGATTTTTGCCGATAGTCGAATCGAAGGAAATCGTTTCCGGGGAAACTGCTCGAGCATATCTACACGGTGTGCGTGAATAATCCGCTTCAGATAGGGAGTAACTAGACTGAAGAACTTTGAAACAGGTCTACATTGAAATGTGTAGCATTGTAGAATAACTGGAATTTTTTATGGTAAATTGTAATATTTTTCAGTATTGGACTTTCGTGCACACTTTTCTTAAGGTTCGACCCAGATCGTCAAGTTTTCTGCTGGAGAAAAAATAAAAATGGAAGTTTTTAACTTAATTACCAGCCATAAAATATGAATGTACCGAAAGTGTATCTGAAGTTTAAATCCAATCGGTTAAGTCTCTCTGTCAAAAATTTGTATTACAAGCCACCATAATTCCGCAACTTCAGGAACAAAGTTTCCGAACTTGAATATTTTCAGATTGAAATTAACGACCGCCGCAGGCTTTTAAAATAATGATGAAAGCAAGTTTAGAAGAGCACGTAACGAACTCGCTTTCCAGTAAAAATTGGTCTCTAAAAACGTCAGTCTGTAAAGTTCGTACAAATGGTGACTGTTGTTGTCGTTGAAATTGCTTCGGTGCGGAACGATTTGTATTTACGCGATTGCGTGCATTTGGATTTGAGAAATTAAGGGTGCACCGACGTTTTAACAGCACCCAGTATAAGACGCGTTACGGAAAGAGAATCAAATTCCGCACAGATATCGGAAACGTGGAGGATTGGGTGCTTCCGACGGATTCGCGAGACTTTTCCAATTTCTAGCTCGCGGAGCTAACCAAAATCCAGGCTCTAAAGGGAGCCTCGAGCGTATCGCCGCTTTTACGAGACACAATAAATGATCGGAAAGTTTTCCCAGATTTCTCTGCACACCAGGAAACATATGCGGAAAGGATCTCGCGACTCGGAGAATCTTGCAATCGTTAAATTTCAACAGGCTGGTCGAAGTTTTCGTAACAAGTGTTGAATACAAGACAAATAATGTAATGTAATGGATTCGTACAAAAATCATGAATGCAAAAGTACATGTATTGAACTGAAAATTTTGTCACAGATTCTTCGAACCATTATCTAAATATAGAACCAGTCACACAAATTTATATTTGTTGGTTCATTTGTTACAAACGATAAATAAGTGTCGCGTTTAGCTGAAAACTCTCAATTATAGGAGATGCTTCGACACAAAAATCATGAATGAAAAATTACATGTATTCAGCTGAAATTTTTGTCAAAGATTCTTCAAACGATGATCTAAATATACCACAAGTCCCGCCCTCTATTATTTACTGGTTCATTTATTACAAACACTAGATAAGTGTGTGTGTGTGTCGTGTTTCAAATCTCAATTCTAAGGGCGACAATTGCTCCGACAAAAATCATGAATGAAAAAGTGAACGGTTTACGCTGTATTTTTTCAGACATTCTCGAAACTATCGTTTACGCATACCTTAAACCCCACGACTCTACATTTATCCATTGAATTATTAAAAATGTCCAATTACGTTTCACGATATGTGCCTGTCAAGCGAACTAAGAATAACCCTGTTAATCAATTTACCAATTGTGAGTTCCAAGTAGAAAATCTACTTATCCTGTCAGACTAAAGCAAGATCATTTCAATCTCGAGTCTCCTCGAGAATAGAGTCCGTCCGGGCGAACACCAGAGTGTTCTCTGCAAGAGACTTCTCCGCCGGATAAGTTATGGTCTTCGGACCGTTCCGGGAGCTCGATGCTCGCATTTAGCGAGCGGTTTCGCGCAGGAGTAGCGGCCAGTCTCCGTTCAGTCAGATGCCCGTTCGATCGTAGAATTACGAAGAAGACCGATAATATCCGGATATCCTGTCCGAGGGAACCGGAGTCGACTTTTCGAGACTGGAGACGCTCACGGAATACCAAGGTAAATAGAAATTCACGGAAAACGGCGCGGCGGCGGCAGACTCGGCAGAGAGGCAATGGCACGCCGTCGAAGGGGTCAGCGGTGCTCGATCGATGCGCTGCACGAAACTGAGGTCACGAAATTCCGTCGTTTCGTTTATAATTTCGCCGCGCGACGCCCGCGCCCGGGGAAACAAATCGCGCGGAACACCGGCCGCGCAGAAAGAAAAATTACCGATGGAAATCGATAAACCGTCGAAACAGCGAGTGCACGAGTGTACGGAGGGTTGAGAGGTTGTAGAATGGTTGTGGAAGGCAGCCGGGGGGTGGTTTCGATTCGCGGTCGACCGTTGACTGATGAGTGTCTTCCGTGAACCGACACGTTCTTTGATCTCCGGACGACGATCGCGTTTCTAACGACGTTTGCGAATTTTCCGCGAGCCTGTCGATGGCTGACGTATTATCCCGTCGCAACGGTGCGGTGTCTTGATCCGAGCCGATCGCTTCCGGCGTTGTTTCCGTGAAATCAACACGCACACGCACACGCATCCTCGATTTTTTTCTCCTTTCCCCGTGCACGAGATTTTACGACCTATCCTGCTTCTTCGGAGACTCGAAGTTCTTCGTTCGAAGTTCACGAGGCTTGTGTGCTGAGCACGAGGGGTGGTTTTCTGGAGGGAAATTGATGAATGTAAGCTTGACAAACCGTTAATTATGTTAATTGTGCACGCGTAGGCGAGAAAACGTTTACACGGTTTGAATTATTGATCTGACTTGCTGGAGGACTCTGGAGGACGTCTAGTGGGTTATTAGAATGCGGGTGTTCACGTGTGTTCATTTGAGGATGCTTTATTCTAATGCGATGTTTGTCGATCTAATTCAATCGCCAGAGACTGAACAATTAAACGATGTATATGTTATTAGTTTTCGTTAAACCGAGATAAAATTCTACTTCGTCGTTGTTAATATACAGCCATTAAAAAATATCTAAGCACACGGTAGCTATGAATTTCTCTTCGCACATTCTCCAAAGCATTGTCTAAACATACCCCAAACCCCGCTAATCTATATCGATCCATTCAATTATTAAAAATGTCCAAGTACGGAATAGAAGAAATTCAGATAACAGGAGTAACGAAATGGAAGAATTAGAAGAAATCCAGATAAAAGGATTAACGATTGCGGCTCTGTTCCACTTTCCAGAAAAATCAGCGAACGAGCAATTAAACGAAACATCCGATCCTGGATCGCGGACATCAAAGAAGCCGTGTGTGCCCCGTTTATCAGAACGTCCCAGTTATCCGAAGCATCTCGGCAGCGAGACGGATAAATAGAGTTCCATTGTGTCGGTCCATCCGCGACCCAATTACTCCCATTGTTTCGCGTAAACATCCTTGGACGGCGGGCACGAAAAGTTCGAATTCCCTTTTTCGGTGTCCCGATGACCCGACGATATGCGTTCCGCAACGGAACAGCGAGAAAGAGACGCCAAAAGTGTCGCCGTTAAGCATGAAATTAACTCCGCCAGCTATCTAGGAACCCCCCTAATCTCGTCAAAACGAAGCTACGGCTAATTGCAACGGTCTGAGAACGCCTGGCGCCGCGCCATGCCCATGACACAGATTCGGAACGGAACGCAAAGGGCCGATTCGTCCCGGGGAACACCGGTGCCACGGTGATTCCGCAGCTGGAAAACGGGGACACGAGAGCTTAATTTTATTCGAATTCTATTCCCTCGTTCCTGGTAATCCGTCGACAAGCCGCCATTAAAGAGCTTGGCCGCAACGGCGTCGAATTAACCGAAGAAGAACGCTCGAGCTCCATTGCGACCACTACTCCAGGCGCTACTCCGACGCGTGTAATACCTAAATCCGTCGAGGAACCCTCGTATTTTCTAGCAAACCGCCGACTTTTATCCGGCTGCAACGTGTTCCTCGATTTTCTAACTTCTCTAGTGGTTTGCGGGCCGGGAAAGTCTCGGAACGCGTCGCACGGTGAGGTATTTGGCCCGAAATGTCAAAAAAAAACTATTTAAGCGTTATTTATGGGCTAAAGGTCATCGTATAGTAGGTTGGCGATTCCGTCTCAACGTTAGCTACAACATCATGAAATCAAAAATGCATTTTAACATTTAAAAAATCAAAATGATTTTTATTTTATTGACGAAAAATTTTTTATTTTAATTTTATGTATACAAGTTTTTGTAAATATTTAAATACTGTTCAACTTTTGTTCGAAACATTTTTTCCTCGCATTATCGGAAACTGTTTACTTGATTTCGATCGAAAAAATTGTAAATACAATCCAAAATTATGATATCGGCGCACGAGTCGATCAATTATTACACACTTATGCAATTTTGCAAATAACACCTATAACAATTTCCAACGTTTCGGTCTCATATTTGGACCATTATCAAGGAAAAATTTATAATGATTGCGTCTTGGAAACCCTTGAAAAATCGCGATAATGATTACGATAGAGCTGACATGCGTGATTAAAACAAAAGAAGAATCAGTTCAATCGGACAAATAGTTCCCCAGATAATAATTCATAAGTGCAACCCCTTTACATGCTGGACACAAATTGTAAAATAATTTGTATTTCATGAACAACTGCGAAATCGAACTGCGAAAGCAATGACTTAAACTATCCCTAATTTGGAACAAGCTACGTCGCGGTTAATTGTCAGCGAAATCCGTAACGCGGGACCAGAGTAAACGTCGAAGCCGAGTCATTGAAGTTTCAGTAAGAAACTCTGCGTCCGACTAATATGGTTTTATGCTACTCGTTCGTCGCGACAAGCGAAATAACGATTTCGTCGGGTGGTTAATTCGAGTTTTCCGCAACGAGCAGCATAAAACCTGGTGGGGGAGGGGCGGCATGATTCGAAGAGGCGAGCCGCGACCACCGCGCCACAAAGTATTTTGGGAATACGTTAATCCGATCGGCGATTATTTACAATTCCACGGCGCACCTGAGACTTCCCGTTCGAACTCGCGGATTTATCGCGCCATTACGGTGGGAAGGCGAGCCCGTAAAGCGTTTAGAGCGTTCCGCGAGGAACGGTCCGCCGAATTATGACATAGTAATCCGTTAACGTTCGCCGTTACGTTACATGATAAACAAACTAGAGCGGGGTAGTTTCTTTCTGCCGGATATATTCTTCTGATATAAATCGATCTCCCCGTCGGCGTTTATCTAATTTTCCAACGACGGAGCGGTATTAATCGAAAGAAAATATTTAATCGTTTCATAACCGATATATTTGCTTGCGATTGCTCGACAAAGGAAGCGGCGAGTTGATGATGAGCAGCGTCAAACGGCCGGTATAAAATAATTATTAGTCATTCACGAGCGTTTTTCCCTCTCTCTTTCTCTCTCTCTCTCTCTCTCTCGCTCTCTCTATAGAACGATAGTTAGTATCGGGCACCAGGCGCCGATGTTTCCGGACACGCTAACAGGAATTAATGAAACCGGAATAACTAAAAGCCAGAAACCGGCGAATAATTGTGACCCGTTCCCATGGTGGTTTGTTTTTTTTCTGCGGTTTTTTCCCCTTTTTTTTAGCGGCGCCCCGCGGATCGTCCGTTCTATAGTTAACGTGAAATTCCCGACCGGTTCGGCTGGCCGGAAAAAATGCCGAAAAAGAAATATAAAATAAATGCGTAAATTTGCGTGGAATTGTTTTTTCCCGACGCTCGGAAAATCGCGGGCTCCGGTGTGCGCGCGCGCGCTCGGGAATATTAATAACGACTTCGCTGTAAATTTCCCGCCGAATGTCGAAAAAATGCCCCGCTAATAACGGAGGATACGAGAGAGAGCCGCGTCGAATTGCGATTTCGGAATTTCGCAAAAGCTCTGTCGACCGACGATGCGCGCTCGATACGACGGACTCGCGAAAACACGACCCCCCACTACCCCTTTTCATCGTCACTCCCAGACCTTAGAATCTCCGCAGTATCCTCCAAAAATATCCGCGTCAGTGTCCCACGACCCACTTTTGTAATAGCTGGGTAACCTGCGACATTCCGGTGCATTTGCATGAGAAAGCCATTTTTTTAATGGGATAACGAAAACGCGGTAAAACTGGCCGCTTTTCGGGGCGTTTAACGCCACGGTTGTTGCACCGCGATACATTTCGGCTCGTGACCCAAAGAATGACAGCCCCGGATCTAAACTCTTAAAGCACAAGGGGAAACGTATCCAGGGTGTCACGAAAATGTGAAAAGCACCGGAGAACGAGATCTTTCAAGATAAATACAGTTGCTCGCGAAAGTATTCGTATGCCCTGTAACACTAAACGTACCACTGCCGGTCGAATGAACGATATTATATTTTTCATCTTAAATTCATTGAAGTTATGAAGTTGCTCGCATGGAAATTGATTCGATAACTTCCTTTTTATCCAACCAAATATTGTAATAAAAATTGCACAAAATCTAAATAAATAGATCCTTGTCATTTTTGTAAGCCAAAACATTTTTATCGCTTTAAGTGCTCGGTAGCGTTAACATACAATAGATAGTAATTCTACTTTAATGTTAAAGTAGAATAGCCTTTTCCAAATTAGACCAAACGACCTCACCATCTTCGGAGTCATTGTAATCATTAGTTTCCTAAATGACGGGCAAAGAAGATGTTTTAAAAATTGCAATTGGTAGGCACTTTGAAAATATGAAATATCCGTTTTGCAGATCTATGTTAATTATACTAAAAATTTCGTCGGAAACGGTTGACGTAGAAAATAAACGCATCGAAAAATGTAAATAAATCCGTGTGTATTTAAAAAATTATAATTTTCATTAATTTTTACCGTGTGTAGATCGCATGTGCGTTAATCGATGTCGACGAAATATTATGCAATGCATATTTTAAATTTTGTTTTCGAGCTGAAAAAAAGTTGTACAAAGTAGCTTTTTAAATTTTTCCATATAATTCGAACTAACTGCAATTTAAAAAAAAATCTTTTCGTGAATGAATCCTTCTAATTTGCAAAAAAGATCAGGTAGTTGAATTCAATTTTTAAAAAATTATATTTCAAAGGGCGTCGGAATACTTTCGTGATCAACTGTACGAATAGAAAGTGTCTTTTAACATTTCGAAACCAGCGGCACCGTTACCGAGGCGGTAGTAACTGAAAATTTGCTGTTAAACAGACCAAGGAGTCTTTACGGTTTAGTCTGTGTACAGAGAGACGTGAACACTGCTTGTAGTGTGGTTTAGGTCACAGTAGATTTAGCCACGTGCAGGCCAGACACCGAAGTAGAACGACCCGCGTGTGTAACTTCAACTTATCTTGGCCAATCTACCGAAAACACTTTGTGCTTCAGAATGTCAAGACGTTCCTTCTTTTCTGCTTTCCAGCGACCGTTTCCACAGCTATATGTGGCAGTGAATGGTTTCGCTGTTGACAGTTTATTGTGATTTTATTGCGTTACATTTTGTGGTTCGAGTCGAGATAAAATCCAGATATTCTTAATTTATCTATCAATTGTAGCCGACGGTCGCGTTTCATAAATTTTTCAATATGCTATCGCATCTCCTTTTGAACCTACATGTACATATTCTAAAATCGGCTGCTCTTTACTTTAGCGGACTCAAAATTTTTGCCTATCTCCTAAAAATTATTATGTATGTGGCATGTAATCCAAGTAGATTTGTATCCCGGGAACCTGCAGATTAAAGTTTCGATTCTGTAGGATCAATGGTTTAGGAGTTATGGTTGCTTAAAGTTAAGCAAATTGCAGTGTATTTGACAGGTAAGGGCGCCGCCATATTGGTTTGTAGTGACGATCGCACGCCGCTTACCAAGCAGAACCGCTAGATGGCAGCACGGGCACGCGTCGATGCTGATAATATAGAGCGGATATTGCGATTGTTGTTTGAATTTTGGAAGACATGGCCACGATGTTGCGTTTTAATTGGACTAGGTTAGGTCTGGGGTAGGTTTCTATAAATATTTTCCACGATATTTCTTTTCGAACATTTTCCGACATATTTTTTCTAGGTTAGCGATATTACTGTGTGCCCGTGCTGTCATCTAGCGGTTCTGCACGGCAAGCGGCGCGCGCTCCTCGCTACAAACCAATATGGCGGTGCCCTTACCTGTCAAAAACACTGTAAATTGCTCAACTTTAAGCAACCATAACTCTTGAACCATTGATCCTACAAGATCAAAACTTCGATCTGCAGGTTCTCCGGGTACAAATCTACTGGATTACATGCCACATTAAAGTAAAGTTTACCCCTAAAATCGATAGAAACTAACTCTACAAAATCCATCAATCTCAATAAACCCATTGAACAACTTTCACTTCCTCGCACATGACATACTTCACCTCTTTCACTCTTATTATACCACTGACACCGCAGTCGAAATCTTAGGCCCGCGAGGGTCACAGGTATCATCACGAATTTTTCATTGATGGAGAAGAGCATGAGATCCGAACAAAGTCCCCGACGATCAGCGATTGCTCCCGAAGTGGGACCGAAGCGGAGAGAGTGCGCACGCGATCGGTGCATTGCCCCGTCGATTAAATATGGCGGGGCCTTGCGCACGATTCAGAACGCGGGTTCATACCTTGCACCAAAAACGGACCAATAGTGTGCGCATAAGCCCGCACGACAGAAATGAAAACTTCTAGAAAGCTCCCCCGAGTTTACTCGAATAGCATTGCACCTGGGAGCGTATCGGATCAGACTCATTCGCTACTTAGCAATTGTGTACGCAGTGCACCTAAAGAAGTTTTCACTTCAAAAACAACACCAACAACAAGATCATTTTCCCAAAATTTCTTTTCGTTGTTGCAAACAATCGCCAGTAGATCTGGCGCAAAAGGGCGCAACTATACGTTCGCTGAAACTCAGACAGGAAAACAAGAGGGGGCGGTTAAATCCGACCAGCATTCCGGTTTAATTCGCCAGCGACAAGCTCGGGCAGAGCTCGGGCAGAGCTCGGGCAAAGCTCGGACGCGGACGGGTGAAAGGCGTGCGTACCGGTGGAAGTTCGTACGGTGGATCAAACGAGAAACAAGTTTTCACTTTCGTTTCACCCGGCAGCGTTAGTCGGGCTCGCGTGAGGCTGTGCGGGGTGGGTTTGAAGAATATCGCGTGCAGTAGTCGACTGCAGGGCCGTTAAAAATGTAAATGGCTCGCGGAGGGATGGATAATCGGCGGGTGTCCGCGATCGGCTGGTCACGACGTCGCAGGAAACGCTGGCGAATCGATAGGCGACTTCACACGCGTCAAAGTTAAACTTTTCTACGATTTGCACTAGTAGTTAATGACAACTGACACCAAAAGAATATCTTCCGGTTGCGTTTGCTATTTGCAGTACACATCGGAAAAAACGAACTAAGATGATCATCGATCCAAGGATCACTCGGATCTTCCACGAGGATGTCGACTTGAGCCAACAGACGACTTCAAACGCGTTGAAGATTTACTTTTCCGCAATTTGCGGACATTTAATCTCGAAAGAAGGTCCCCGGGTCGCGTTTACAAATTGCGATACAGGTTAGAAATCGATTACGTTAATCCTCGATCCAGGGATCGCTCGGGTCTTTCACGGCGAAGTTGTTCTTAAGCCAATAGACGACTTCAAACGCGTTCAAGCTTTACTTTCCCACAATTTGCGGACATTTAGTGCGGACGTGCTCGAAAGAACGTCTTCAGGCTGCGTTTACGAATTGCGATGCAGGTTTAAATTGACGAACATGGTTCTTGATTTGGATCTTCGACGGAGATGTCTACTTAAACCAACACACAACTTCAAACGTGTTGAAACTTTGCTTTCTCGCAATTTGCGGACTTTCAATGCGGACCTGCTCGAAAGAACGTCTTCAGGTTACGTTAAGCGAATCGCGTACAAGGAGATCTCGTGGCGTGCGAATCTATCGTGACCGAGGAGACCCGCTCCCCTGTCGACTGTAAACGGTCAACCATGTCTCCCTCGTGGTTGCCAGTACACGGCAAAAAAACTCCTCGGCTGTAAAACCACCACTGAAAAGCGCCAACGTCGAAAACATCCTCCAAATAATCCACGACGAACCGGAGGAAGCGTTCCGAGCGAGTTCTCGATTCCAACATGCCTTTTCGGAGCTTGCCGACGAATTTTTCTGTATTTTTTCTGCATTTACAGTGTTGTATAATTCTCGCAAAAATTATTATGCAAATCCCGTAAGTTTGCGTTTTATACAATTGTATTGCGGTTCGAAGCTTGTTCGCTATTGTTCTTCTTGTAGGCTCTTCTGTAGTAAGCAACATATTCAACTTCGGTTCCACAACTTGAAACTTTTGCTATACTAATTCTGAAATATATGTTCCAGGGGAACACGGTTTAAAGGAGAACCTAAAAGTAACGTTTCCTTCCGTAGAAATTCTACAGGAGCATATGTCTTCTCAAACGAAACACACAAGTCCGGGCAGAACCCCTTGATGCGCAACACAGCAGTCTCTTCGGATCGTTGTTTCGAAAACTTCGACTTATGCCGCCTAAGACCAACAAAATCGACAGTACGCTCCAGTTTTAAAAGAACCGGTATTCAAAACAACAAGCGCAATCACAGAAACGTCCATCTCATTTTCTCAGACTGCTTATCGTCACTATCATTCCAAGCCTGTGAATTGCTACGTTGCGAGAACCGTCAACGTAGCCAGAGAAAGCCTATAGATACGTGTTCAACAAACTCTCGAAATAGAAGTTGTACGTATCGTTACCGTAATTGCAGGTGCAATTGACTTTCGAGCTAGAGCGATCAAGAAAGCGGATCGAGTAGGAGTTGGATCGACGTCTGGGAATTTGCCGTCGGTCGCCGTCGTTGACGGAGCTTCGACGTGAAAGAGGAAAGAGAGAGAGAGAGAGAGAGAGAGAGAGAGAGAGAGAGAGTAGTAAGGTCTGCAGGGTGTTACGGTGTGCAGTCTCGAGTTCCAAGAATATAAGAGCGAGCGGCACGAGAACGAGCAGCCGGCTGCCGAGCGAAGGAAACCAGCCCGCGCGATTAGATCTCTTCGGGCCGAAGGGCTCGGAGTTAGGGCAGCCCTTCGCCGCGATAAGGCCTGCGAACGCGCTCGTTCGCGAACCTTTCGTGTCGAACATCGGCGCAGGAACGTGGCCACCCCCGACCGACGGTTTCCTGGCTGACGTGTCGACCGGGAATATTCTCGAGTTGCTTTTTTTTAAGTGCTCATTTCCTACCCGGCTGTTCGACAAGAGGGGCCTTTGTCTCGGGGCCTAACACGGTTAGCTGCCGCCACGATAACTTGCCAACGACTCTAATAGAGCTGCGGAGTCTTTGTGCTTGTCACTACGCCGATGAGCAATTCAATAATTATTCTTAGCAATAACTGTCCAAGATAAACTCTACCTGGATAGCTTTAACGTCTCCTAACAGACTCGGAACAAAATCCACCCTTTCCATTTTACATCCTTTTATTTATTTTTCCTTCGCACCTTCATCCACTGCAGTCTGTACCGTCTCTATTCATGCAAAAATTGGAAGTTTATAACTAGATCGTATTAATATTGAGTCTCCTATCGGAATCAGAGCTGTATGCACCCTTTCCCATTGCATTTGACATGCGTTTATCTATTTCTCCTTTACTCCTTTACTCCTTTATCCGCTACAGTCACTCTCGACAATCGATAGCTGCTCGCACAAAAATTACAAAATCATACGTAAGGGTAGCTAAGACAAACTCTAGCTAGATAGTAATAATACTAAGTCACCTATCAGATCTAGAACAAAATGAGCCATTTTTCATTGCATTTTACAACCCTCTGTCTATTTTTCCTTCACTCATCGATCCCATACAGTCGCTATGGACGGTCGATATCAACCCACACAAAAATTAAAAAATCATACATCAGGGTAGCTAAGACAAGCTGTAACTAACTAGCTTTAACATTGCGTGTCCTAACAGACTCGGAACAGTATGCACTCTTTCCCATTGCATTTTACATGCATTTATCTATTTTTCCCTTACCCCTCCATATACTGCAACCACCAAAACATACAATCTCTGAATAAAAGAATCAAAACGCCATATATCGGAGTCTCCAAGCGCCTAGCAAGACAACATCCAAGCGGATACCGAATCTTCTATCATTCTATCAGACCCAGAACAAAATGGACCCTTTGTACCAGCACCTTTTGAACTATTTGACCCTCTTAGGTCCGAGAAATAGCCGGTGCGCTTTTATAAGGTCCGCAACAACAAAATCGAGTGTTCCAGCTCGGAAATACCGGTGCAACTGCGAATTCAATCACTTATCCGCGGTGGGATCCAGTTTTCGGGGGAGTGCCGTCTATCGAAAACCGAGCAATATAAACAACGGAATTTCGATAACGGACCCGATTCGGTCGAGCGCTCGCATGGACCGCGGCGATCCAATTTCCAGAAATCCTTCCGACTGACACGCTTGTAAACAAACGGTGTAACTTGCTCTCACGAGGATTTTCGAAAAGCGACCGGATCGTGCGTTAAAATATTCAGTCGACGCGCGGTCACGCCCCGCGCGCGTCGATCATCGAATATTAAAATCTGGCCGCAATACGCGGTGCGATCGATCGGACCCGTTATTATCGACCGGCTTTCCCGAGCTCTTTGTTCAACTTATCGTACGTAATCGCACGCGTGCGATTTTACATCCCGAGTACGGAAAATCAAATTATGCGCTAATTAATTCGTCGGTATTCCTGTTAAACCAGCGCAAATATTTTTGTAAAATGGAAAAAATTCATTTCTTGTCGTTGTACGGTGATATTAACAAATTTATTCGTCGCTCTTTCTGTTAAACCAGCGCAAATATTTTTCTAAAATGGAAAAAATTCATTTCTTGTCGTTGTATGCTGATAATAAAATTGTTAATGCTTTCGGCGCAATGGTTCGATCATTTGTTACATAATTTACGAAGCAATTTTGCAAATTACCAAAGTAATTCCGACGTTTCGATCATCATTCGGATCATCTTCAAGGGTTACTAGAATTGCGTCTGAAATTTTTTTTAACAAATTAAGAATATTTTGAGATTTAAGAATACAAAACAGAGAAAGGGAATAATGCTGGTAATAAAACCACTCGCTAACTTTCTGACGAATATTGATACATTCTACGTGAAACTGTAATACTTGTTGAATGCATGCCGGTCATCGAGTTGTATGATGATATTAACAAATTTATACCTGTTAGAATTTTTTAACTGTTAGAAACTCTTTCGAATTTTTCTACCTGTTAGAAAAGAAGCTTAAAAATGTTTTAGAGTCGATATTAGTAGTTATTTAGCTGGAAATTGTCTTAGAAACCCTAATATACAATCTTTTAATTCTCGCATGAATAGATATTTTATTTTGAGAGACATAAATCAAAGTATGAAAAAGGAAATGCTGAAGAGCATTACCTATTATATCTATAATATAATAGGACCTAATGTTAAGGCTATCTTTCTATTAATAAAATAATTCTGTCACGCAAAAACTCCGAGTGGCGAAGCCGCGAGGCACCGCGGGGGTTGGTGAGCGAAGCGAACAGGGGAGTGAGCCCCCTAGTTTTTTTATAAAAATCTTACATTGCACACTTTGCACTGGAATCTACTGTAGAATAGTTTTGTCACGAAATGAGTGGAAAAGCGAGTATTATAAAGCTGTCATCATGGATAATCGTATTGTGAAAGTGCCGAAGATTGAATCGAGGATAAAAGCTTTTTCTTTGACTCTTTACTTTCCATTATCTTATTCTATTCTACTCTTATTCAATTATTGTACTCCTTTTAGCTTTCACTGAAATTTTCTTATGCGATAAATTTCTTCCTTTGGCTTTTAATGGAATTATATTATTTGACAAGTCTATGTTCCTTTTAATATTATTTTTTATATTTTAAATAATACTTTTCCACTTAACATTGGACTAGTCCGAATAGTCTCGTTGCTGACAGCGCTTTAATTAGTTCTATCTAAACTGCTCCAGCAGATAACAGATAAATGTAGTCACCTTAATCAGTTTAGAATAACAATTTTTCCAACAGTCATTAATCGAACTTTATGTAACTCGTAACGTTGCATTTTAGGTCATTGAAAGTGCGTACTATAAAATATTATAGTCAACAAGATTCAAGAGCTATTAATATGAGCAAATATTTTCATAATTCCTACAAAACTAATATTCTCATCATTCCTACAAAACTAATTATCCACCAATTTATCATTCAAATAAACAAGTTGTCTCATTCTGTCGATACAAAATCGGGCGTGTTTATTTGTTCCACAATTAAGCGATTAGCACTTTACTAAACAGAAAGACATACTGTGGATCACAGTAATATTCGGACACTTTTAAAAGGACGATAACTTTTTTAATATCAGTTCATATAGCTTGGATATTGTTTTACAAGTTAGAGCAATTAGTTTACTACAAGATGTGAAAAAAATGTTTGGAAAAATACAATTGGTCGAAATTACAGAGAAAATGCTAGAAGTTGTTGTTTACAACTTTTTTATGGGGAAGGCGGGGCTATCTTGAAAATTTTAAAAATACATTTTGTAGATATGTCAATTATACATATTACTGTGGTTCACTGTAATTCGGTAATGTAGGAATTAGAGTACAACAATTTTTAATGATACCTCTGAGTCGGCTGCAAAGAGCTAATAAAATGTCACAGTTGTCGATCCTGTTGCCAAAATCAACGTTAATAGCTAATGTGTTAAGTAATTAACCGATCAATATGTTTGAACCACTTCTAAATATGAACGTAACTCGTTTCTCTACTCTCCTGTTATTAACATTTAGGGATTGCAGTAAGCAGTTTGGACATATTGGTCCGTGCCTTTAGCTCGGCGAATTCGTTCGATAAATTGAGCGGCAAGCCGCGAAATATTTGAAGCTTATTTGCCGGATTGCCGGGAAACCCTCGAGTACAGCTCGCGATTCGCTGTTCACCGTGGAAATCGACTTTTCCCACCGCGGCTTTATACCCGACCTACCCCAAACCCCACCTCCACGGTCTTTAAATACAAACCGGGACGGTTGGGTTGTGTCGCGGGCTTTCAACCCGCTGAAGGGTCAACCTGGGTCGCAGACGTTCTCGCCACTTAACGCTGCGACGACGAACACGGCGGCAAATTTGAGTGGAATGAGCGATTCTCGAATTCCTCCCTCAAACAACCATACTTGCACTTTATTCTCAAAGACATGCCACTGTCCACTTCTCTCTGTGCGATCAACGTTGCGCGATGTTACAGACGCTGTCACAATCTGTAGGCTCACTCTTCAATATTTCCCATAGCTGCGATAAAATTCTAAGACGTACAGTCCCGATCATTGGTCTTAGGACAGTGATCATATTTGTATTCAACTCTGTAAAAATAATCGTTGAAGGATGCGAACAAATTTTTCCTTATTTAAAGGTTTAAAGTGAAATGCCCTAAGTGTGGACAATCCAAAAGGGATGTCTAAATCTGGACAAATGAGTTTTTATAGTAAAACCAATAATTAAGAGATTAAATAACTATTTTGTATATTCTGAGGTCTTAGATACAAGTAGGTGTGAATGTTATTTGGTTCATAGATTGCTTTAAAAATAAAATCAAAGTTTATCTGAAAACAACATATAAAATAGTCTATTTTCAAGCGAATATTGTGCATTTATAGTTTGAACTTTTATTAGAAAAAAGATATAATTTAAGCCCTTAGGCAAAAATGAATTATCACACATAATAATATTGATATTTTAAAATAAATTGGTAATCAGACGTAACTTAAATAATAATTATTAATACAAATATT
Organism: Lasioglossum figueresi; assembly: GCA_028455805.1. Classification (NCBI taxonomy): domain Eukaryota; kingdom Metazoa; phylum Arthropoda; class Insecta; order Hymenoptera; family Halictidae; genus Lasioglossum; species Lasioglossum figueresi. The sequence goes on from CM052202.1 coordinate 15,031,088, forward strand.
AGATTTCCAAGTTTAGAACGGTTTTGAAACACAAGACTAGGACGCGATGCGTACTATCATTCTACTCGGGAAAGTCTACAGAATCTGCTGCTGCAAAGAACAATTCAATATCTTTTATAATAACATCACAATATTTGTTTAAAGTTGAAAAATGTGGTTTTATTCAAGGCCATGTTTCTCAAAAACTGTACGTGTAGGAGAAAAATTACGGCCAGATTCGGAAGCAGCGCAAAAAACTCTATAAGGTGCACCCAACAGTTATAGCGAAACATAAAAAAAGTTGAAATTTGTTGGACAGTATTATCGAGATAAATTATCTCCGAGTGCAAAGGGTTAAAGTCATAGAATAATTATATTTGTGGAGCCTATGAGTTACCTTTGCCTAATTGTTTTCATATTTTGTAAAGAAGTGGCATTTGATCAAACATTTTGATATTCGTAAACATTATCAGAATTGGAAGAATTTGTATCCAGGCTGCTTTCGCAAGCACCATCGATGGGAATACAAAATTGGAAAATCTCTGAAAGGTGCAAAAGCATGGAAATTGTGGGAAATTTTACAAGTATTGTTTAGGAAATTCCGTCTTTAGCCGGGATCACGGTCGCGTCGTTTTCTCGGTGTTTTGTTCAATCTCGCATGTTTTCGAAGTTCGCCTAACACTATTCGGTCTCTCGCTTCATAATATTCCGCGGAGAGCGGTTTTAATAGCAAACTCGCCGGCTAGTAACGAGCAAAGTGGCCCGCCCTGACAACTCCGACTCGCTTTACTCCCTTTGCTCCCTTTGCTCGCTTTGCTCGCTAACTGGATAGTTTCTGATCCCCATTGATTGCTTCCACGTTGTTCAACGCGGTCACCGTGTTTCAGTGCCTGCGTCTTGTCCACGACCCCTGGAGAATAGTCTTTATCCCGCGACACGTACAATACTGAACCGGTGCGAACCGATCGGTCGCTGAATGGAGAAACGCGAGGGGAAACACCTTGGGATCGGTTCTCAATGAAACCATTAGCTGACCGATGGTGTTTCCACTGTGACAATTTCGGGAAACCGAAATTACTGTCAGATTGTTGCATTGGGAACGTCATATTTAGAACGGAGCTTCGAGTAGCCATATTTTGAATGCATTGAACAAAATTTATTTTGTTGCGATGAATAGGGTGATAGTTGATAAATTTTACATATACAGGGTGAGTTACTTAACGTTTGTGCCTCAGATATCTTTGTTGTTTTCAAAGATACATTAAACATCTCGTTGATAAAGTTGAATGATAAAATGGAGTTCTCACGATACCAAACAAATTTTTGTTTTTATGTAATTTCTTTTACAGGTATCAAGGTCACTTTCATTTTTTAAACGGAACTACCCTTTTTTAAACGCCTACAATGATTTTCGCTTTCATTTCGAATTCAGTGACTATAATTATTCAAGGTTATTCAAGGTCGCAAACAGAGAAAACGGATAAGATTTAAAATGTGAAAGAAGAATACGTTTCTCACAAGTTCCTTCAATGGTATTAAATATTTTCAAACATCCTTTAGACCTAGCCGATTATGCTGCGATTTTTTTACTAATAGAATGTTTCCAAACGAGATTCCGCTATATGTCTCATTCAATGATTGAAAGGTGTGATATGATAATGGTTCACTGTGAAAGTGGACAAAATGCAGTGCAGGCCCGATTGCTTTATAAAGAAATGTACCCTGAGCGAAACACTCCTCCTTGGCAGACCTTTATTAATAGTTACAAGTTGATTATAGCTTTTTATCCATCGTATTTGTGTTAATAAAATTGTTGATGCTTTCGGCGCAATGGTTCCATCATTTGTTACTTAATTTACAAATTACACTACAATTTACAAATTACTTAAATTACAGATCATCTGAATGAAGATCGAAACGTCGGAATTACTTTAGTAATTTGCAAAATTGCTTTGGAAATTAAGTAACAAATGATCGAACCCTTGCGCCGAAAGCATTAACAATTTTATTTACAAGTTGTTTAGAAATACTGCAAGCGTAGATGCAAGAAAGCGTAAACGTAAGAAACCCACGAGTAATGAACACAATGTAATTAATATGTTAGCAGCTGTAGCTGAATATTAATGATATAGCTGAGTACGCGAAAAATTGCCCGAGAATCAGGCATGAGACGAAGTCGCGTAATACGAATTCTGGCCAGACATAAATTTCATTTGTTTCATGCGAGGTGTGATCAAAAAGTAAGGTGACTTTTTATTTTTATCAAACAATATTTATTTATTCATCAATATTTATGTTGTCCTCTTCAAAGTAATCTCCCTCAGATATAATACACTTGTGCCAGCGCTTTTTCCAATCCTCGAAGCACTTCTGACAAGCACTTTTTGGTATAGCTTCGAGCTCTTCCAGCGATGCAGTCTTTATCTCCTCGATCAACTTACATTGGGGCGATTGGACTTTGGTTTCGACCTCATAACCATATATCCATTATTCGTCACCAGTTATGACCCTTTTGAGCAAATCAGGATCATCATTGATGTCATTCAACAACTCCTGAGCGATGCTCATGCGACGTTTCTTCCGGTCAAAATCAAGCAGTTTCGGAACAAACTTCGCTGCCACACGTCGCATGCCCAAAACATCTGTTAAAATTGCTTGAAACGAACCATGCCGACATCATCGGCAACTTCTGTAATGGTAATTCGACGATTCCCCAACACTATTTTCTTCGCTTCTTCAACGTTTTCGTCAGTTGTTGACGTGCTGGGGCGTCCAAGGCGAGCTTCGTCGTTAACATCTTCTTGGCCTTCTTGGAAGAGCTTGTACCACTTATAAACATTTTTTTTACTCAAAGTACACTCGCCGTATGCCACTGTCAACATTTCAAGTGTTTTGGAGCACTTAATTCCATTTTTTACCCAAAATTTGATGCAAATTCTTTCATCCATTTTTTTCGATAGCAGAAAATCGCCGAACACGCAAAACACTTCTAACCTTTATGCTTCTCGCAAACAAACAAAAAATGCTTTATAGCTGAAACTGTGAACATATGTTCGGGACGAGTGTACCGGCATAAGAAAAAAAAGAAAACGAAAATCGACTGTAGGTATCCCGCGAAATTCAAAAAGTTACCTTACTTTTTGATCACACCTCGTATATCGCTACATCAGGAATTGCACGGAAGTGATTTCCAAAATCGAATTTATTTCTCCGTCCATGATCTTGAATGGCCTTGAATAATTATAGTCACGGAATTCGTAATGAAAGGGATTATCATTGTAGGTGTTTAGAAAAGGTCAGTTTCATTTATTTAAGTGAAGGTAACCTGGATACAGTAAAGTCGCGTTTACTGTCCGACAGCCTGTGTTCTGCACGGACAGTGATCGCATACCGATATTATATTTGTATTACTGTCTACCGCGCCGATCGCGACGAAAGTCAAAAAGAAAGCAGAACGTAGAGAAGGACAGCATGGCAGTGGAAGGGGTAGGCAGTGGACAGTGATCGCGGACAGTAAACGCGACTTTACTGTATCACTAAAAAAAATGACGTAAAAACAAAAATTTGTTTGGTATCGTGAGAACCCCATTTTACCATTCATATTTGTCCTCAAGACATGTAATCTTTGAAAATAACAAAGATATTCGAGATATAATCGTTAGGAGTGACTCACCTGTATAATATGAATATTATAAATTAACTTAAATTCTTCGAAGAATATTATTACATTTTTCTCGACTGATTACAATTGTGTTGAGAACAACACCTAGCACTTTTTAAAAAAGGTCTGCGTTTTTTAATAGTATGAATTCTTGTCTTTAAAGTTCCAAATCGTTAGTTCGGAGTTTTTTTTAATGAGCATCGACTTGTTCGTTCAATAAGAATTGTACAATAAAACCCAATATTACAACCATGTCATTTGCAATCACAAAAGAAAATCACTCGATTTTTTAATTTTTTAAATATCCATTAATCTCATTCATTTTAGCTAACTGCAAGCTCTACGAGACTTTGCATTTCATATGCACCGAGCTAATAGAAAAGGTTTAGATCAAACAGAATTCAGCGTACAATCCAACAAAAGCAACAAAAGTTCGCAATAATGAATAATTCGCGAGTTCTACTACATCTCCGCAGAAATAAATTCCGCTTTCAAATGCACCGCGCCCACACCAGAATCGCTAACCTCGTTTCATGAAAGGATTACTGCCCCCGCATAATTCACATAATTAATTAAAAGTTAAACGAGACTTTTTAATCATCCTCATTCGGTATTCGTTTTTAAACGGGAAAATCATACTATAATAGCTATAACCGTGGATATCCGAGCGAACACACAGTTCCCATTGAGCAATTAACAGGACCGGAAGGCAAACAAAATTTTATTTAACCCATTAGAGGCTCCTTTGGAGTCCGAACGTGTGTGTTGCGTGTATATGTGTGCGAGCGCAACTTGATCGAAGTCTTAATAAGAGTGTACCAAGTATAATTTTAAGAATTGACTGGACGATTACCGCTGCTTGCAAAATTCAGAAGGAAAACATTAATACTTGTTGATTTGTAGTTTATTGTTTGTCACTTTTACGTTTGGCACGCGAAGAACATTTTTATCTTCGAATTTTATGTGACGTTCGTCACTACAATCCCTCTTGATCTTCACAACTCAGGCCATTTCTACATTTTACATTCTCAAAAAGGACCGTCCCCCTCATTGATACGGCAATATTTTGGAATCCGCGAGTACAATATTCAAGATGCCTGCTTCCTCTAGGCCCTAGAGTCTAGGGTACGGTAATATTGTTCCCCTCTGCGGATCCACCGCGCGACAGCGCCCCACCACAAGTTCAGATCAGCGAGCGAAGCGATCGTTATCAATCAGTATTGATCGACGCTTCGAAGGATCAACACCGCTATTCCCAGCTAATAATCTCACGGAATACCATAAAGGACTTAGCCGCAGAACCGAATTATTTCAAGAAATACCATAAGAGACTTAGTCGCAGAATCGATTTATTTCAAGAACAACCCCGTCATCTGACAGGCAGAGTTGTGTTAATTCAATTACATTGTAATTGAATGACGTAATTCAATTACATTATATTTCTATTATATAGTAATTCAACTACGTCGTAACTGAATTACATCATTGAAACGTTTCAATTAATTCAATTACTAAATATTTTAATGAGATGTGTAATTGAAATGCAATATAATTAAAATACAGCTCGCTAAATTATAGCCCAGAACTTTGAAGAAGTGCGATATACAGGGTGGGGCAGTAACTATTAGCACCTCAGATATCTTTGAAACTATAAGTTTCACAGAAATATTTGCTGAAACAAAATTGCACAGTAAGAAAGTGGCCATCCGGTGGCGATAGTAGTTTTTTTGCAGGTGGACGTACTTCGGACATTTGAAGGTCACCTCCATTTTTTTTAATGGATCGGTATGTTTTGGCTTCCGTATCACGATAGAGGATCTTAAAACGAGTTCAACGACCTATTACATAAGGTCATTCAAGGTCATAGAAAGTAAAGAAATGCGATAATACTTATGGTTTTGGTAGTAAATGAAACATGTTTATAGTAGGTGTTCGAAATGTTGACCATCACTGTC
>CM052202.1:15036782-15147358 GCA_028455805.1 Lasioglossum figueresi
ATGCACTGTTGGATTCTTGTTACGATCGATTGACTTGCAAGTCTTACGGTGTCAGAACTTATTGACGCACAGGCTGCAATAATTCGCTGTTGCATATCGTAGGACGTAGTTGGTACTTCTTTGTACACTTTCTCTTTCAGTGTTCCCCACAGAAAGAAATCTAGAGGTGTTAAGTCTGGTGAACGAGCTGGCCACGATATCGAACCGCCGCGTCCAATCCAACGATTTCGAAATTTTTCATCGAGTTCCCTTCGCGCAATCAATGAATAATGTGCAGAACATCCATCATGTTGGTACCACATGGTTTGTCGTGTAAGTAAAGGTAACTCTTCTAGCAAAAGACCCAATGTATCCTTAATAAAATTAACATAGATGTTGCCATTCAAATTTCCATTGATAAAATAAGGACCAATAATTTTATCACCTATGATACCACACCATACATTCACAGACCATTGTCTTTGATGTTCAACCTGTCGCAGCCAATGTGGATTTTCCGTTGCCCATAAATGCATGTTGTGTAAATTAACATTCCCGTGATTTGTGAATGTTGCTTCATCGGTAAATAAGACGGTATTAAGAAAAGACTCATTGTTTTGAATCTGACGTATAGCCCATCGACAAAACGCAACGCGATTTCTTATCGCATTTCTTTACTTTCTATGACCTTGAATGACCTTATGTAATAGGTCGTTGAACTCGTTTTAAGATCCTCTATCGTGATACGGAAGCCAAAACATACCGATCCATTAAAAAAAATGGAGGTGACCTTCAAATGTCCGAAGTACGTCCACCTGCAAAAAAACTACTATCGCCACCGGATGGCCACCTTCTTACTGTGCAATTTTGTTTCAGCAAATATTTCTGTGAAACTTATAGTTTCAAAGATATCTGAGGTGCTAATAGTTACTGCCCCACCCTGTATTTTTATATTTTTCTTTCATACACTTGTGTGCTGTCTATGCGGCGTATTTTCTATTCCTCGTCCTCGTAATTCGTTATTAATGTAATTTAATGACAAAGTATTTTATAATTGTACTCCAATTATAATTGCGAATTACATTGTAATTTAATTGAATGAAGACCTGAATTATAAACGACAATATGACTGAATTACAATGTAATTTAATTACTTTGTAATTATAATTCCTCGAGTAATTCAATTGTAATTCTGCACGACTCTGCTGATAGGGACTACCGCCACCACCAGGGCTGACTATCGATCAATTAGCAGCGATCCAGAACCCCTTCCATTGAAACAATTCCGACATTTGATGGGGACTACCCCCACCAGCAGCTGCGAATTATAAAGGAAGCAATCGGACACCAGCGGAGTCAGTTCTTATCGAACCTCACAAGATCAGCAATCGAAATTCAGAAAACCACAAGGATCCATTAATGAGACCAGAAGTCGACAACAATTAATCCAGGAAATTCCATAACGAACTCGGTCTTCAAAGCGGGAGAATTCAACAACGAACTTAGCCATCGCCACGAATTATCACGGAGACTTCGGTGTTTCCACCAGTGCAACGACTACACACGTTTTCAAAATCCTCAACCCTGTTTCCAAGCAATCAGCCACGATCATTCTCGATGACGAAACAAAATCGGGCATCGTAAACTATCTGTAGTTTCGACCCGCAATCTGAGAGAACATTACCATTTTCATAATTCACCTGATACATCCCCGTGCGGGTTAAATTAGCCATCGGCTCATCTGTTGATATGGAGGTGTGTGTGTGAATCGCAGAGAGCAGTGTAGCGAGTGAAAGTGAGAGCCGCGCTTCGTCTCTGCCTTATACGATTAGCTCTAGAAAGGCGGACTAGGTCTAGCTGCTAGAGTCCCCCACCCTCCCCTTCCTTTTTTTACCTCTAACAAGGCGGACTTGGTCTTGCCGTTCGTGGTTGCGTATCCAGGCCCGAACAAGGCGAATTATAGTCTGTCCAACGAGAGAATAAACCCGTTTCGAGCAGCTCGACTGATCGTGAGAAGGCGCAGCGAGCCCGTCAACTCCCACTCCACCACGCACTCCCCACTTTCTTGACCGCGGTGTGCAGAAATGAAACCGATTGCCATGAAATTATAGGGAATAGGTATACGTACCTTTGTACGTACACTGCAGCGCATGGCGTCACTTGGGAAGGGAGCGTATGGAGTGGGAGTACTACCAATTACGGCAAACATGCGCAGCGGCGAACGAAAACTGGCCTTGACGCGAGTCTATTCTCTCCTGGGACAGACTTTAGATCTTGCCGATCGGCTACTTTTCCTCATTCACGGACAGGCGGACTAGGCGGACCAGTGCTGCCAGATCGAGAAAATCGAGGGGAATACAGGTACAGTAATGTCCCGATTACTGTCAAACAGCCGTATTTTTGGTTGACAGTAATCTGGATCCTGTGATCGTATTTTTGTTACTTCAAAGGCGATTCCGAACATAGAGAAGGACAGATTGAAATTCAAAGGTGAAGCCGAACATAGAGAAGGATATAATGAAATTCAAAGGAGAAGCCGAACATAGAGAAGGAAGAATGAAAGTCAAAGGAGAAGCCGAAGTCTCCGAAGTCTCCTTCTTTCCAATACGCTGTCCTTCCTTGCGACCGAAACTTGAATCGTCGATTTAACCACTAAATACAATTGGAATTATATCGTGTTTGGTCTTATATTAATCAGAAAAATGCCAGAAATACGATAGTGAAATTTCATTTAGAAAATAATGAAAATTTCGATTCATTCGAGTCAATGTGTGGTGTTTACACCGATATACCCGAGCCGAGATCAATCATCGGCAGTGGAATGAGTAGGCACTGGACATTGAACCTAGTATAAACAAAGAACAGTAATGCGGATTTCACTGTATCCTACTAGATACTTTGTTTCAAGAGCCGGACTGTGGGGCCCTAAGCTAAACAGTCTGGAGATATGAGGGGATCCTGTTTCCTTTGTTTGGGTTCTAACGATTTTCCTCTGAGGGTCAGTCGAAGCTAAGATTTCGTACAGTAAAGAGGGCTTTTGTCGAATTGACGATTGTCTTACTATAGCATTGTCGTTTCTACAAAATCCAAAAAGATAGTATGTGAGCGAAGATAGAAAAAGTTCATATCTTTGGCTTTAGATAGCACTATTATTTATACTGGCTCGGAAGTGATAGCGATTCAAGATATAACAGGTTCAAGAGAACGACCTTGAAGCGCGTAAGTTGTCCTAAACGCTCGTACTAAAGCATCGCAGACCAAACAATCACCGACGTTCACGGAAAACGTCGATAACGCTTCGAATTAGCTTATCAAGACGCAGCACAGTGGGCAATTTAGACTAAATCGGAGACAAAATCAAAGAAACGTTACAAACGTTTACTAACCTTGAAAAAATTCGTTAAACTTGCACAATTTCAAGAAAATTTTGGTTTTCCCTATACCAAGCGCGGAAAATTTTTTTTTTAACATACTACACATCGTTTCCTCTAGATTTTTTCACGCTGGTTTCAAATCTGGTCTCAAAATAATTTGTCTACGACCTCAGGATTTTGCAAAAAATTGATTTTTGTGAACAAAACTAATGTAATCATTTTTTCGTTGAAATGATTTGATAACCCACTAGTTTGAAGGTATATTGTATTCTCATATATAAAACACCATAAAAATAAAAATAACGAAGTATTTGAACGTTTACCTGACGTATACAGTAATGTCCAGATTACTGTCAAACAGCCGTATTTTTGGTTGACAGTAATGTGGATCCTGTGATCGTATTTTTGTTACTTCAAAGGCGATTCCGAACATAGAGAAGGACAGATTGAAATTCAAAGGCGATTCCGAACATAGAGAAGGACAGATTGAAATTCAAAGGTGAAGCCGAACATAGAGAAGGATAGAATGAACTTCAAAGGAGAAGCCGAACATAGTGGAGGAAGAATGAAATTCGAAGGAGAGTCCGAACATAGAGAAGGAAGAATGAAATTCAAAGGAGAAGCCGAAGTCTCCGAAGTCTCCTTCTTTCCAATACGCTGTCGTTCCTTGCGACCGAAACTTGAATCGTCGATTTAACCACTAAATACAATTGGAATTATATCGTGTTTGGTCTTATATTAATCAGAAAAATGCCAGAAATACGATAGTGAAATTTCATTAAAAAAATAATGAAAATTAAGAAAGTTGAAAATTTCGATTCTTTCGAGTCAATGTGTGGTGTTTACACCGATATACCCGAGCCGAGATCAATCATCGCCGCCTTCGGCGCGGCGCGGCGTTGGCCGCCAGTGGAGTGGGTAGGCACTCGTCTTAGAACGTAGTATAAACACACGACAGTAATCGGGACATTACTGTACCTCTCTCTGATGAACAGACTCGTTGCGCGACTGCGCGACCAGTCTACGGTCTTGGCGGTGGACGCTGGAGTGTGCTCATGGTAGTGGAATGGGATAGTGGAATGGGATAGTGGAATGGGATAGTGGAAGGGGAAAGGGGGGAGAGGGAATGGTATCCGTTTGGATATCATCTAGCAGCACTGAGGCGGACTTATAACTGCCATCAAGAGAACAGTGCCGTTTCGCGCAGCTTGAAAGATGGTGGGGCGCAACGAGCCTGTCATCTTTCACTCCACTATCCACTCCCCATTTTCTTGAACCAATCAGGGCGAAGATGCGCAGCGACGAACGAAAACTGGCCTTGACGCGAGTCTATTCTCTCGTGGGACAGACTTTAGATCCTGCCGATCGGGTACTTTTCCAAATTCACGGACAGGCGGACTAGGCGGACCATTGCTGCCATATCGAGAAAATCGAGGGGAATACAGGTACCCCCTCTCCGATGAACAGACTCGTTGCGCGACTGCGCGACCAGTCTACGGTCTTGGCGGGGGACGCTGGAGTGTGCTCATGGTAGTGGAATGGGGTAGTGGAATGGGGTAGTGGAATGGGGTCGTGGAATGGGGTCGTGGAATGCGATAGTGGAAGGGGAAAAGGAGGAGATGGAATGGTATCCGTTTGGATATCATCTAGCTGCACTGAGGCGGACTTATACCTACCATCACGAGAGAACAGTGCCGTTTCGCGCAGCTTGGAAGATGGTGGGGCGCAACTAGCCTGTCATCTTTCACTCCACTATCCACTCCCCATTTTCTTGAACCAATCAGGGCGAAGATGCGCAGCGACGAACGAAAATTGGCCTTCACGCGGTACTGTTCTCTCGTGACGGCAGGTATATGTCCAGCCGACCGAGAATCCCTGAATCCTGCCCTGAAACCCTTACGAACAAATGTCTGTCTTTTACTCACTCTCTCTATGGGAAAGGAGCTGCGTTGCACGCCCTACGTCACTGTGAACCGTGGGAAACGACAATCCAAGTGCGTTTAACGTACAATCTTTCCCGAGCCCCATCCTCGGACGTGACATTTTTATGTCGAAAACGTACAATCTTTCCCAAGCCCCCATCCTCGGTCGTAACAATTTGCAAAATAGAATTCTTGACTCTTCTTGACTTGCATTTAAAGACACCGATATATTAGTGTGAACGTAGGGTAATTATTAAAGGTAAGGCTATTTTTATGTGCTCCTATTTCTAGCAATTGATACAGATAACTTTTATTTCTAATACATTTTCTACTGATTCTGAACAAATAGAATATTCCACACTGTCCCATTCTTCTTGAGGTTTTCATTTTCAAATACCGACTCTACAGAATTAATCGTTTAACCATGTAGAATTTAAAAATGTATTAAAAGATGTATTAAGACGTAAATACGTATGTAGTAAATTAGAAGATATATTAATTTTTATCAACTTCTTAGATACAAACATAGTGATGTAAAAATTGTTTTAAACAATAGTGTGGCAATTTTTAGTGGGGGTTTAATGTATTATTATTTCCAACGTACTGGAACGATGAAAAGAAAAGCAAGTTTCTATGTGGTTCCTGTTCCTCGCAGCAAGAATTTTATGTACTCTGCATAAAAACTCGCAGTCCGAACAATTTTAACGTGTCGCAGTTTCTCGGACTACTATGATTTTGTGGAGCGTAATTCGATGCAGAAATATTCGAAGCGTTTTCACCGTGTGATGTAGTCTAATTATGGCCGGTTGTCGAACGATCCAGTGGTTTGCCGGGTGATTTGCAGGATCGTTTGTCGCGGCGAGAATCGCTGAGCCGTATAAAGATCGTTTCTCGCGCGAGTTTGACGAGCAACGCGCCCATAAAACCTCCGTCCGGGGTCTCTGGCGTTTACGTTTGTCGCGCGAAGTCGACTTCCCGGCAGCGAACACACGTTGTACATCCCTCGCGCGCTTCTTATCCCATAGACGACCATCGCCTTCCGCCACATCCCCCGTTTTCTCTTCCCTTATTTCCGGTTGGTTTACGAGCAGCGAAACACCGAACGAGGAATCATTGAATCTCGAGTGGGGGCCCTCGTGTCGCAACTCGAGCGCGAGATTCGCGATCGCGAGGAGATTCCGTCGCTACCTTTTGCGCGATCTAACCGGGAAAGCTCGGTGCGTCGATCTCAGACTATATCTTCGACTTCGTTCGACTTCGTTCCTCTTCTTTATCCTGCAGATCCTGAGAGTGACGCAATCTGCGCTGTCCTTTTAACGCACTCCTACTGGCAATCTCAAAAAATTCAGTCAAATAGTGAAAATATTATATTGAAAATATATTAACATTTATAAAGGTTCTGCCCCTTGTATCGAATTCAGGCAATCCACAGTCTAACGGTTACAATCATTTCGATGGAGTAAATAAAAACGAAAATAGTAAAAATGTTGTATTATTTTCATCCCGTTAAAATCATTACGAGAAGAAATTAACATTGATGCAACTCCTGTATTCAATGAATTCAGACAGTCTGTACTTTGCATAAAAATTCGCAAACGATTACTATCATTTCCATCGAACTCGGCCGAGCAAACAACTTCAAGTACTGGAAAATGGCACGAAGTCTGAGCGAACTGAATTTCGTTATCATTATAAAAGAGCATGTGCTTCGGTCTCGTTCAATGGTGGGTCCCGCCGTTAATTATCGCCGCGTGTACGCCCGACGAAATATGAACGAACGGTCCACGGGCAGGTAATTGCGAGAGTGTTTCGTTCCGCGCCGTTCCGAAATCGTAGGAAAAGAACCAGAGCGAACTAGGCCGGGAACGGTAAACAAGACGATCATTATACGAGGCGCTTGTCGCGCGCCGCGGCTATGCTCCATTTGGTAACACCGTTTCCGCACACAGCACGCGACAGTTGGCAGTATTTCAACGATACCCGGAGACCAACAAACGGCTAATTAAATATTCCCGTGCGTGTGTTGACTTGGGCGTTACTCGTCTCGATAATTGCGACGGTAATTGCATTTCACAGAAGGCACACGTAGAGGGACCAGAGTCGAGTCGAGTTGAGCCTAGCGGAGCGGAGCAGAGCGGAGCGGAGCAGAGCGGAGCAGAGCCGAGGCCAACGAGCCTCGAACGGAGCGTGCGTGCTCGATAAATCGCGTCAAAGGCCGCCGCCGCCGATATTCATGCCCTATTTGCCCCGGATTTATTTAAAAATCGCCTGTAGCCGCGAGCAACAGAGACAACGCTCAAGATGGAACGAAAAGAGAGACCCCCGAACGTTACAATCCGCGCGCACGGAGTTTGATCCGCGTATACCAGGCCGGTCCTGTCCCTTCCAATGTCACGGTTTCATTATTTCGCTGCCATCAATCTCTGCTAACCCAGAAACCAGATAGCCCGTACCTCCTCGCCGATCAAAGGATTATCGTCCGCGACACTAGATTATCCGTTCCCGACCCAACGCAAAAGGTCGTCCTCCAGCTCTTTCGTCCACCCCTGCAACCGAATACCTGTCGCTACTTTTTGCTGGCCTTTGTGCAAGCAACACGCCGGTGTCTGTAAGTATTTTCTGGTGACATTTTTCAACCTTCCATATTACAAGCCACACAGTCATTTCTTGTCGCGGAAACTTTGGGAAATTTCACTTGTACAGTATTCAGATTCGATATACGGTGAATGACGATACTATTCAGACGGCGGTAAAAATGCGGTTACTTTTTTAATATTGGGTCATACGACTTGGATTTCTTTAGAGGTTAGAACAATTAGTTTAGCAATAGCACTAAAGATTTTGACAAAATTGCAATCCATCGGAGGTACAGAATATGTTAAATGTGTTGAATGTGTTGTTTACATTTTTTTTTATGTGGATTTTATAAAAATTGGAAAAATGTGTTTCCTATTCATTTCTGTCTTAAATGCATAAAATCCTCGTGCCTCGTCCTTTAGAAAATTATAAATTACTAGAACTGTGAAGGAAATCGTCGACAGCGAGGGACCAAATGCAATTTCGCTTGAACAAATTGAACTCACGGTCCGCATACTCTGTGTTCACGTTTTTACAGTTCTAGGTATTAAAAAAATCTGAAAAAATTCTGGAATACGTATCGAATATACAGGGTGGAAACTATAAAGCGTTACAGACGAATATCTCCAAAAATATTGATTATACACAAAAATGTTTCAGATGAAAGTTGTTCGGTACCGAGGGGGACATCGTGTGATGGGGCTTTTATTTTTCCCGGTGGACACTCCAAGGTGTGGCGAAGATCACTTTGATTTTTTTTAATGGAAAGACCTACTTTCTGTATCACAAATCGATTGACTATCGAATTCTGAGTAAAAATGTATTGACCTCCATATGTCCTAAATCTAATGATTAACGAGATATTATCGAAATAATTTTCTATATGTACTTACCATATTCTAGTTGAGGGACATCGGTTCGAGCACCTACTAAATTCTAGATAGCAGGTACGTTTGCAAATTAAGTAACAAATGATCGAACCCTTGCGCCGAAAGCATTAACAATTTTATTAACAACAAATACGATCGATAGAAAGCTATAATTAACAGGTACATTTTGAAAATTGTTTGGATAATATCTCGTTAACTATTACGTTTAGGAGATAGGAAGATCAACACTTTTATACTCAGAATTTGATACTCTATCTATCAATGGTATAAAATATAGTACATTCCATTAAAAAAAAGAAAGTTGACCTTCACCTCACCTTGGACCGTCCACCGGGAAAAATAAAAATCCCACCACATGATGTCCTCCTCGGTACCGAACAACTTTCATCTGAAACATTTTTGCATATAGTGAATATTTTTGGAGATATTCGTCTGTAACGCTTTATAATTTCCACCCTGTATAATCGTTGGTTCGTCAAATTTTTAAAGAATTAATGGGAGGATTGAAATTGATGAGTGAAATTCAGCTGTGTGTGCGAACACAAGTGCAGAAGTTACGGTGCCATTTTTTAGCACTGGTCCCCAGATTTAATCTTCGGAGAAAATCACCCCGCGGAGATGATTAACAATTGATATCCCGGGGTAAACATCCGTTTCCGGTTACGGGCCGCGTTACGTCGTCAGATTTCGTCAGATAAATACCGTTCTTAGAGCCCGGAGGGTGAAATTTTATGAACATAATATTTCCCGGATGATCGATGGCAGTTATGGGAACTGCAGCTCATTCGGCTGCTGTCTTCTTCCCACCCTCTTTTTCTCCTTGTAGTACACAGGGAGAGAGAGCCGGGAATGGCTGGCTTGCGGACCGGCTCGAGCAGAAAACTTTTGTCTCTACGGCGTTCACCCCGATATTGGTTTCCTTAGAACGTTATTTACCCTTTCCTTCGCGCCCTCGCGCCGTCCTGCAACCCCTTGCAACCCCGTTGCACACCCCTGAAACCTCTCTCTCTCTTTCTCTCTCTCTCTCTCTCTCTCTCTCTCTCTCTCTCTCTCTCTCTCTCTATCTCTCCCTGCTCGGTTGCTTTATTACGAGAACTCGATGCCTCGGCAAATGGACTTCCGGGGACCAGGGGAGACCGAGGATTTGTCGAGTGCCTCTGTTCACCGACGAAAGAAGCACCGTTCACACCAATAACACGGAAAACTTGTTCCGTGAAACACTCGTTCCACGCCACAGTAAACTCCTAAACGTTTGCACTGTCGATTGGAAATGCCTGTAACGAGCTCTCTCACTTTTTATGCAAACACGAATTTTTAAGTGAACATTTATGTATGTACATTCTGTCACAGTAATATTCGGACAATTTTGATCAATCGCTTTCTTCAGGTTGGACCATACAAGTGATTTTTTCGCGACGAAGAACCCTAGTAGATTTTTGGTTGGTATTTTGTTGCGCCTTCGTTGCAATATTGGTTCGCAAACTGTTAGCAATGTCGCCTTCTTATGCAGATGGGCCAACGAAGGGCCAACAGCACTATAATACGAACAGCCAACTGGGCCCGCGAAACATATTACAGTAATTGTTCAATCGGTGTCCGGGGTCGCCTGTGCAATCGCAGTCCAGTGCCTACCCACTCCACTGCCGGCCAACGCCGTGCCGCGCCGCAGGGCGGCGATGATTGATCTCGGCTCGGGTATATCGGTGTGAACACCACTACATTGACACCATGAATCGAATGTTCACACTTCATAATTTTCATTATTTTTTTATGGGACTTTCAGTGGCTTGTTTCTGGCATTTTTCTGATTAAAACAGGACCAAACACCATATAATTTCAATTGTATTTAGTCGTTTAATCGACGGTGAAAGTTTCGGTTGCAACGAAGAACAACGTATGGGACATTCTTTGAACTGAGCCAGCGACAGTGACTGTCCGCGTCTCTTTCTTTCCCATTCGCTGTTCTTCGTTGCGTTCGCAACTTTCATCGTCGATTAAACCACCGAATACAGTTGAAAATATATCGTGTTTGGTGTCATTTTAATAAAAAAAATGCCAGAAATAAGGTAGTGGGAGTTCCATAAAAAAATAATGAAAAATAAACAATTCTATCATTGCCATTACATTGTGAGAACTCTTGAGCCTTTAAACTGTGCCGGCGTCGGCGACACGCTTCGGCTACGCGTCCGTATTTCATTCTGTCCTCTATGTTCGGGTTCTCGTTTGAAGTCTCGGCGCGGTCGGCGCGGTCGGCGCGGTCGGCTCGGTAGACGCGGTAGACGCAGTCATTAAAAAATAGTGTCTCTACACCATCGCCGTCCGTGCAGAACACGGCTGTTGGACACCGATTGAAGAATTACTGTATTCTGATCTTCTCTTTCACGGTTATTTTAACAGTATAACATAAATAATATACATATAAACAATTTCCGCGGTAAAAACTGGGGAAAAAAGGAAAAATTTAAAACCCACGTCGGTATTAAACTTGGACCGCCAGTACAGTGAGTTTATGCCCTACTGTCGAACCTACAGAGGTGTCCTTGCACGTAGATGCTATGATCCGGGCTACTAAAATAGACACCTCAACAAATTGAAATAAAAATATCTAAAAAACAAAGGTCCATTCTGAAGAAATCCAAACAGGTTTTTTTAAATAATACATGAGCACTATACCTTGCCTTCCCCTTGAAAAATGGAGAAATTAAAGAAATAAATAAGTTCCAAGGCTGCACACAATAAAACGGTATTGGGCCAATCATTGCGCAACAGTAACAAACTGCGAATATATATCCATAAAACGAAACATCAATTTGGACTATAATAGCGAATAAGTTTTTAGTTGTAGCTACGTTTCTAACGTCTGTATGTCTGTAAATGTTGATAAACATTGGTTGGGACAATACATATAGTATTATCATACTTTTTCTTCTTGGAATTTGTCAACTTGCAACTCCCAACCGTTGGCCACTGTTGGCCAACCATACATGCTATTATACTAGCAAAGTTCCCTAGCAGACATGAAATGTATAATATTATTCGAAAAATTTCAATTTTTTCAAGGTTTCGTTTCGCAGACATTTAAACCATTGGATATGGGTGTTAAAGAATGCACACACTGGTATTTATAAAATAAAATAAGTCTTTATTTCAAGGCGCGAGAGGAAGCTCATTACTGTACGAAATCTTAGCTTCGACTGACCCTTAGAGGAAAATCGTTGGAACCCAAACAAAGGAAATAGGACCCCCTCGTATCTCCGGACTGTTTAGGTTAGGGCCCCACAGTCCGGCTCTTGAAACAAAGTATCAAGTTGGATACTTTGAAATCTCTGTTAATTTAAAACGATTCTGAGATCGTTGATTCATTTTTGACAACGAACAATAAGTTCGTTGTGCTGGTAACTTATTGATAATCCAACATATACATCCGTCAGTTTCATTTTCACGTCAGTTCCAAGTCTGATCCTTTGCTCTAGAATTCATTCCTCCATTATGCTTATCAGAGGTTCTTCTCAAAGTCGATTTTCCCCAAACCAGTCCTTGTTTAAAAAATTCTTTTCTACATTTTCCGTCTAGCTTTTTACGTAGAACCATGGTATTCTCACTCTCAAAAAGCTCGTATTTATATGAAATTTTTCTTCCCAACCACAGCCCGTGACATTCGCCAATCCGCAAAGCCTGCGAATATCGCGTCTCGCAAGTTTCCGAACAAAATATCTTTTTTTCGAGGCAGATTGCACAGAGGATCGATGAGTGGGAGCAGCCTCGAAGCTCGCTCGTTGACAAGAGGAATCGGGACGACTCGATTTGATTAAACGACGACAATTTGATTAATTTCGAGCGTCGCTGAAAGACTCGACCCGGCAACCGGGGCAAGCTTTATACATATTTCATACGGTTCAGAACGGAAAAACAAAGGCGCGGTTCCCGTTAAGAGGAGTAGCAACCCGCTTAATCCCCGAAGTATTTGCTGTCGCGGCTCGAAATTAATTCCGCGATCATTAATCACGCGGGATGACGTCTCTCATGCCGCCTGGGAATTGACTTCCGGCGACCTTAAGACACCAGGAATTCCTTTCGGGAGTTTCTTGGTTGATACTCTGCCTCCTTCCTCGACGAAACCCTTTTCGAGAGGATTCACGCTCTACCTCCTGTTTTTCGCAGCCCTTTCGTCTCTGGAACCGTTCGACAGAAGACACGTATCGTGTTGCCTCGACGCGATCTTCGGATTCCTCCGTTTCAACTTTCCGAAACGGATAACGAGCCAATGAAATTCCAATTACCAAGGTCTCGTAGATTCTCGTGAATCCTCATTGATCCTTATTCATCCTCCTTGAATACGATTTTCAAAACCATACTTCTTTAACGCAGTCAGTTTTTAGGATAATCGTGAGGAAAGAGTGAAGCCTTCAACTGCAGGAACTTTTTGCGACTTCGCTGGAGGCACAGACATTTTACTTATGGGAAACGATTCTACAGACCATCTTAAATAAAATACCGTTTTAGTGTTACTAGTAGGTGAACATGTTTAAATAATGTCCTTACTGCAAACACGATTTTTTAACTATCACCATTTCTTGTAGAATGACTGTAAATTAATAAAAAAAAAATATTTAAAAAAATATATTTGCAGCGACAGAGGAACTGAAACAATTTCTGTTCCACCCCAAACGCACTCCAAAATTGCCAGTAATGCAATAACATCGAAATAAAAATATATTATATTAATTTTCGTATTAATTTTCTCCGTAAAGAATTTTCGTACGTCGTAATGCTGACAGGAGAAATTCTGGGAAATATCGTAATAAAACTATCGGCCCTGGAAAACTATCAAGGAAAAGTTTTCTCTTTTCATGAGCCATCGCAATTTAATACGACAGATGATCGTTGAGGCTTTTCCCGCGTAGAAACCAACTCAGAATATCCAGTGACGGATTTTTGTTTAGTTACTTTATCGGAAGTCTCGGTTCACCAACGGAATGCCGGGATATACGGCTCTCCAGGCGCGTCTCGTGTATTAAAACGACCAGCGAAACCCACTCTCGTTTAATTAGACAGATTTTTAGTTTTCCACCGGCCCCGGCTAAAGGTAATTTTTTAACGAAATTCACGTTACGGCCGTGCGTGATTAACAGAGATGGAAATTAGTCGGATTGCGCCTGACCCTTGTCGGATGTGTTCCACAGCCAGTGGAATAGCACGGCTATGGCCAGCCACTCGAGACTCTACAACGTCCGAGAAAACCAACGCTTCTGTCCTACATAATTTTGTTTCCTTCTATAGGGCTGTTACGACCGTCCTTTGGATCTGTTCCCGCTTTGTAACGCACCGCTTTTCAAAGTATTGTTCTGCGTGCGTCGGCGCGTTGCTGGCATTTAACGTGCTCGGCGAACATTTCGGTTTCGATTCAGCTCTTTCTTCGAGCAGATCAATAAATACTCCGGAACGTTTTTCATTGTCGCTTGCTGTTGGAGATGTTTGCGAGAAATCTGCGATTCTTCAATTTTTCTTTTCTATGATTTTCGAGCAAAAAATGTATCACAATCGGAACGAGTTAAACTACTTTCTAGAATTCTTGTACGCAAGAGAATAGAGATAATTTTTATTGTGTTTAAACGATTTCAAAAATCTGTGACGTGTCAGCCAATAGAAATTTCCAAATTCGATATTTTCGAAAACGAGACGTCGAATAATGAGAATAAACGACAACTAAACAGAGCGGTAGTTAATTTATTATTATTGGAACCTGCAAAGATAAATAGAAAAACACCTTTTCGTTTCAGGATTAATTGTTCGAGAAGAATTACTACGAAAATCCATCGGGTTCGCGTACCCTAGTATCTACAACAAGTAGAATAAGCTGGCCATGACCAGACGCGCTGGCCCATCCGAATTTCCAAACTCGATTTTCTGGAAAACGAGACGTCAAACATAAATGTAATTCCTCTTTCTCGATTTTTATTATACATGTGGAATCTCCATCTGCTAGCTCGTACCATGATTTCCGAGACCGTCACAGTGTAAAATAAATTCAGAGATGAATTTATAAAATCAGAGATTAAATAAAATTCTCTTTTCCATATGAACAGCATCAAGAGATTAATAGTAGCTCAAAAATTGCTTTCTGTAAACCACAATGACAATGAACTTCAAAACCATCGAAATGAATTTTGATTGGATTTCAATATTCATTAACCGGTTCATAACAACTTGTATTTGCATAAAGATAGAGTGAACCATTCTGCAGGCATTTTTAATTGATCGGAAATTCATCCCAATGTTAACGAATCACTTCAAAAAAATTTTACTCGATTCGGATGTCGTCAAATCGCTTTATAAAAATTCATAGTTGCATAAAAATTGATGAACCACTCACCTGGAATATTCAATCGATCAAAATGAGTTTTTTAATTAAGTGGCTCTTTAAAAACTTTTTAAAAATTGAACCAAGCTTTATTTGAAATGTTGAAAGAGTTGGCTTTCTAGGTAATACACGAAAAAAATGAATAAAAAATAGCCGTGATGAAATTGAGAACGCAAAGAGAACCCGGAGTCCAAGTTTCTCCAGGAAATTATTGAAAATGAAGCGCCGCCGTCAAGAAAGAGATCACGAATCGGATTTTCTACTGATTTTTTCACGAGGATGATCCCGTTTATAATAAATAAATAGGATCCAAGAAATGTTCCCGAGCGGAAGATCTGCGACATCAAAGAGGCCGATTCGGCGATCGAGTAATACGAAAACGTAGACGAAGCGTTCCTCGGATTCGGGTCGCGGCGGTAGGTCGAGTTCAAAGGGAGTCACGTATCGGGTCAAGAAGGCCGAGGTTTGCCGGCCAATTAATTAGTCATTTCTTTGACGAGGATCCACGGACGTAATTCGAGGTGTTCCCTTTGCCGCGATACAAGTAGTAATAACGGTTTCCCGAGGAATCGCGGGTCCCCCGCCCCGACCCTGGGCAGAAACGTAAAAACGAGGTCGCCGACAAATGAAATAAAAGGTGAAGGACGCCAAGTTTGACCTTCCGCTTTCGCGAAATTGGAAACCATCGACGGAGAGAACGGTTAAAATCGGAGCCACCCCCAATGCGGGGGTAGCATGTAGATATTACTCCACCCCCTCGACAACCCCCTTCCCCAGCTACTTTCCGCGATCTCGTTTCGCTCGGCGAATTTCCTGTTAACAGTGTTAGCACAGTTTTACTCGCGAGTCCACATGCGCCGCGAATTATCGCGAATATTTCGGAATAAACAAAATCGCAAACCGTTTTACAACGACCGATGCACGATATTCGGAGAGTCCTTCAGTTGATATGTCATTAATGTCTGTCGACATATGCGCCTTTTAATATTCGATTTTCAAGTGCCGGCAGTATTCAAATGTCCGCTGGCAACTGGTAAGTGGATATTTATGCAAAATTTAAATTTTAGTAAAAGATTTATATTTCATTTAACATTTTCTTTCTTTTACAAAACACACAGTATGAAGGAACATAATGGAAGGAACATTGTACTATTGAGTAATACATGGTGCTCTTTCTGATATCATTACATTCGTTAAAGGTTTGAGATCATACTGCAAAAGGAATCATTCCCAGATTTGAGATCGGAACGAGCATCAACAGTCGCAGCGTGTTTCCCGATGAAAATTACTAGTAAGAATTTAAAAATTTCTTAAAATGTATGTATATTTATTTATTAAAAAGTTTCGAGATTTACATATTTAGTACTAAACTAATAAATTACATCATTTTAATATAATTCACATGCTCAAGATAATTGTTTTCAGCTTTTCGGTGGAAGCACTCAATTATCACGATTTTTCAAGGGTTTCCGATAATCCAAAGAAGAAATATTTCTAACAAAAGAGAGGGAGAGAGAGAGAGAGAGAGAGAGAGAGAGAGAGAGAGAGAGAGAGAGAGAGAGAGAGAGAGAGAGTTGATCAGGAATTAAGCACTAAACCCACTTTTATACATACAGTGCTGTTCACTTGAATAGCCTCGAATTATCCGAATAACAAAAGAATGACGTCGAGAAAGAATTCGATTCTCTTCCCATAAATCATGATAGTAGTAGGAAAATCCGTTTGGTCTGTCCCGATTGAATTTTTTTTCATGTGAGAAAATTATATTGTGCCATTGTTGAGTCCATCTCATATGCGTTGTAGCAAATTGGAGTCGGGTTTCAATATGCATTCTCATTAATGCAGGTTTTCTTTGCATTTTCTTCGGTTTTATGTATGGAACACTTTGTATGACACTTCTAATAATTGAAACTGACGCTTTTATTCCAACTTCCTGTTTGACCTTCTTAAGGGAAACTGCTGCATTCGAAATTTTACGTAAAATTGATCTCCTTTCCCACTCCGTTGTAGCTCGTTTTGTTCTCCCTTTATAATTTTTTCTATAATTTCCAGGGTTATTAGATAAATTATTAATTACTTTAGCACTCCTATTAATCCTTTTTCCAATTTCTCGATTTGAATACCCTTCTTCTTTTGAAACTTTAATTATTTTCAATTTCCTCAACAGTCAATGACTTTCCGCGACCCATATGAGCACAACGATAATAATGATACAAAAAATAATGGATATAATACTTATTACATGGATGTGAAATAGACTTGTTGCGGATATGTCTTGTCTGATCTATCGCAAAGCGACAACTAATCGTGACTAAACAATGTGAGGCTATTCATGTGGAAGCATCTTATTTTCACAAACACAAAGTTTCTTGCAAGTGTACATATTGATGTAAACATACGAAGTGTGATCAAAAAGTAAGGTGATTTTTTGAATTTCGCGGGATACCTACAGTCGATTTTCGTTTTCTTTTTTTTCTTATGCCGGTACACTCGTCCCGAACATATGTTCACAGTTTCAGCTATATAGAATTTCTTGTTTGTTTGCGAGAAGCATAAAGGTTAGAAGTGTTTTGCGTGTTCGGCGATTTTCTCCTGTCGAAAAAAATGGTTGAAAGAATTTGCATCAAATTTTGTGCAAAAAATGGAATTAAGTGCTCCAAAACACTTGAATTGTTGACAGTGGCATACGGCGAGTGCACTCTGAGTAAAAAAAATGTTTATAAGTGGTACAAGCTCTTCCAAGAAGGCTGATAAGATGTTAATGACGAAGCTCGCCCTGGACGCCCCAGCACGTCAACAACCGATGAAAACGTTGAAGAAGCAAAGAAAATAGAGTTGGGGAATCGTCGAGTTACCATTAGAGAAGTTGCCGATGATGTCGGCATCTCGTTTGGTTCGTGCCAAGCAATTTTAACGGATGTTTTGGGCACGAGACGTGTGTCAGCGAAGTTTGTTCCGAAACTGCTTAATTTTGACCAGAAGAAACGTCGCATGAGCATCGCTCAGGAGCTGTTGAATGACGCCAACGATGATCCTGATTTGCTCAAAAGGGTCATAACTGGTCACGAATCATGGGTATATGGTTATGACGTCGAAACCAAAGTCCAATCGTCCCAATGGAAGTCCCCGGAAGAGCCAAGACCGAAAAAAGCACGCCAGGTTCGATCAAATGTCAAGGTTTTGCTCACTGTTTTCTTCGATCATCATGGCGTAGCGCATCAGGAGTTCTTACCACAAGGTCGTACGGTTAATAAGGAGTATTACCTTGAAGTTATGCGCCGTTTGCGCGAAGTAATACGAAAAAAACGCCCGGAATTTTGGAAACACAATTCATGGATTTTGCATCGCGATAATGCACCTGCTCACGCATCGTTGCTTGCGAGTAATTTTTTGGCCAAAAACAACACCACGATCATGCCTCAGCCACTATATTCACCGGATTTGGCCCCCTGCGACTTTTTCCTGTTCCCAAAACTGGAGAGACCCATGAAAGGACGGAGATTTGCAACGATCGAGGAGATAAAGACTGCATCGCTGGAAGAGCTCAAAGCTATACCAAAAAGTGCTTATCAGAAGTGCTTCGAGGATTGGAAAAAGCGCTGGCACAAGTGTATTATATCTGAGGGGGATTACTTTGAAGGGGACAACATAAATATCGATGAATAAATAAATATTTTTTTATAAAAGTTAGAAGTCACCTTACTTTTTGGTCACATCTCGTATATCACTTACAAATTCATATTATAAACGAATGTAACTAATAAGCAAGAATTTTGCCCACAATTCCTTTTTTTGTTATAAACTTATATATATTTTCATCCGAAGCTATTCAAGTGAACAGCACTGTATATAAAATTTCGACAAAAAATAAAATTCATTTTTATTTTTTAAACGTTAGAACCCATTTTTGATTTCATGTTATATCTGGCGTTAAGATAAATTCAATAACCTACTATATTATGACCTTGAGCCAATAAATAACGCTAAAATAGATTTTTCCGTCTTTTCGGGCCAAATACCTCACGGTGCATCGTTCCGATTCAGTCCTGTTTTTCTTAGCTGTAGTGATGATTTCGGATCACGGATTAGAACTACAGAAGCGAGACTGCTCGCATTCTCCGCCGGTTCGGCAGTTCCATTGTTAACGAAAATAGCATGACGATCGCTCGCGTTCGGTGGTCGTTCAACAAATCCGGGCGGCTGCGATCAGCCACCGGGTGTGTAGTGCGAAACGAGCATCAAAAGCAAACACAATATCGGAATTTATTTTCGATAATGAAATCTCGGCGAATAATTAATTGCGCTGACTAGCTCGGTAAATTAAACTGTTCCCGTAATATAATTAAACGCGGCGACCCTCAGTGTTGGAGCTCTCTCTCTCTCTCTCTCTCTCTCTGTAGACATATAACACGGTAGTATTCGGCGTCGCGCAGTGTGTTCTTTTAAAACGGTGTATCGTTTGACTAATGGCATTGCCGCTCGGAAATATGCGCATACGTTTCCGGGTTACGTCCGTCGGGTCGCGCGCTTACGTTCGCCGTTCGTCGAGAGAAAAAGGAACGCAGGATTATTCGGATCGCGTGTAAAATGCTGCGACCGGTTGCGTATGCGCATACCCAAACCGGAGAACGAGATTATCGTTAACGAGAGAGACTGTCGTCGGGTTCGACGCGTTATCACGAAATTATGACCGCGTACGAATTAACGACGATTCCCCGAAATTTACGCGACCGGATAGCTCCGAGCAAACTGAAAACCGATTGTTATTTAACGGTGCGAGGCAATCCATAACCGGAAAATCTCAAATAATGCTCTGGCAAGTCGCTTCTTAAATATTGAAATGCCTAACAAATACACTCATCCTCTGAAACATTTTTTCTGATCAATTATAAGTCTTGTGTTTTAATGAATTTTAATAGAAACATTTGAAACAAATATTTTCGACAGCATCAACAGTTTATGAATGCTAATGAATTACACAGGCAATTTGCTGTTCTGATATCATTCGGAAAGCAAACTTGATTCGCGTTGGAAAAAATAGATCTGTCATGTCAGATATCAGTTTTGTCGAGTACCAAGAATACCGAAATCAGATAAAGGCCGCAAAAATTAAGATATGATTAAGAAATAAAGTGTTGGATTATTAGCAGTAATACTGCAACTGCCAAGAAGCAAAAATGAATTTCGTTGTGAATGAGAAACGCTGCATTTCTCTAGCATAAAATAAACAGACCAGATGTCATCGGACCCATAGGCCTGGTATTTCTCATATGCAAGGGCCAGGGCATTAAACGATGTATTCTTGAGGCTTTTCCATTTTTAAGTGGACGACTGATTTTCTCTGTCGCCTGCATCTTTCTCTTCTTCAGTTCAAGTTCGTTAGTCGAACTGTTCAAACGTCCTTCCGCACCGTTAATAAAACATATTAATATCGAATTCTCCAGCGTTTCGGTTACTTTGAAACCTATTTCCCAACATGAAGTACAGTGGCCGAAATTTCTATAAAGTCATCTTCATATTCGTAGATATTTGAAAAATATCACAATTATTGTTGACTTATCGTATCTGGTCTCGTGCCTTGTTGACACTCGGATAGAGGGACTACGCATTTAGACCGCTATGCTCACTATTTACGTTTATTTTAATTTTTTTCTGCGCGATGCAGTACACAAGTGCGAAGTTTCTATAAAGTCACTTAGCGTTTCGCTGAATTCTGAGCAGAGAAGTACGGAAAATTTAAAATATTCTAAAAGTATTAGTTTTAGGAGTCATAGAAATCCTGTTTCTTATCATTTGATTCTCGTGTATTAGAATGCAGAGAGGAACAGTGCTAACAATTGAAGAAAAAGCATCGATCGAAAAAATATCAACATCAAAAATATGGGCTGCTCTAATCGTGCAATTGCTAAGATACTTAATTAATCGTTCGTATACTGTGATTAATAACACTGTCCAACACCAAATTTGTTTCCCAATAACTGTTGGGTGTACCTTATAGAGTTTTTTGCGCTGATTCCGAATCTGGCCTTAATTTTTTTCCTACACGGACAGTTTTTGAGAAACATGGCATTGAAAAAAACCACATTTTTCAACTTTAAACAAATATTGTGATGTTATTATAAAAGATATTGAATTGTTCTTTACGGCAAAAGATTCTGTAGACTTTCCCGAATACAGTGATATCCAATATTAATACATTATGATTGTTTAAACATGTATAAACAATGATTAAAGATGGAGAAACGCCACTTTTGCACCATTTCTTGAGGATACTTTTCAGTTTATCCCAAAAAATAAGGGTCCAGCGGAAAATCGAACTATATCACGCGATAGAGCAGACTTTCATCTGGAAAAACCAATTTCAAATTTTGGGTTTCAAATTTTCAACGTCGATGTTTTTTTCGAACCAGAAAGAAAAATATCGTCGCCCGACATGAGTTGCCGCCGTATCCCGTCGAATGATCGGCATACGGCGGCAACTCGTGTCGAGCGAAGATATTTTGCACTCTCGTTCGGTAAAAACATCGATGTCGGAAACTTCAAACAGGGATTTCTCAAGATAAAAGTCTGCTCTATCGCGTGATATAGTTCAATTTTACGCTGGACCCTTATTTTTTCCGATAAATTAAATAATATCCTCAAAAATCTGTGCAAAAATGGTGTCTTTCCGTCTTTAATGATTGTTTATACATGTTTAAACAATCATAATGTATTAATATTGGATATCACTGTATTCGGGAAAGTCTACAGAATCTTTTGCCGTAAAGAACAATTCAATATCTTTTATAATAACATTACAATATTTGTTTAAAGTTGAAAAATGTGTTTTTTTTCAAGGCCATGTTTCTCAAAAACTGTACGTGCAGGAGAAAAATTAAGGCCAGATTCGGAATCAGCGCAATAAACTCTATAAGGTACACCCAACAGTTATAGCGAAACATAAAAAAAGTTGAAATTTGTTGAACAGTGTAATTATATCAATTTACGTGAAAATTACGGAAAAAATCATTTTAAAGGTGGTAATAAAAAATTGTCGAAGAGACAACATTTATTATTAATGAGGTTTGCGGCTAAGGAAAGGAAAAATGCAGCACAATTTCGAGCCGAATTGGAGCTTCCAGTAACAACAAGACGCGTGCAACAACTTTTAAATTCTTCTAGGCAATTCGTGTGGACAAAAATGCAACGTAAACCAGGCCTAAAACAAGTACATAAACACGCCCGTCTTGATTTCGCACGGACGCATATGTCCTGGACGAAAGAGTGGAAGTCTGTCATATTTTCAGATGAGAAAAAGTTTAATTTGGATGGACCTGATGGCTGTAAATATTATTGGCATGATCTGAGAAATGAGAAAAGTGTGACAATGAGTCGTAACTTTGTCGGTGGTTCTCTAATGATATGGGCTGCGTTCAAAACTGACAAAAAAACTCCAATGTGTTCCATAAATCACAAAATGAATTCGGAAAAAAATACAGATTTGTTAGACATGGTTCTAATACCCTTTACAGAAAATATTGAAGATGACAATTTTATTTATCAGCATGACAATGCTGCGGTACACGCGTCGAAGCACACAAAGCAGTGGCTTCTTGAAAGAAACATCAATGTTTTGCCATGGCCTGCTTATTCTCCTGATATAAACCCTATTGAAAATGTTTGGGGTATCATTGCGCGACAAATTTATACAAACTGCAGACAATACAACTCCATCAGCGAACTAAGGGATGCGGTGAATGAAGCGTGGGCGTCTGTTAAAACAGAAACGCTACAAAAATTAATTTCGTCGATACCCAATCGTATTTTTAATGTAATTCAAAATAATGGAGGTTACACTATCGTTAATTTCAACTTTATCCGTGTAAAACGAACGTGACATTATTGAAATTTCGCAGTTTGTTCCGCGTAAAATTATATTTTTGTTTTCTTTTATCGATAAATGTTATACTTATGTTTTGAAATCGGTGTGTATGCTTTCTTTATGTGATCCCGAAATGCTACCAAATACAAATTTTTCATTGGTATGGTATAATAATAAGAATTCGTTACAAAACACAGTGACTTTATAGAAATTTCGGCGAGTGTATATCACGGTCTTTTCTTGACATCGTAACATTAAATGTTAATTATCTTTCTAAATAATGAGTATTGTCAAAAACGCCCGGACATGGGTCTGCTTATTCTTGCTCTAGATTCGGCAGAAAAAGTTTAATTAAAATGCTACTACTGTGATCTCTCCTTCTAAGTCAGAGTCGCCAGATTAAGACTTCTGTCCGCACTCTACCTTTCCCTTCTACGACGCTATTCCCCCACGCTTCCGCAACGGCCCGGTCACGAGACGCGTTCCATCTCTGTCGTGCATATGACACAATGTCTCGTGACTAATCCGGTACTGACAGAGAGAGGGTAACCGTTTCCTCTCAACTCGAGCCATTTTCGCTAATCTGGTGACTCTGACTGTGCCACGTCGTGGGGTCGTGCCTGCCTTCCGTCCTCTAATCTTTGAGAACAATGAGCAGAAAACGGGTATGTAACGGATCTATC
Source organism: Lasioglossum figueresi (assembly GCA_028455805.1). NCBI lineage: Eukaryota > Metazoa > Arthropoda > Insecta > Hymenoptera > Halictidae > Lasioglossum > Lasioglossum figueresi. The sequence goes on from CM052202.1 coordinate 15,060,430, forward strand.
AGTTTTACAAATCCTCTCGTTTACCAGGCGACCGACATCAGGTTCCTCGGGATCGATTCGACTTGGTAGATAGGAGACGCAAGAATAGCGGTGAGCATTTGCTCGGGAGGGACCAAAGATTGTATGCTAGAGGCGATTTAGAAGTTCAAAGGCCATCAATCTCGTTGTTGGGGCTTTTGTTCGCGATCGCCCGTGGATCGTTCCGATCTATATCCTCTCTCCGCAATCCCCCCCCCCCCCCCTCTCTCGCTCTCTCTCTCTCTCAGTCGCTCGCTCGCGCTCTCTTTCTCTGTCAAAGAGCCTTATTTTCCCATTAACTCGTGAGAGCACGAAAGAAAGAGAGAACGTTCCTCTCGCGGCCGAGGGTAAAAAGGGCCAGGAACGAAGAGCGACACACTAATTGCTCGTTCTTTGGGGGTTAATTGTCCGAGTCGAATGAATTCCTTCCGCCACGGTATCCAACGCGGTCCCCCGTTCTTTTAAATGTCGCGGCCATACGAGATCACCATTGTTCCGGCGGTTAATGGAGGCAACAGCGGTCGGTTAGGTGCGCGCAAAGGGCTCGAGCTCCACATTCTTCCCGGAAACTACTTTCCTACCTTCAGGATGAACTTCGATCGAGGTCGAACATCTTTCAGTTTGCTATACTAAGACACCGGAAGAGCCTCGCACGTCCTCGTCGAATTTCTTAGCGGAAATACACGAGATGGGAACGAAACGATCAGTTTCATGGACAACAATAGGATATTTCATTTAACCCTCGCAAGCCGGATACACATATTTGGCTACACTAAGCTCTCGTTATGCGTACAATGAATTGTTTACAACTTCGGGAGCTAGATGTATAGTCTCGAAGTCGTTCGTATGCCGTCACGCGTTCTGAAAGGGTTAATAAAGTTGGTCAATCGACTTCGAACACATCTTCAATTCCGACGTCGACTCGGCGAAGGTCGAGGGCGAACTATCACCTGCCCTCGGCCGTTTTTCCAGTCTGTATTAATATCTTCGCTGTGCTGTTCAGTTCAATTGTTCCCTATAACTCTGTAACTATGCACGATAAATAAAAATTGGTTCAAGTAAATTCTATTCAGTGTAATGAGAGGTATAAAAAAAAAGTTCGATACACCCATATAATTAAAAAAAGAATTAAAGTAAGGTATTCGGCCACTTTTAAAAGGACGATAACTTTTTTTAATCTCAAACCATACGATTCGGATTTTTTTTGGAAGTTAGCACGATTAGCATGCCACGTGAAAAAATTTGGAAAAAATTGCAATTGGTCGGAATTACTGAGAAAATACTAAAAGCTGTTATTTACAACTTTTTGATGTGGTCCTAATGTTCGATATCGAAAAGGTTATCGTCCGTTTAAAAGTGGGTGAACACTACTGTGAGCGACTAGAAATCTAAAGTTCTTAAAAATTTCACGCGCGTCTGTGATTACGGATTATCTCTCCGATAGCGGAGCTTGGGTTAATTTTGACCCAAGGTTTCGAAAGTGTCATTTAATTACTCAGTTTCTGGCGAATTAATTATATATACAGCTGTTGCGTTACGAACAATAATAACATTGACGTGTCTACAAGGCCTTTAAAAATGTGTTTTAAAACATTGTAGGTGTTTAAAAAATAAATAAAGCAGTACATGGACTTAAACATCATCGATGACATAATTATAATAATAATCCGCTGTCCGAGGATTAACGGTATCTCAGGAAGTTCACAGAATTTTCGATAGGTCCTGGTACGATAATTCGTAATCCGAGTAAATGCTGTTTAAGGATTAAGGGAAAAAGTGGCTAGAATCCGGTGTAACGGAGAAACGGAGAAACGGATAAACGCGTGTCCCCGTCCACTCGGCAAACCGTTTGGATTCCGAGGGATCGATTGTTCTCCATCGAAAGAGGACATCGTCGACAAGTGTACGTAACATTACGGCGACGCAGGGCGTCGTGCATAGCATCGTGGCAAAGCGAAAGCGTCGTCGTTCGCTGCCAAAAAATCGAGGATCCGCGGGCGCAACGAGCGGGAACGGCTGCTCGAAGGCTCTTCGAATTTATTCGAAAGCAACCTCGTTACGGGCGCGGATCACGAAGTAGGTCGCATGAAAACAGCGAGGACGTTTAGAACCGTCTCACCGTGCGATTTAACGTCAATGGGCCACTTCTCGTTCCCCGTGGCCCCTTTCCATCTGGGGTTTCGCCTCCTTTTTCTCGGCGGTGCCCGCGAGATCTTCTCCTCCGACCCCGCGCGTGTCTTTCTCCCGTTTCTTTTTTTGAACGAGAGTCGACCCGCGACATTTAAGCCAGAACCGTCGACCACTCTCAAATCTTCGCCCTGTTTATTTTTTCGTGTCGAAGGAAGAGGGTCCCGTGATTTCTAGACGCGCTGACACCTTCGAGTTCCACAAGGTTTCGCGCGTCAGCGTTCCACTCCGTCTTTCACAGGCTATATCTGTGGTTGTAACGAAAAACGTCGCATGTCACAATTTCAAAAAATTTGAGTTTACGCGTTAATTGAGCTTTAGAGTATAGGATTTGCGTATTTACCAAAAACAAGTCAAGAAAACAAATTCGAAAAACTCAAAAAAATAATGCAACTTGACCGATGTCCTGTGTTTAATTCGTACGTATCAAAACTTTAAACGGCAATATCTCGAAAGTGAAAGTGTGCGACACGTGTCGTTCCTTCTTACAACCACAGATATACCTCTAGTAAAATTGTAAAAATCAGTTATAAAACTCTGTTGGTACGATCCTTGTGGAATGTCTTTCCAAAGTTTAATTTTTACTTTGGTTCGATTGGAGTTTCAAGTCGCATTACCATCGAATGTCGTGGATGAGTCGCAAGGGACATTATCCAACTGTGACACACCGATTTTAATGAAATTTATACACGGTATTATTTAGCTGCTGACATATATGGTATGTGGGTGAAAACCCTATTCTTCCTAATTTAAAAAAAATCTTTGTCCCGGGTCTCTCTAGTTACAGAGATATTAACAAAAATAGGGTTTTCACGCCCAGCTTTGAGGGCTATTTTCACCCCCTTAACATGAATGTTGGTAGCTAAAACATGCACGTCAAATATTTTTCAACAAACAATACCGTGTACAAATATCATTAAAATCAGCGTGCGACACTTGGGTAATGTCTCTTGCGAGTCACCCGCGACATTTGAAAAAAATTTCATTACAATCAGCGTGTTACACTTGCGTCCCTAGTCAGTGTATTGGGTTGGGACGAAAGTTCGTAGCGTTTTTGAACCTTCATGGTCGGAGCTATTTTAACTTTAAACTTAAACATTTTTTCCGACGTAGAATAATTCCATTGTATATGATTTTGTTCATTTTATGGACATTTTATATATGTTCATTTTTATGGATATGAAATTGATATGATACCTCATACAATACTTAAATGTGTAGTAATTCACTTAAATGTATAGTAATTTTTAGTGGTGACTCTGACTCACCCATCGACTGCTAAGGGTTAAATTAAAATTCACAGAGAAAATTAAGATATTTAATCATAGATTTCATGGTAAAATTCTTAAAATATTTTTTTCATTAATCCTCCTCGATATATGTATAAATTATATAACCATTTAGAGCTAAAATTTCCAGATAAATATTTGGTACTTCATGGGCCAAGACAAAGATGTTCTAATTGTTGTCGCGAAGAAAATCATACAAGGGTTTCATGAATTGCTTTCAGCCTCCAGAGTATTAGAAAAGGCGTTCAATAATCTGTGACGTGTAAAATAAACTAAAGATCGCAAATCACCATGAACAAATGAATTCCTCGCACAGCTTCTAATCGGTTCCCGGACGAGTTTCCGGTTCGGAGGCAAGTTCCACGGTTGAAAATTGCGCGAGCTCCCCCCAGCGAGCCGTCAGCCACTGACCTCGATGAATATTTATGGGCCGGGTTGATTAATTAATCGCGGCTGGAAGATTGAATACATCGGAGGATACTATTTACGTGAGCGCTTGCGATCTGTTGAACCGGCGCGCGGCGCTGTTTATAACACCGGGTTTCCGGGATCCACCTGCACGCGTGCGCGCTCGTTCGTAGATCGTGCAAGGGGTTCAAGCAAGGTCCGGTTGTAAATTCTGCGGACGCGTTCAATTCCGAGGAAGGCGGTCCATGAATCCGTAAAACACAGTCGAACGTCTGGTTTTCGTTCGCGGGCCGAGTCGAGACTCGAATCGATGTTACGTCCCTACGGTTCTCAAAAGCTGATCGTTTACCCGACCCACGAGGGTGTAACCTAAACGTGCTGCTGCCCCTATAGCATTAGCATAGCATAGCATAGCATAGCACAGCGCGTACTCGCTACTCTGCCACTCGATCCCTTATCTTCTACAAGTTTCAATCACAATTTATCTTCGAGTGTTGCTACGTGTACCTCCGACCGGTCCGACGACAGAAACGAGAACTCGATCTTCACAAAGGACTCTGGGAGAAGTTGACCAGTTCCGGTACACCGACTTGAAATTGTTAACAGTTAATATCGTTCGAGTTGCAGTAACGCTCGACGAGATTGCTTACGACTAGATGAATTTATAACAAAAATTGGTAAGTGGAGCTCAAAACAGGAAACGAGGTGGAAGAATATAAAGACGCCGGTTATTACTGAAAGTAATAGAATTGTTGAAGGGAATTATGTCTCGCCATTGATGCTAGAGATTTCTATTTCACGTGTATCAACGTATCCGCATTTTAAATCGTATTAATTTTTATGATACAGTTACTGATATTCGAAAGCAAAATATGGGTATACAATTTGCGAAACAACGTTCTAAAAATTGTACGAATTAAAATGAGAACGCATTAATGCACGTGTATGTAAATACACGTGAAATAGTACACGTGTACCTGTAAATACACGTTCAAAACCACGATCTCTGATGCAGACAATTTTTGCATAAAAATCCGCAGTCCGCTTATGACTAGATGGAATCTACAAAGTAAAAAATTGATCAATGAATTAGTATTCGAATTATCCGTCACGCGAAGAGGCGTTTAAGTTATTTAAGCTCCGCCGCATCGGACAAAATGGTTTGCGAATACGTTATTTTCGCATTTTGTTTTCGAGATTTTCAAGAGATTTCGAGATTTCAAAAAGATCTTTTGAACCTGTTACACGAAAGAAAGACGGCTTTCCGAACTCGATTACGAGCGTCGTTTCGCCGGTCGAATTAGCGGGTCGCGTCGCGTCGATAAGCCCCGCGTCGATAAACCGTCGTTGTTGAATTAATAACTGATCCTAATTGAATTAATAATCCGGCCCGTCCCTCCACGGAAATTAGTAATAGTTGCTCGCTGGCTCACGGCTAGCAAAATACGCTCGCAGAGCGTATAGTACGTACAGTTATTGGTTCCTGTTCAATTATTGGCTTCCTCTTCAGAACCGTTCGATCACAAATACCCGTCCCCGATGGAACCGGCCACTTTTTTTCGATCAAAGACACGGACTCTCGCCCCGCAGACTATGCGAAAAACTCAAGACCGTTCGCTTCCGGTCGAACCACGAAAACAACCCTCATTTCCGGTTTTTAAACCGATTCAATCAATTACCACTGGCCACGTAAACGCGGTCCGCTGAAGATCATGGGATTTCAATGCCGACGTTGTTTCAACGGTGCTGGAACGCTTTCCGTGGCTGGATTCCCTGGCTGGACCCGTTCCATTCTTTAGGTATCAACTTTTTGTTTTACGTACACTGACTTCAAGTGTCTGTTTCGTAGATTTTTTTAATTGTGATAATTTTATGTATTCCAACACAGTCATTTCTGTTTGTTTATTGTCGTCGCTTTGTTTAGAGGGCCACGAATGAACTTGATTTCTTTATACAGGGTGTTCATTTGAAAACTTTCGAGCCGAATATCTCGAAAAGTTTGAATGATATTAAAAAAGTGTGAAACACGTGTCCAAGGATTTCGAGGGGGAAAGAGGGAGGCAGTATCAGCTTTTTATTTGGGTAACGTTTTCAAGGTGATTCGAAGGTCAACTTTGTTTTTTCAAATGGAAACCTATATTTTTTATTATGGGATCTCATTGTACGTAAAAAGACCAGAAATTTTCGTAGAATACTATTTTTTATCTGCGCACTAGTTTCGGAGATATTTAAAGAGAAGTAGAGCGAGTCGTACTTCTACTGCGAGAAAGTTTGTAATCCTTTTATATCTATAACAAATTTTCAAAATGTTCTACGTTGTTTTCTAAACAATAATTCAGACGATTCTCAAATTCTGAACGAACATTTTTGAAGGTATCTGTCGGAATAACTCCACATTCCTGTACAACTCTGCGACGCAAATCGTTGATGTTTTCCAGTTGTACTAGGACGTACCGTTTGAAAACAAAATTGTCCGCTATACATAGATCATGACAATCGTCTTTCAATATAAGATTGTACTATTTAGTCAAGTGTGAATCATCGTAATAAGAGATACTATATCGTAGTACTATTAATTGTATAAAATGGTGTATTCTTTAGAAGAACGAGTAGAAATAATTTTTATTTATTAACGGTTTTTATTAACGATTTGCGTCGCAGGATTGTAGAGGAATGTAGAGCTATTCCAACAGATACTTTCAAAAATGTTCGTTCAGAATTTGAGAATCGTCTGAATTATTGATAGAAAACAACGGAGAACATTTTGAAAATTTGTTATAGTTATAAAGAAATTACAAACATTCTCGCAGTATAAGTACGACTCGCTTTACTTCTCTTTAAATATCTCCGAAACTAGTGCGCAGATAAAAAAAAGTATCCTACGAAAATTGCTGGTCTTTTTACGTACAATGAGACCCCATAATAAAAAATATAGGTTTCCATTTGAAGAAACAAAGTTGACCTTCAAATGACCTTGAAAACGTCACACAAATAAAAAACTGATACTGTCCCCCTCTTTCCCCTTCGAAATCCTTGGACACGTGTTTTACACTTTTTAAATATCTTTCATCCTTTTTCAGATATTCGGCTGCAAAGTTTTCAAATGAATACCCTGTATATCGAAAAGCGACATAAGGCAAAAAATGGAAATTTTACAGGGAGCCATTTGAAAATTACCTTTTTTATTATACAGGGTGTGTCACCCCATTTTGACATCTTGATTTCTTCGCCGCTGTTAGTCCTACCGAGAAATGTTTCAGATAAGACTTGAATGGTGCTGAGGGGGGCCTAATTTGGTGTAATAGTTTATTCGTGGGTAAACGCGTGAAGGTCATATCAAGGTCAACTTCGTTTTTTTAAACGGAATTATAGACTTGTTAATATAATACATCAATCGATGCAGTTGGACATTCTTTATAAAATAGTATTAACCTATTTATGTTGAAAATTAATCGTTTAGGAGATACTTCGATTTAAATAATTCTAAGATATCATTACTGTCGCACTAACAATAAGACGTTCGCTTTTATATCTTACAGTTAAACGACATTAATGATATCGTAAAATTATTTAAATCGAAATATCTCCTACACGACTAATTTTTCAACATAAATAGGTTAATACCGTTTTATAAAGAATGTCCAACCGCATCGATTGATGTATTAAAAAGTATATAATTCCTTTTAAAAAAACAAAGTTGACCTACATATGACCTGAACGCGTTCACGCACTAATAAACTAATAACACCAAACCATGCCCCACTCAGTACCATTTAATTCTTATCTGAAACATTTTTCGGTAGGGCTAACAATAGCGGAGAAATCAAGATGTCAAAATCGGGTGAGACACCCTGTATATCACCAGTTTAGAAATGTAAAATAATTTGTCGTCATTTGGATACTGGGATAATTGTCGTGTATGTATACTGTCACAATTTATATATTTATTATTATACTCTTTTTTGAAATAAAGTTCGAGTTTTGTCCTTTTTCTTATGAATGAACGATGTGTTACAAAAATCACCCTCTTAAAATTGTACCAGAGATGTATTCGATCATTTATAAATGCAGGGGGCTCAATCGAATGAGCTAATACCAATTTTAATTGTTTAAATTGTAAAACAATTTTGTGTAAATTGTAATTTGAACGAGTGTAACTTTAGAGTAGTACAAGGAAACTTCAATCTTCGAATCTATGGTAGGTTTGGTCACGGAGAACAGTTTTTGTACTCGTGTACTGGAATAAAAATGAGGAATAAATTTTCAGGTGAAGTCGGTACGGTGTATTTTATAATATTGCGAGTCGGCTGTGCGCTTTTTACTGAAAACTCAATAAAACTTTCACCCTCAACAATGCACGCGACAGCCATGTTTACGAATCGGCTCAGCCTTCCGAGCGAACGTCAACAAAAATGTCGTTCTATACTCTATACTATAGTAGAGATGACCTCTTTGCCTGGCCAGGGTGGCCGGTGAAAGAGAAACGGTGAATGTGTTTCTCGAAGAAGAAACGCTTTTCAAAGAGCTTTTTAAGGATCCTACGCAACGTGCGAATATTTTGCGACGAACAGTTCGCTGCGATACCGCTTCGTCTATACTCTACAGTTGAACTCTCTTTCTGCTACCTGTGCGTTTTATTCTATCCGTTTGTAACGGCTGTTCAGAAGCTCGTAAACGGAAGGATAAAATCAAAGCATTGGAACTCCATTTTTGGTAGAACGAGTTTCTTTGGAAATATATTTGTCTTTGATTTTCGTTCACGAGATACTTTCATATATTGTTACTGTGAAGATTATTACACGGTGCTCGATTTAACACTAAACCTATTACCACCGGTCAAAATGACCGGTTCTACATTTTTTATCGTATAATTATTGAAATAATAAAAACGATTTCTTAAGAAATTATTGTATAGATATCTTTGGTAGGCCACGTATTACAATAGGAGCCGCAGGTCTAAATAAAATGAATCTTGTCATTTTTATATGGGAACTTGTACCAGTTACATTTAAGGCTCGGTAGGTTTAGTGTTAAATTATTGACGTGATCGTTGAAGAATTTGAACAAACGGAACCAACACTCGGTGATAAATACTAATGAAATTCACAGTGCATACAAAGTTTATTTCAACTCCTTGGGAAAGTTTTGAACCGATTATAATAATTTGACTAGGTTTATTGGAAAACAAATTTCGAGGCTTAAATGCATAATTGCGAAGAACATCCGGCAGTTTGACGTAGTGCAAGCTTTACCCTGTAAAAGAGAAGATTGTCGGACGATAAAGTCAACCTTGACAGCTTAAGATTAACATCGCCGAGAAATATAATTGGGTATACCAGTAATTTCGGGGCTATTTATTCAGCGCCTCCACAAACATTGACAGTTGGAAAGTAGCTTTTACAAATGCATAGTCATTAAGAATTTTTATATTCCACAGGAGAGTATTTTACTGCAGATTCTATATATGGAAGTATTTACTGTATATTCATACCTTTCTTTATACGCATTTACAACCTTTAGAACGATGTTATCGAAGGAATGAATAAATAACGTACTATTACTCGAATTAATATTCCGATGCTCTAAAAAAGACGATAACATTTTTAATATTGTACTATACGATTTGAACTTTTTTGGGAAGCTAGAGCAATTAGTTTACTACAGGATGTGAAATTTTTTTTCAAAAATAGCCATTGATCGAAATTGTAGAAAAAATACCAAAAGTTGTATTTTCCAATTTTTTTATGTGGACCTATATTGAAAATTTAAAAAGTACGCAGGTCTGTGTCAATTATATGCACTGTGAAAGTTTCATCGAAATCGGTTGATTCGGAAAAAAACAACAGGCATTCAAAGAGATAAGAATCCTTACATTTATTGCAGTTAGAAAAACGTGCAAATTTGCCATTTTTACCGTCGTTAAGCGTTTGTAGCTCATTGCAACGTCGACCGTTTTTTACGAAATTTTCAGAATATGTTCAATTGACACAGATTGACAAAACGTATCTTTTAAATTTTCAATATAGGCCTACATAAAAAAGTTGAAAATGCGACAGTTAGTATTTTTTTCAACAATTCCGATCGATTGCAATTTTTGGAAAAATTTCTTTTCACATCCCGTAGTAAACTAATTGCTCTAGCTTCCCAAAAAAGTTTAAATCGTATAGTATAATATTAAAAAAGTTAATCTTTTTTAAGAGCGTCCGAATATTAATTCGAGTAACTGTATCAGGAGTCACCGTATCGTCACGGTATCAGGAGTGAAATAACATAGCCTTCGCAAGAATATACAAACCGTAAATGGAAATGCATAATGTCCCGGTAAAAGTGTTCGCACAAATTGATCGAATTTAATCAGTTCAATTTGACTCGTTTGGTAACATTCCTGTGTAATATTAATACATTTAATGAATGTTATTCATCAATAAATTTCCATGATCGAAAAATTCAATCATCTACTAAAATACCAATAAAATCAAATCGATTCATTTTCGTCCACTGAATATTTATAAAGTAACACCATTACATTAGCCACTGAATATTTATCATCGAGAAACGCCGTCGCGTTCGCGCGACTTCAATACTTGAACAGGAAGTTAAACGATACCAAAAATGTATTCAGAATACACGATACCCTATATACAACCTTCAAAACGAGGTTAAGGGAGATACGAATAAATAACGTACGTTCCCTTCTCTTTGTCGAGATTAAAATAACATACCCTACCCAATAATATAAAAATTCTAACGAACAATATACGACGTCTCATAAAAATTGTTGCAGGAGCTATTTATATTCGTTTAATCCAATTGGAGCATATCACTGATACTTCTACGTAATACTAATACAGCTAATCAACCTCTCTCATTAACAGATTCTCCACTGAAGTAATAAGAAAATCAACCCTCTCTAATAATCATCATCTTCAAAACAACACCGCAACAGTATCACTGATAATTTATCACAATTTCAAAGTTCTTACGCAAATCAAGTCACGCTATAACTCTTCACAAACTCCCTCCAAAAACTAATCATTATTCCCCCCCCCCCCCCAAAATTATCATCCCCAACCACGAGAAACCTCGTCATCTCATCAAATCGTTCCACTCCAAAATCTAATGATCTTCATCTTCAAAACAGGGCAACATTGTCAGTAGTAATTTATCACACCTTTAACGCTTCAACACAAATCAAGCCCACGCTACAGCTCCTCGCAATCTCCCTCCGAAATCAATCCACTCCAAAAATCATCGCCCCCAACTCATGACCCACAAGAAACCTCATTATCTCCTCAAACCATTCCACCCCAAAACATGATGATCTTCATCTTCAAAAAACACCGGAACATTATCAATGCAAATTTATCACAATGTCAACGCTCCCTCACAAATCAAGCTACATTACAGCTCTTCGAAAACTGCCTCCCACAATCAATCCACCCCAACCCCTGACCCACGAGAAACCTCATCATCTCCTCAAACCATTCCATCCTGAAACCTAATGATCTTCGTCTTGAAAACACCGCAACATTGTCAGTAATAATTGATCACACTTTCAACGCTTCAACACAAATCAAATCACTCTTCAGCTCTTCGCAAACTCCCTCCCAAAAATCATTACCCCCAATTCCTAACCTTTTACGGTCCGAACAGCTGAGAAATACAACAGTTGAATGGGTGTCTGGCTGGAAGAAGGGCCTGCGTCAGCTTTCTTCAATTTTATAAAATCGCAATAACATAAATAATAATAATATTCACGTTTGAGTTAAAAATAGCGCTGTGTTAAGGGTTATGATGTTTAGTGGAATAAATCAGTTTAGTGAATTAGGTAACTTTTCAATATAATAACTTTATTGTAATGGTAACAGCACCAGGTATATCCTGCCTAAACCGACTCTAGTGTCGAACTGAGCTCGCGACTCTTGTTTTGTTCGTCGCTCCGGCTGCCGGTCGTCTTTTTGATCGTCGATCGTCACTTCGACGTGACGCACGCCACCCATTACAATGTTACAAAATTCTTGAGTTTTATTTTACAACATTTTGACTTCAACACGCTGTTATAAAATTGAAGAATCCTGAAATAGACACCGATTCGAGACACCCATTCTCAATTATTGTTAGGTGCCATGGAACTGTGAAATATTTTGCAAACCGGTAAAATGAATTGGTGCAAAGTTACTATCGAGTCTGGCGCGACATAGGACCGGAAAGAGTTAGACCAGCCCAAACCGAAAGACCCCATCAAACCTCGGAAAATATACCATAGAAAGACTCACCGCTTCTGCCGGTGGGTGTCGGTGCAGACGTGGACCTTCCCGCAGGCTCCTGTATGGGGAAAACGAGGTCGCAGCACTCTCTCTCGGGGAACTCGCTAGCTCGCGTGTACCTGCAGCAGCAGGATAGCACAACGATCGCCGCGGCGACGCTGGTTAGCAGCGCGGACCGCGCTATCAGCGTCCCGACGACACGTGACATGACTCGTCCCATCAGATCATGACACACCGAAGAAGGCGGCCCGTTGTTGTTCAGACCACGGGCCCCGTCGATCCAGGACTCCGGTGGTGCCGGACGACGGCGACGACGAAGACGAATCCGCAGGACAAACCCGCGCGGCATCCTCTCGTCGTCCGTCTCATCGTAAGCTGCCTCCTCCACCTTCGCTCCGAACCGACGAACTCTATGCACACTCGTGGCGGATCACCACTGATCGAATCTATCAGACCAGACGACGACGCACACTTCGGGTCCGGACCCGACCGGGTCACACAGCTGCTCTTCCCAGTACGAAGAAGAAACCGAACTACGACCAATTCGGTCGAAGCGAACCTCTGACGGAACTCGGTCGGAGCAGACGAACCTCTTAATAAAGGCTCCGGTCGAACCTCTGACGAACTCGGTAGAAGCAAACGAACCTCTAACAAACTTAGTCGAAGCAAATCAACTTCCTCTTTTTATACCTCGGATTAGGGCACTCGCGGCGCGCACAGATTCGGTCGGCACTTTAGAATTCTCGCGGTCCGAGAACCGTCATCGTTGCGTCGGTGTAACGGTGTGTAATAAAGTGTAACAGCGAGTGAATTTAGTTGTCGATGGATGGTCGGTACGTGCGTATGTGTGATGTGTCTGTGTGTGTGCGTGTGTGTTTGGTTGGTGAAACGATGCGGCAAGAGAGCGAGTCGCGGATCCTCGCGTGGTGCGGCGTCGCGACGTTGCGAAACGCGGCCCGAAACACACTCGACGCGCGCGTGCTTACCTTCGGAGCGTACTGTCGGGCCGAGACCGCGTCGCCCACGGTGTCCCGACGCCCAATGACGACTACGCCGCACCGCGTTAGAACGACGGCCGCGCGCTCCAACACCCCCTCCACCCCACCCCACCTCCTCGAACAACCCCCGTTTTCTACCTGCGAGTGACCCCCTATCCCCGTCAACTTACACACGATAGTTTCTGCGCGAAAGTGTGCGCGTTCCCCGCGTTCCGAAGCCAGAAACGAAAGAGAGAGACAGAGAGAGATAGGGGTGGAAAGAGGGTGGAAGGGTGGGAGGGACGATGCATATATAGGTTTGCATGTTGCACGTACCTGCACCTGTACCTGTACGTTTGTACCTGTACGTTTGTACCTGTGAGCCCCCGGAACTGTACCTGCTCGTGTCCTTGCACGCGAGGCTTCAACCGTGTGCGCAACCACCCCCGCAACAGCCACCACTCTCTCTCTGTCTCTCTCTCTCTCTCTCTCTCTCTCTCTCAACCCTGCTCCCCACTACCATAGCTCTCGCCTGCTGGCGGCCTCGTAGACTAACTTCGAGTTCAGGTGCAACTGCTCGCAGGGAAACGTACACATGCAACGACCATTCTCCTCGTGGAGGGTCGGCATCGGGCCGAACCTCACGGTCTGTCTCCGTATTTCGACGTATACCACCCTCGCTAGATCTTCGAATCGATCTACGGTCTATCCTGTGTACACGTACTTCTTTTTATGTACCAGGTTTGTTTGGTTTATTCGATCCTATGGATAAAGCGGGCTTCTTTTGGTAGGATTGTTTGTAGAAGTAGACGGTGTGTTTTTTTTTAGTTAACCTCTTGCTGCCACCCCCAAATAGGTGGGATATGCAGAAATTGCCAGAACTGATTTAACCCTTAGCACTGAAGCACCACTAAAAATTGCTGTATTATTATTCACAAAATATTGTTTACATTATTAAATATGTTGATATCTAACCAATTACTAAACGTTTAAGTATTGTGGTATTACAGTAGCCGAAATTTCTATAAGTCATCTTCATATTCATAGATATTTGAAAAATATCACCATTCTTGTTGATTTATCGTATCCGGTCTTGTGCCTTGTTAACACTCGGATAGAGGGACTACGCACTCTAGACCGCTATGTTCGCTATTTACGTTTGTTTTGACTTTTTTCTGCGCGATGCAGAACACAAGTGCGAAGTTTCTATAAAGTCATTTAGCGTTTCTCTGGATTCCGAGCAGAGAACTATAGAAAATTTGAAATATTCTAAAAGTATTAGTTCTAGAACTCATAGAAATCCTGTTTCTTATAATTTGATTCGCGTGTATTAGAATGCCGAAAGGAAAAGTGCTAACAATTGAAGAAAAAGCATCGATCGACGCTTATAAGGATATGGGCTGCTTTAATCGTGCAATTGCTAAGAAAATGAACCGTTCGTATACTGTGATTAATAATTTTATCAATTTGCGTGAAAGTTACAGAAAAAATCATTTTAAAGGTGGTAATTGAAAATTGTCAAAGAGACAACATTTATTATTAACGAGGTCTGCGGCTAAGGAAAGGAAAAATGCAGCACAATTTCGAGCTGAATTGGAGTTTCCAGTGACAACAAGACGCGCGCAACAACTTTTAAATTCTTCTGGACGATTTGTGTGGACAAAAATGCAACGTAAACCAGGCCTAAAGGAAGCACATAAACAGGCCCGTCTTGATTTCGCATGGGCACATATGTCCTGGACGAAAGAGTGGGAGTCTGTCATTTTTTCAAATGACAACAAATTTAACTTGGATGGGCCTGATAGCTGTAAATATTATTGGCATGATCTAAGAAATGAGAAAGTGTGACAATGAGTCGTAACTTTGACGGTGGTTCCCTAATGATATGGGCTGCGTTCAAAACTAGCAAAAAATCTCCAATGCGTTACATGAATCACGAAATGAATTCGGAAAATGATACAGATTTGTCAGACATGGTTCTAGTACGCTTTACAGAAAATATTGAAGATGCCAATTTTATTTATCAGCATGATAATGCTGCGGTACACGAGACGAAGCACACAAAGCAGTGGCTTCTTGAAAGAAACATCAATGTTTTGCTAGTAAATCCTATTGAAAATGTTTGAGGTATCATTGCTCGACAAGTTTATAAAAACTGCAAACAATACAACTCCATCAGTGAACTAAAGGATGCTGTGAATGAAGCGAGGGCGTCTGTTAAAACAGAAACGCTACAAAACGTTAATTTCGTCGATGCCCAGTCATATTTTTAATGTAATTGAAAAAAATGGAGGTTACGCTAAATATTAAAATAGAAATAATAAAAAAACAATCGTTAATTTCAACTTTATCTATGTAAAACGAAAGTGACATAGAAATTTCGTAGTTTGTTCCGCGTAAAATTATATTTTTGTTTTCTTTCATCAATGAATGTTATACTTATGTTTTGAAATAAGTGTGTATGCTTTCTTTATATATAATTTGTGTATAATTTGTGTATAATTTGTGTATAATTTGTGTATAATGATAAGAATTCATTACAAAACACAGTGACTTTATAGAAATTTCGGTGAGTGAAAATCGTATTGAATGGAATTGGTCGGAAGAAATGTTTAATTTTTTAGTTAAAATAGTTCCGACTGCAAAGGGTTAATGTTTACGTTTTCATTAACGAGTTAAATCGGCCCGTGACAGTTTTCACATGTCATCCGAGGACCGACCGATTGACTCGCTGCGCTGGCAGCAAAAGGGTTAAGGGATCAGCCCCCCAGCCTCGTTTTACACGGCTAATGTATCAAACTATAACTTTAAAGCTTGTTTTCACTGAATCAAATTTTCAAACCTGATGGCGTAAGTATCTTTTACATATTTGATCGTATTCGCTTGAAATTTTTATACAATCTTCCTTCTTGTGTAGTCCGAGGAAGTGCGTACGATTTTTGCAAAATATTTAAATCTGTTTTTGCTACAAACATTTTTATGATGAATTTTTCTATTCGTCTATTTTTAAATTGTACGATTTCCACGAAAGTAAGATTTTTTACAAATTGTTCTGGTCATTGCAAGATGACACACGAATTCCTCATAAAGAAAACAGATCCTCCCGTCTGCTGTAATACTCCACTCACAGTTCACCACTTTTTGTGTGACGGCCAAAAATTGTCTACCCAGCGACTCAAATTTGGAATCAACCCGAACACTGCCCTCACATCCGAAAAGCATACAACAAACACCTTGAAACCATTGAATTCGTTAAAGAAATCAACCACCTCCGCAAAATCTAATACACCATAGAAGTTCGTCGCTAATGACCTAGATGTTGATGCGACGTTAAACGTTTAATAAAAAAAAAGAAAAAAAGAAAAGATTTCTTACAAATTGTTCGTGCTTCCCTAGTAAATGTTATATCGAAGCGTGGGTCAATTGTTCAGCGTTTGATGACGATCTGTTCGTGCTAGATCGAATAAGTTATTTAGATTGAGTTTTGTCAAGAATTCGCGAATAATCGCAACAACGATATTAATTGGCACGGCACGCGACAGGATCGCAATCAAGAAAAACGTCGGTATCAGGCGATGGGAACGGAGAAGGTAGCCCAGGATCGCGTCGAACTGGCGGTTTCCTCGCGTTACACTGGTCGACCAGCTGGCGTTCGTGTCTTCGCTCGTTCACGGTGTTCCGGTGTCCCTGATTTGCCTAATGCAACGTAACGCAGGATGTTACACGGGTCCCCGTGCCAGGCTGCGACCAAGCATCCAAGCTAAGACGGCTCATTAGGAGATAAGCTTTCTGGGAAAATGATCGTTTCGACGATCCGCGATCGCGTTTTACGACCTGGAAACGACAGGTCGGACGCGTGTCCCGCGGGCAACGAGGTTCGATTTTATTGGCCCCTTCCGCGAAAGAATATTCATATTCATGACACCGATCGGCGTACACACGAACACCGACGAGTTTGTCGGATACCGCCAGCCACCAGTTTTACACCCGGGAAACCACCACCGCGCGATTTTCCGCGAATTTTCTGCATCAGTCGAGGCGCGCGGTTTTTTGAAATACATCGACGGGTTCGTAACTTTCGGACACCGATACCGTGTTTCAACAAGTTCTATCTGCTTCGCATATGTTTTGTAAGAACATTCGTATCGAATAGAAATCAAAATATCTATTTATATTAATATTAGAGGTAGAAATTGTAGGAATAAGTGGGAATGGAGGAATCGAATTCCCCGTGCTTTATCCTTGGCAGGAATGATTGAAATCTTTATTCGATGAATGTTGGCTACAAGTAAACTCGCTGATCGCTCGGACTCGACTCCTCGTCCCAAATTGTCTTCAAGCCTGGAAAGCTCCAAAATCGTCATAATTGGCTAGGCCTACATTTACCTTTTTACCAAATCAGGTACTTTTTTGAGACTTCTTGTGTCCTTGGCGCGATTTTCCTGAACGCCGGGGCGACCCAAGAAATTTGGTAATGTAGCGGGATTTCCTACGAGCCCGCGGTGCAGAAACGCGAGGTTTATGGTACTTACACGAGCTGTTGAGGCCGAAAGTATTAAGGTCTAACGGCCAATACGTGCTATGACAAAAGCTCGAAAACGTTCGCTAAATATCGTAACGGCTTTCTCAACATAAATTGTGGGACAGTGCGATCCATAAACACGCTCGACCATCTGCACGCCAAATGTTGCTAATCGTACCTGCCGATGGCAGCTACAAAATTAACCCTATTTCCGAGTCTGCTAGTCTGATCATTGGAAGTTGACAGTTCTGTCGCATGTAATGTGCATTATAAAATTTTATATCGGTTGACAATTTTTAGGAAAGTTTCAAAGTCGGCTAATTTTCACGTGACTCGAAGCTAATCCACTGTTAAAAACAATTACTCGCAATCATTTTGTTCTTACTTCATGATATTGAGGATACGAGTTACATAGAAAAGTGTATTTAATTTGTTGATCATACTGTCTATTCGATATTCAATCTGTAACGTGTGAAAAAATGTTTTACAATAATCTACCTGCGCTCGCGTCAGAAGGTGCACCTTCTACTTTCAACTACTCCAACTGTTCAATATTCAATCTGTTACACTTTGCGGTGAACCTTCTCCTCTCACCTACCCGTAACTATCTTCTCCTCAATGACGTATTCGCAGGAAGCACTGAGCAAACTGTCAACTGTCAGAAACTTCCCCGAAACTCTTTCCCGAAAACCCCCTGAAATTCGGAAACCAAGCTCCCGAACCGTCCTGAAATTTCCCATGAAGCCCGTCCTCGGGCCCAATAATCGATTTTTGCGATAGTTGGATCCTTATTAATGCGGCCAATACTCTCACGGACTCGGTCGTACGTGTTCGCACGTGTTGGTCCGTGTAGTCTCGCGCGGTGCAATTGCGCTCGTATGCATTGCGTGCATCTTATCCGTAAGTTCGGCTCGGGCCAATATTGGTGTCCGTAGTTATTGCGGGCTGGCAGTGTACGTGTCTTCCGGTCGGGCACGTATTTGGCCGTGCGTGCGCGTGGCCACGTTCTCTCCGTGTATCTGTGTGTATTACAGGTCGGTGTAACAGGACGCCCGGCGTCGCGGCGCACGGGTTCGTGGAACCGAGTAGGCACGATCGTATCCGACGGATTCCGAGCAGCCACCCAACCCCCCCAACAACCACCCCCTCGGCCCCCGTAAGCAAAAGGGGGTTGACCGAGCGGGCAGCCCACCAACGACCCTTGTTCCTCGTACGCGCGCCGTTCCTGACCTCGTTTCGCTCGGTTTGTCGAGGTCGGTTACGCGGAAATACCCGCCGGGCCCCGTCCGACGGGTACACCGGCCAACACGACACAACCCGGCGCAACTGTCTTAACCCTTAACCCTTTTGTCGCGTTACGGCTGGCGAGCGATTCCCTTGATCCCTCGTACATTCTCTGGAGGAACGCGGCCAGACAGTCGAACCGTTTGAGTAACCGGAGACAGAGAGGAACAGAGAGACAGAGACAGAGACAGAGAGAGAGAGAGTGAGAACTTGAGGTTGTTCTCTGTTTCCGTTTCTCTCGTTTCTGTCTCGGTTTCGATCTTGAGTGGCGAGCTTCGCCAACCACCCCGGAGATTTCACCGCGATGGGATTCGCGGCGCGCGCGTGAACCCCGAGACCTCTGTAACGACGGATTCCGTGATGCCGGCGCGGCGCGGAAATTCGGGTCGACGGAACTATGTTGAAATAATTGAACTCGAATGACCGGCGATGGGACGCGATCGATTATCGGGATTGCCGAGCGATCGCGGGGAGGTTCTTGAAGCGTTCTAGAGTACGAACATGGAAAAATGCAGTCCTTTCACACTTCTTGCAGATTCAGTTCTTTCTGAAATGGTACTCTCCGAAAATTTTGGAATTCATCGAATTAATAGCTTTCAGCAGCTTTCTACGGAAGAAACGAGAACGTAAAATTTAACGCTAAACCTATCACGGTTAAATGACCGTATTCTGTGACATGTGTGTGGAATTGGAAGTTTTCGGCAGTAAATCGGATGTGCCTTAAAATTATTTATTAGAATGTACAACTATACTAGAAACAATTAATCCACGCGACTACTCTATGCTTTCGCTGTCGACGACCGTAGTCCTTCGCTGCGTAAAACCACTCTGGATCTGTCTTTCCGTAAAACAATCCTTATACCCTCGGCTTCATTCTTCCTCTCTCTCTTACTCATTCACACCCCTTAAAACTAAACAGTCAATGGAGATAAACCAGATACAGGCCTGCATCGTGTCATTTTGTCCCTCGCTCTACCTAACTAGAGGCCCTACCATAAACATGAATCACTTGGGTCCTACGATGTGCACTCGCAATCCCACATGTGTGTGTATCTTGAGAAAATCGATTTCTTCACGATTTCTTACAGATCAAAGTTGTTATCCCCGAAACTGTGCCAGTAAATTCCACAAACTTACGATTCAATCCGATTAAATATTGTTAATCTGTAAGATCAATAAATCGTTTATTCTTGACTCTCTATTGCATTCCGTATCCCAATTGGGGACTTAAATTTCAAATGTTCTATAGTAAATTAAGTAGACAATACTGAAGACTCTGAGCATGTTGGTTCCAAGTGGAAACATTACGTTTATGTATAAAACCGCATATGTATAAAGTTCCCATACAGGAACAGTCACAAAATGCAATAAATAACATTTTCTAATGAAATTTTATTATTTACTTCATGACCACACTCATTTTTAAGTAGACTAATAGTCATATATATTTTTTCAACTTGTCGTAAAAGTTCATGCAGTAGTGGGTCAAGAAAGTGACATAAATCGACAAAAAGAAATTTTACAGAAGAGCCACTTGAGAATTACCTAAAATTGCCAACTTTTATTCATTGTGTATCGCCAACTTTTTGAGATATGTAAAATAATTTGTTCTTATTTAGATACTGGGTTAATTGTTATGTACATTAGTTAGAAAGTACACCACAATTTATATATTTATTATTATACTTTTTGTGGGATTGTATTTTGAGTTGTGTCACTTTTCTTATGAATGCACAAAATACTGCGATGAACGGACCAATGGAAAAAACCTTCTAAATTCTAGTGCCGAAGTTCGCAAAAAACGATTCTTCCTAAAGAATAAGGTCTCAAGAACATATCCCATAAGGCGTTCTCGAGTTTCGAAAATCGACGAAGTTATATCGATTTGAAATTTGAACAGCATACTGGAACGATGCCGAAAGTTTCGATCGTGCGTTTCTGGAAATTCAATCTATTACCGCTTTGTGAAAAAGAAGCTTACAAACAATCTATCAAGGCTCATTTCGAAGGGCGAACCTTCTGCTTTCATCTATACTAAGTTGCTTTTCTTTGAGAATGTTTCTGCGCTAAGGAACGTGGCGGGAAAGTCAAGATAATTTGCTTTCTTGAACATTTGACCTGTTCTAAGGTCTCTGCAAGTTTAATAAATCTTTTACCTCGAATCCCCGTGGGTTGGAAAAACAAAGTACTCTCGCTTGTGAAAGGATTTTCACGATATTGTTCTAGACCCTTCGCAAGAAAGGTCTACCGGTTATTTAACGTTAAACGTTAGAATTATTGGTGAAATGTAAAAAATAAGTTCATAACGAGTATACCGTAGATCTTATGCATGTATGGCAAAAATGGGTGGGTGTAAGTTCAAACAACAAAAGGGTACCCGGAAATTCGGGTTCAGGTCCCGACCCAACCCGAGGCTCGGCTACCCGCCCACCCCTAATATCAATACATTTCTGGCAGTACAATGAAACCATTATAGAGAGGAATAAATTTCTATTTGGTTCCTATGTTTGGAATGAATGCAAACGATTTTTATTTTGCATAAAGATCCGCAGTCTAATAATGAGAAATGAAAAATGGGTGAATTCCTTGGGCCGGTCTTTTTGACCGTTCTGATACGAAAAGTGTTTGCTGTCAAACGTAATTGCCAGTATTATGTTTCACTCTCGCGGATTCCCACCACTTCCCGTCCGCGTGAAATAATAAAGACGAGCAGAGTTCACTCTTTCGTAACAGATAAATCATCGGGTGGCTGAATATCGTGTACGTTAAAATACACAGTCTGAGATTCTAATTAAAACAACGCCTGATCCACCGAATAACGTTGACCCGTTCTCGAAATATTCCCGCAGCTAAAAATAGAAACCAGCGGCGAACCAGTTAACAGAATAAAACGAAATGGTTGGTTGGGCTCCGGTTTTTCCTCGGCGAACAATCTTGACTAAAAATCAATGAAAGCCCGTGTGCACGGTTCGTCGTTTCGCTGGTCTGAGAGACCGTGTATCAATATTTCATTAATCCATCATCGTCACTCCGGCCAGCTGCAATTTTAACAAACACGAGCATGTTTAGAGGCTTGGACTTAGGGTCCTTTAAGGGCTCCCTCGGACTAGTGTGAATAAATAATTAGGGGACCAAGTTGTGTCCGCGAGCAGGACGATGCAACTTACGATGCAACTTTCGATGCACCGGTGCATCACGTCGCAAGAACGTTCCGGACGATGGCGTTACCGGCCCCCTTATCGACCGGGAATCAAACATTATCAATTAGGAAGAGCGATTGCCAGAATTCACGGGCGACGAACGATCGAGATGCGCCGCGTAACGCCACGGCAAACACAGTTATTAATTTCCGCCCGAGCATTACCGAAAATTCAATATTCCGAGCCGGCGAGGGTGAAAAACGCGCTACCCGATGCATAATTCTCGCGGGGCTGAAAGCGTTAACTGCATGCCACCTAACAATTACATTTTTGCTGCTAAACCGGTGTTACGGAACGTGGTGAAAGTAATTTTCGTTACGTGCTCAGTGTTTTCAGACACCTCGATGTTAAAGTTTGCTGCATCAATTGCAAGAAACAAAAGCCTCTTTCATCCTTCAATGATTTGAATATGTTGCGAACTGGTGCATCAATACTCTTAAAGTCTTCCAATCTCTGTTTTAAATTGCACTTACTAATTTTTGTAATAAATTCATCAAATTCACCAAAATCAGTCTTGAATTTTTTAAATATTTTTTCTACTTTGCATTTGATTCTTCCATTTTTACACCACAGTATAATTATTAGACAACACGACGTACAAACGTACAAACAGTTAAATATCACTCATGTAAGGGATTGTCGTAAAGATTTGGAGACTGTATAACCTTTGTTTGGATAAACTTTACTTACGTAAACCAGAATTTGTTGCCTATTTCTTATGTAATCCTGCAGATTTTGGCGAGAAAATGACAAAAATCCGGGGTTCGATCCTAGGAGATCAGTGGTCCAAAAGTTATGCGTGTTTAAACTTTAGCGATTTTCAGCGTTTTTGGCAGGTAAGAGGGCCGCTATATGCGGTATGTACCCAACGTCGCGCGTCGTCTAACGAGCGGAGTAACTAGATGGACATTGTCTTCAGAAAATTGGCTATGACTTTTCATCCGTTAATGCTATTATGATACCTTCTGCAGCGAAAACGTTGCTAGCAACGATACCTTTCCAATGGTATTAATTTTTGTGCGTAATTCTGATCCTAAGAAATTTCATAGCTAAATATCAAAACGTGTCCCAACTTTTACAATAGTCCCTAACTTAACACTTTCCCTAACGGAAGCCTATTAATAGGATTTTCAATCATTATTCTGTACCAAAAGAAATCATAGAAATTTTCGTTAACATTGCAATCTTAAATGAAACTATTTGATGACGTTATTGAGTGTGACTTGTTAGTTCGCAATGAAAATTGCTGTTGCTATTGAAAGTTCCATAAAAAAGTGTTCAGCCATGTACCACAAATTTTTCAAAATTATGCAATAATCACAGGTCGGTAATGTGTTAACGCTTTACTTACCGGAAGCCTATTAATAGGATTTTCAATAATTGTGCGGTGCCAAAAGAAAGCATAGAAATTTTCTTATACATCGCAATCTTAAATGAAACTATTAGATGACGTTATTGAGGGTGACTTGTTAGTACACAATGAAAATTGCTATTGCTATTGAAGGTTTCATTAAAAACTGTTTAGCCATGTACCATAGATTTTCAAAATAATGCAAATCACCGGTCGGTAATGTGTTAAGATATCTTCCGTCTTGAAACTCGAACATTTCGAGGGAGGATGAAACGCCGAAAACAAACAGGAGCTTGCTAGCAATGGGATCAGTGAACCGAGCGATGAATTGCGTCGCATACGCGGACGCAAACAGCAAACATAATCGTTCGGATCCAAGAAGCGGAAGCCGTGAACGAACTCGTTCTTTTCGACGTACGTATACGCGCGATATAAAAGGACGATAAAAAGAGGAAAGACGATGAAAGGAGGCTGCATGCTTCAGCAGACAATTACGAGAATGCTAACGAGTCGGTCGGTTCGAGTAGTAAAGCAAAATTGCTGGTCGGACAGAACCGGCGCGCCGGGAGTCAGTAGAACAAACCCTGCGCTGGTCAGACAGACCAGGTGTACATCCACGCCGGTGGAAGTTGTACGACGGTCAAACGGGCTACGTCGGTTGTCGAAGAGCACCAGTCAGCACTTACGCGAATAATCAACCGAGGAAGTTTCTGCACGCCCTGTTCTCCAGGATATACATTATATAAGCGGAATCCTTAAACTACCGGCGTTAATTAGGATCCAGCGAGAACGGATCGTGTCTACACAAACAATCGGTCTCTATCGCGAGATCTCTTTTTTCTCGCTTTCCTAAACAATTCGTGCAGTCCTGCAATTGTTGCATGGGAAATGCACGATTTTTCACGGCAGCGTTGAACAAACGGAAATTCGTTTCTGAAGAAAGATTATGCATCAAAGAGTTAGCATCATTACACAGTAGCTCAATCAACAGACTTTGTTAACGACTTACAAGTTTTCCGATTAAATTTTTTAACCATTCCTTATTTACAACATTGTCATGTCTATTTTAAAAATTTTTCTACCATCGATGATGCATTTACAGTGCATTCACTATCACATTTTTACGATATTTGTGATTTGAAAGATATTTCTTACTTCTGATCAACATGTTTATTTAGCAACAAGCGTTCTAAACTTTCCCTGCAAAATTGACAATTAAAAGAATAGTTGTGTGTGTGCACAACGAACAATATCAATAAAAAATGCAATAAAATAACGTCAAAGAAACAAAACAAAATGACGTTTATACGAGCAAAACAAAACAGACGATAGTACCGAGGCAGACTAAATAAACGAAATGGCTTGTATAAAGACAAGAATGAATTCATCACGAGGAACACAGTAGTGAAATTGCTGCATTCCCAACCATAATTTCGCCCGGAAACGTTCGAACGATTGTCAGTTCCGTATTTTTTCGCGAAATCATAAGGGTCCGAATGCATATACGGAGGGGTAGTGCAATTAATGCACAGTCCCGCAGGTAAATCGGCTGTTCCAGACACGGAATTGCAACGAGGTGGATCGAACGCACGCGAGCAGCACGGAGCAGCTCGGACAGGGTTGCAAAGGCGGTCGAAATTGCGGGGTCCGAATCGTCCGTGAGTTATCGGTCTCGGAATTGCGGATTGGGAAAAGAAAACCGTGAGAATCGCGTGCTGCCATCGCGTTGCATTCTACACTGACGCTCAAAAGTATGTGGACAGTTTTAAGTTCTGAATCCATTCCATAAATTGGCATTATTGAGCGATATCACGGAACATCGCAGATGAAGAGCGACTTTTCTATCTTTTTTGCGATCCTGACCAAACGCAATTTTCTCCAAAAATATTTTTCACTTGTCTCCTAACAAACTAATCAATCTAGAGTACATTTTAGTCCATCTAGAAAAAGTTATTCCGTTTAAAAGGGTGCTCGATCAATACCGCATCTTACAGTTACTATACGTTTTGATCAATATCAATAATAAAATGTAATTATGGTCTGCAAATTTTTATGCAAAATAAACATATCGATTTAAGAAACAGGGACCAAGTAGTTATTTTTTTCCCTTCTCTAATGACTTCGATAACATAGAAATATATCCACATTGTTAAGTTTTATTAATCTTCTTATTCTTTCGAATTACTTCATTCTTTCATAAATACATCAAATGCACAATAATTATATATTATCATTGGTGAGATATCGACCAACTGCTTATTAGTACAAGTCAATTCGTGGCTGTAACACAACCTCCCAATTCTTTCTATTTAACGCAATTGATTAATTCCGAGTGCCACGAATTAACTTGTGCACCCAATAATTCAATGATAGAGAAAAACATACTGCATCGAATTGAATAAGATTGATTGGTGACTTTGTGAATGTTCGTGAGTGATTTTAATTGAGAGTATCTAGATACTTCTGAGCAGCAGTGTATACCTTCACCGTTCTTCGAGGCAGCATTGTTGCAACGAGAGAGGGTTGGAAATCGGTCTGAACGTATCGTGTGTGCCTACGTGTGGAAACAACGTCCCGATTGGCAGTGTGCATCGCGTACCGAGCTTGCGCGCCGCATTGCACGGCTGCAGTCGAGTCATTATGCAGGTACTGCCTGTCACTTCTACTCACCGTAACCGCAGACCGACGTTGACTATCGTCGAGTTCCCTATGCATCCGGCTCTCGACGGTTTCGTCGCCCGATACCCGGCGGTGAACCGCTGAATATATTACATCTCGTTTAAACTTGATTTCTAATGCACCCCCAAGTGTCAGCCCGGCTACACTGATTTATGGAATCATTAAGTCTGGATGCACCGAATTCTAACGTTGGAATCCCCGAAAATTACCGTTCTAATCGAGCACTAAAGGAAACGTAAAACAATGTTTTCTTTCTCGACCGTCTTCCTTGAGTATCAATAATAAATAGAAAATTCTCAAGGGCTCCTCACATGAGAATTACATTCTTGTTCGGTTACGTGATTTTTATTACAGTAAATCTTCTATAGACGCAACAGCCTCGAGGGGATTAGCCAAAGACCGAGCCGAACGTAGAGAATTACTTGAGATTTATTTAAGATTTACTTAATTTTATTTCTTAGCAAAAAATTTTCATGAATTTTATTGAAACACGGTAAACATTTCTAAAATGTTTGTTTTGCTTCGTCGTAACTTAAACAGTTTCCCGGCCGCAAGCATTACACAACATTCTCTTTTTAGGCGATAAAACGTTAGTTAACAACAAATAAATGAAGAGATATGTACC
This sequence comes from Lasioglossum figueresi, assembly GCA_028455805.1. Classification (NCBI taxonomy): domain Eukaryota; kingdom Metazoa; phylum Arthropoda; class Insecta; order Hymenoptera; family Halictidae; genus Lasioglossum; species Lasioglossum figueresi. Next base: position 15,087,237 of record CM052202.1, read on the forward strand.
GATGTAAAAACAAATATATATGTATAGTTGAAATTAACTCGTGTTTGGTCTTTTTTTAATCACAAAAATTCCACAAATTCGCTACGTGAAAGTTTCATAAAAAATAAGTGATAATAACAGAGATTTTATTTATACCAAGCCGAGATCAGATTACTAAGTTGGGGGGGGGGGGGATATTCTTGGTCGCATCTATCGTGGAGGAATTGTTGCGTCTATAGAGGATTTACTGTGTTACTATATTGGTTGACTTCTGCGGAAACAGCTGTTTGAGTAATCATATTTTAATGAAGACATATTCCAAACATAAAAAGAATCTTTTTCACGTGTTCTTACCTTGAATTTGCAATCCACGTTCAATCTCTGCTAACAATCTGAAACGAGCATATTTTTGAGCTGCAAGAGAGCATAAGGAGTAATAATGGAGTAAATTGTGACAATTAAAGGTAGAGATGAAATGTTTAATTTTCTTATATTGCGGAGAATCAGTCCAAAGGATCTTGGATCCCGTTTTCAGTTGGATGGATTGTCTGGATCGTTTCAAGGAAGGGACGTTTGGGCAGGCTGAAATAGAAAGCAGAGACGGCAGAGTGTTATAAGTAAAACATATTAATCATATTCAAATATAAATGGTTTTACATGGTCGAACTACCAAATTAACGGTACAATATGAGGATGACCGTTGCAAGAAAAAGCGAGTAAACATTCACATATGTCAACCGCCGGTGTGTCCATGCACTTGAGAGACGCCAAATTCAAAAACGGAAAGAAGACCGTATCCAAGACTCGTCCAGTGAAATTACGCGTGTCCCGATCCCAGGGGTAATGACTCGCACACGAACGGTTTTCTTTTTTGTTACATGCACCGATAAAAAGTGACTCGGTAAAAATGTTCTCCACGAAGTATATCAAACGCTTGCTCCCTCGGTTGGTCACGAATCTCGGATTAATCTAACGCGTTCGTTTAAAATGAAACCGATGATCAATCGCACGACGATGTCGTTAAAACCAGTTAAAAGTATCCCTTCTCGAACGGATGCTCCCTTAAACGCTAGATTCGTCAATTTTGATGATTTTGTGACCGAGAGAACCACAATACGGTAAAGTCCTGATCGAAGTCCGATCCTCGTTACGGAGCTGGGACATAGATCGTGAGGGAAAAATGCCACGAATAAGTTCGTGAAAGTCCCATAAAAAGATAATGAAAAATAAAAAAGTTTTGTAATTGGATTAATAGTGGATCACACCGATATACTCGACCGAGGCAGATCGAGCTTTTGAGCATCTCGCAGGGTATGCTCCCCAGTGGAAGGGGTAGGCGAACGGACTAAGATCGACCTCCTCCGTGGGACTTAGATCAAGACTTGATTGTATGAAAAAAGAAACTAAGAGGAGCCGTTAGTATTTGTGTTCCGTTTGTACGAGTGCACTAATCTGAGCGCTTACACGCTCGTTGCAAGCGCATCAAGGTGGTTAGGGGCCGTTCGATTGTTAAATGGTTTTCCTTCTTCTATTCTTTGTAGCAGCGTGCACTTTCACCTGCGTGCACATTCGATCACATAATGCGTGGGATCAGGACCCCCTAGTCCCTTGAGAAGCGTAGGACGACTCGGCCAGTCCGATCTCGAGTGTCTCTTCTTCTCTAAATCCTACAATTTCGGCGAAAATCCTGCACTCAAGGCGGAAAAGCTCGTTGCATGCGCTTCTTGGAAATGCAACTGATCTCTTGCCCTGAACGCATGGTGAATTCGTTATTTCTTTCCTGCTGAAGAACTTGCAAATATTTTTTCAACTGTAACGAATAGTTTGGCAAAGTTAAATTGGGAATCCTCATTATTAATTAATTTTTAATCAGAGAATTTGCGAGTTTAAATAATTATCTTCCCGACTATATTCATTATTTTCGCGTTTGAGAATCTTTTACAGCCTCGAATTTCCTCGGGCATCCCCAAAATTGTAGGATTTATTATCAACATTCGCAAAACTGTCGTTCGCTTTTTACTTTTCGCGATCAAACACAATCTGTCTCGTACACGTTTCGAACGCTCCAGATATTGACACGCTCGCAGGCGATTATGCGCACAAATTTATACAATCAAATTGTCCAAGAATCTATGTACGCAAGATGGAAATGTTCGGCATCGGTTGCGACGGATAGAAGCTGAATAGAAATTGATTTCCGTTGATAATTCCAAGTCGTAACATTTTACCGTAAATTCCTTTTGATGTTGCATCCTCTAAAACTAGTCATTTTTGCCATAACCATAGTCACTTTTTGTCAAAATCTGGAGGTTTGACGCGAACCTCAGACCTCTAAGAAGCGCAGGACGACTAGTTAAGGCACGTGACCGGCCAGTCCAAATCTCGAGAACGCGGGTTTGAGTCCCGCTTGCCCGGTTCCCTCTTTTTCCTAAAATTCCACATATGTATGTATGCTCGCGTGTGTACGTTTCACGTGTTTATACGTGTGTAGTGTCGTGTTCCGCTGGCACGTTGAATTATGGCCCCGAGGCTGCGACGCTCCGCCCAGTAGCCACGCCTCCAATAAAAATGTGTAACGCGTTGCATCAAAAACATCGCTGTAACTGGCTCTTTCTCTGAACCACCTCTCCACAAATGTGGATTGAGCCTCACGAATGCTCCAAAATCGGAGCCACTAGTGCTACGGAGTGGCTCCAAGGGCCACAATCTCAACGTTCACCGCGAATTCTGTGTGTAGTATTGGATCATCAGGCCGCCAAGCGCGATCAGCCTTACGGATTCGTTTGAATTGCTTGGATTGGACAAACCTGCCTGTTTCAAGCAATTCAAGCTAATCCGTGAGCTTAAACTTGCTTGGCGGCACGGTGACCCGACACTACCCGTATGTATCTCGTTCCGTGTCACGTGTAAGCTCGTGTACATGTTCTTCTTCTCCGTGTAGAATGTGTTGTGTATAGATATATACGTGTCTCTGTGCCTGCACATATATAGATATATAGGTACATACCATAGATCATTCTAAGATCGAGCATGCCTCGGCGCACACATATCTACACGTGTATGCACCGTTAATATATGATTTCCTTTTTTCTTTTTCTCGTCTCTTTATATCGTACTTATGACAATAATAGTATATTTTACATGCAAAAACAAAAGTTTTTATCACAGTGGGACAGCATACATTCGTTTAATAACGTAAATATTGTGTTATCGATATCCTTTCGGTTGTTTCGCCTCTCGCAACATTTTCCGCCCCACCCAACCCCGTCCCCGCCCTCCCCCCGCCCAATGCCCCACCCCTCCCCCATGTAAACACGTTCGGTTGAACGTTAATTGATGATCCGTGATTATCATCGCCTTGCAGCACAAACCGTACACCGCTTAAGCTTGTCACTCTCTCACACACACACACACAGGTGCACCCGCCGACGTCCGCCGATCTCACACGATCTGCATGATCGAGAAAAGGATTCTCGATGGAAAGGCGATTAACGAGACTGGCAAAAATCCAAATGGATACACACGATACTGTCGGCCGTCGAACACGGGCTCGAGACGATCTTTCTATTTCCCTCTCTTGGGTCTCAGCTTCGAGAACCATTTTCTTTACCTTCGCCTTCCTTCTCTTCTTTACATATTAATAAACTGCAGTGGCTGTTCGTGATTCGGGTGCTTAAACTGACATGAATTCTGCAATCAGAATTAGATTTTTCCCCGTAACGTCACGCGGCGCAGCAATCGCCTTGCGACTCCGGAACACAAAAACATGTATTTTTCCGATTTCGTTGATGGGAGACTCGCTGTTGCCTCGCAACGAGTTGACGAAGTTAGAAACGCGACGTTACGAGGGTGTTTTGACAAAGACGCTACAGAGAAAAGGCTGCGTTTGCGATTAAGGTATTGGTGGGTTCGTAGATCGTCTCTAGACCGTGTTCTCGGGTACACGGTTCAAAGATAGACGGTCGATTAGATCATTTGGTTGCACGGACGCGTCTCTTGCAAACTGTTCCCGCTTGGACGGCTCGGACTCGAAGCTGGACAATATTTCTGTCGATCAAAATATTATCTTACGTTTCAGACGTTCGTTGGGTTGCACTGTATCTTTGGTAACCAAAAATGTTACCCTGTTTCTTATGTAATCTGTAGATTTTGGCAATAAAATGGCAATAATCCAAGTTTCAATGTCTCCTGTTTCGGTAATTCTCCCCCGACCCTAGTAGTAGTAGTAGTAGTAGTTAGTGCTTTGCCGGGGAAGGGCACACCGGTTCTATCATCACCAGTATCACAATTGGCGCTGCCGGTCTCGGCCCTTTATTGGGTTGCAATTATCCATTCGTTTTTTCGATCGTCCCCTCTGTTTTATTAGGCCCGCGCCGCTTTCAGAGTCGTCGATCTACTAGACGGGATGGTCGTCATCGGTGAGAACGGTCATTCTACCTAGTTATAATGGATTTTTGAGCTTGTTTAGCATCAATAGCAATAGTTATCATGTTCTAATGCATCAAGTTATATTCCTTTCCCTACCTCTCGAACCTAACCCTGACTTCTCGCGGCTCCGCTCATTGGACGATGTCCGAGTACATACCAATATGGCGGCACTCTTACCTGTCAAAATCTCTGCGAATCTCTCAACGTTAAACATTCATAACTTTTAAACCACTGATCCCCTAGGATTGAAACTTGGATTTTTTGGTATTTTCTCGCCAAAATCTACAGGATTACATAAGAAATAGGTAAAAAATTCAGGATAGCGAAAGTACAGTGCAACCAAATTTTCTAATGGCTTCTTCATATTTCATCTTATGGTAGCTGAAAGACTACCAATGCGTTCGATTACTCAAACGAACGATCAATTAGATTTGTTCTCATGATAACAGCATTGAAAGATTATGGCTTCTGTTGTACAATGAACGATTGTTCCGAATAATTCTTGTGGTACCAGCATTGAAAGATTCTGCTTTCTATCGTACAATGAACGATCGGTCCTAGTAATTCTTGTGGTACCAGCACTAAAAAATTGTGCGTTCGATTGTACTAACGAACAATTCGCCGATTAGGTAGGAAAGATTATTTTACCGATCGAAACAATGCCGAACTCAGCGGTCCGCCGACGACAGAAAGAGGAATCTAACACGTTCTATTTCCAAGGTAAATTGGTATCGCGCATTCTTTTTCGAAATTGTACGAAAGCGATTGAAAGAAACACTTCTAGTTCCCGTTCTGGCCGTTTGTGTCGCGTACAGGTGTCAAGAGAGACTTCCATGCGATTAGATCGTTATGTCTACAGTGACAATGTATAATATGTAGTATACAGGAATGGAATATTATACAATTTGACAAGTGGGACTGATGCAGACGGCAACAGCGACGGAGGAACGTGCCGAACCGTTCCTACAGCGACTTAGGCCGCGTAATTTACAAGTTTACAGTAGGAATCCTGTGGGATGGTTCCGAATTTTTTTTTCATTTCTTTTTGTGGCCACAACTTCATGCCGGGACACCACGAACAAAAGACCAGCGAAACGACGACTGATTAGGCACAAAAAAGTAGTCGACGTTATCGGTAGATTGGATCCAAACAGAAAATCAATGGAGAAAATTACCTCATCGAATAACCAATTTATGTACACGTGGCGCCACCTATGATTTTATTTAAATTTCGTCTTCGCCATATTATTTGTTATAAAAATCAAAATAATTTTCATTTGTATCATTTTTCTCTGTCTGCTAGTTAGCGAGCTTAAAAGATTCTCGAACCCACGTTTTGAGTGGTAATTGACGGTTGGATGATGTTCCTTGTGAGCGATCCGTCAGTACGGGTCATCCTATTCAGCGGAGATGATGCCCTGGGTAACTGGGAAGGGACGTATGGATTCTGTCCTTGCTCATCTAACCGCTGGCGTTTGATGGTAGGAAGCTTCGACATTTTGAGTGTGGGCTTAGATAAATGGAAACGAAACCTATCTAGCTTCGTCAGAGGCTGTATCTAATATACAGGGTCTTCCAATAAGAGCAATATACAGTCAGGGACAAAATTAAGTGGACAGTTAGTGGAAATAGGTAAAAATGAAGTTTAGTCGTATTAACATGACTGTTATAAACTTAAGTTTTATTTATTATATATCCTTATAGCGTATAGATTATTTAACGATTAATTGAAGTTCATATTTACATCTTTGTGTAAACACGCCGTGCCATAACGAAAATGTCAGCTATTTATCGGGGGACAAAAATAAGTGGACACTTGGTTGTAATGTTATTGCGAGGTAAGAAATGTATACGAACACTAGGCACAGGTCACGCTTACATGCAGCGATCTCCATCAATCTTATTAGTACCAATTCAGGCTTCGTACAAGTAAGAACATTTATACAATAATTGCAGAATGCCAGAAACGAAAGAAATTTCTTATCAAATTCGCCATTTAATTGTATCGGACTGCTGTAAGAAATTAAGTTACCGCGTAATAGCTCGAAAGTACAACGTATCTAAAAGTGCGGTAGAAAAAATTTATAAAAAGTATGTAGTGCACAGGATCGTGAAAAATTTAAGAGGTCATGGACGCAAATGCTGTACCACCATACAAGAAGACCGTCGGATTTTTCGTCGTATTGCAGAAATAGCGGAATTAAATGTTTCAACAAAAACAATAAAACGAAGACTGCACGAAGCTGGTTTAAAATGCCGCAAGGCTAGACGTAAGCCACATATTAATTAAAGAAATATGAGAAAACGTTTAGCGTTTGAAAAAAAAATGTGAATATGCCACTGGTATTCTGGAAAAATATCATTTGGAGCGACGAAAGTAAATTTGAGTTGCGGCAATTAAAAAAGAAGCACAAAGTCTGGAGAAAAAAACATGAAGCGTATAAAAGACCATTTATTACACTCACAGTCAAATTTGGCGGTGGATCGTTAATGGTGTGGGGATGTTTCTCGCAAAACGGAATTGGTACGTTAGTTCAAATTGACGGCATTACGAATGCAGATAAGTATATTAATATACTAAATGAAAATTTAGAAGAAGCAGTGGTAAAAATGGGTTGCGACGACGAATTTGTCTTTCAACAAGACAATGACCCTAAGCGCACTGCTAAGAAAACTATAAAAATTTTTTAAAGATTCCAATATTAAATTGCTCGAATGGCCGGCCCAGAGCCCTGATTTGAATCCTATCGAGAACTTATAGAGTTTACTGGACGCAAAAGTTCCATTGGACCAGCGAAATAATAAGGTCGATTTTTTCAAAAGGTTACAGTCCGAATATGAAAAAATTAGTAACGATTATATCGAAAAGTTAATACAAAGTATTCCTCGACGTCTGGAAGCTGTAATACATGCAAAAGGCGGCAATACCAAGTACTAATTTTGTTATGTGTTTCATTTATTACGCATTTCATCGAGTGTCCACTCATTTTTGTCTCCTGATAAATAGCTGACGTTTTCGTTATGGCACGGCGTGTTTATACAAAGATGTAAATATGAACTTCAATTGTTCGTTAAATAATCTATACGCTATAAGAATATATAGTAAATAAAACTTAAGTTTATAACAGTCATGTTCATTCGACTAAACTTCATGTTTACCTATTTCCACTAACTGTCCACTTATTTTTGTCCCTGACTGTATGTTTCAATTGTCACAGCTGGCATGTTTCATATTTAACTGTCAGAGTCACGTGACATTGGTAATTACTATTTAGTACTTAGTACCAGACCGGGAGGTGCTGAGTACGTATACAATGACTTCGGGGAAGGACGGACACGTCGAAGATGCAATCAGTTCGGCACGGAAAAGGATGATCTCTTTCGAGAAAGTGCTTATGTTATCGTAGACATGTCCAAGTGGGCAGCAAGTAATTGGGGTCCTACTTACGGGTTAAGCCACCCTCGAGGTGGTAGACAGGACGGGATCTTTTGAGTTGCGGATTCGTCCTACGAAGGTCAGCTGGCCTGGGACCTTGCCTTCAGAGAAGAAGGCATCCTCAGACCGCCTACAGATAATTGGGTTGGAAAGTTGCTGCAAGGGTCGAGGATTATCAGGCGGATGCGTTAAAAACTCTTTCTGTGACCTGTAAGGTAAACGGGACCCAGGAAACCAGAAGGATTGCGAACGAGAAGCAGCAGTTCATTCCTCTATGCATAGCCGATGCTGGCAAGAGAAGAAACAGCCACCACCTTCAAAGGAATCGGCGCACAGTGGTCCAGAATTGCAAAACAAACTGGACAAAATTCATGTCTCTGTTAATTGTACATTGTACACTATTAATTACAAACGGAACGGTTCCAGGGCTTTTTGGGATCGTGGAATCTAATTCTGGTATTGTTAACTGGAATGAGAAATTGTCTTTATAAAATTACCCTTATACGGGGGTATATCAATATAAAAATTTAAAACTTTGATAGTTATCTTATGGACATATATCCTTGGAAGTAAATAATTAAAAAGTTAATAAAATAAATAAATATTAATAAATAAGACTTAAAATTACAAGCAAGAAAACGTAATTTGAACAAAAGTTAGTAGATTATACCACTAACTTTTAGATAGAACCGAGATAGAATAGAGAATTACGAGAATTATATAGTAGAATGTGATAAATGTGTGCCTGTGTGTACTATAAAAATCCATTCTTAATTGGCCAGAAAATATTTGCTTAAAACAGAACGTGGCATTAACACTCGAGACACGAAGAAAACTGGCCGATACATTGCTTCAAGAGACTTGACTATTATTTATTTAAGAAATGAGATCAGATATAAGTCTATGTCCTTTTCAGTCTGTCTCACAGGTCTTATCTTACAATAAGATTTAATGTAAACTTATTCGCATGACATGAAAACTTTTAATTAATTCCACCTATTTAACAGAAATAAGCCACTATGCGCCGTACAGTCAAAGTCAAAGAATTTTCGGTAGAAATGAGATAGAGCGATGATATTTGTTCAAATTAAAGCTGAAATATTGCAGAATATGGGAAAAATAGACAGATTATGGTACGAACGTTTTCCAACTTAATCTGTATTGAACTTGCAGAATTACAAGAAAATTGTGGTTTATCTAATACCACGTAGATTTTTATCTTGACATACTATACGTGTACATAATTTCCTGATAGTAAAATTTGTCTACCGTCCCAGGATTTTGCAAAAAGTCGATTTTTGTGAAAGAAACTAATGAAATCATTTTTTTGTTAAAATTATGCAAGTTTAACACGGATTTCCAAAATTAAAAAACGTTCGTATCATAATCTCTTTATTTTCCCGCATTCTGCAATATTTTAACTTTAATCTAAAAACAAAAATCATCGCTTTATCTCATTTCTGTCAAAAGTTCTTTGATTTTCACATAAACTTTATAGCTTCGTCCCACTGTGCGCCGCGCCGTCTCCGAAACCGACTGGCCGAGCACAACCAACCCGCCTTCTCTATTGCTAACTTGCGATAAGTGTTTTTACAAACTGTGCCGTCCCAGTCAGTCCAAACCGTCTACGTCCACCGCTGCTGCGGCCGGCTTTCCATAGTTGTATTTCTTTGTATACAGCGTTTGGGCCGCTGCCACCGCCAGCAATCTGAGTGTAACAATAGTTAACTCGGAAATAAAGTAAACACGTCGTCTTTGTCACTCACTGGGCTTGTTATCTCATTCGTGGACCTGGACAACCAACTGTCAACCAATCGGCACCTTCCTCCCACCCACCATTACAATATTACAAATAACCAATTAAAGGTTTGCTTTCAAAGTAAGTAAAAATATATAGATATATGTATATATATTTTTCCCCTTTCTTCCTTTTCTTTGTATTTCTCGCTGGTACTCTTTCAACTCCTCTCACTCTTTCTCTCTCGCTCTCGCTCTTTCGTTCTCTTCACTACGCACATTCCAATTGCAACGACTATATATATATAATATATATTTTGCGTCTTGTATTTTAGATTTGTATATTGCGCGTGTACTCCTGCGTGTGATATTTGTCGTCTCCCTCTGTATGTGTGGGTATGTGTGTGTTTAGATGTGTTTGCGATGCGTTACGTCGCGCGACGTTCTGACGACAAGGGCGAGCGTCGAGGCTCAATGGCAACGCCGAAGAAAGAAAGATGGCCGCCCGTGGAAGAATGGAAAAAGTCAAGACACGTGCGAAAATCGCCCGAAGAAATACGTCAGGGTCCACGAAGTGTACTCGTGTGTGTACAGTGTCTTTATTTCGATCAGAAAAAATGTCGTCCGGCTCGTCGAGGAGCGGACACTCGACTCGTCTCTTGCGTGCGGAAATCGCTAAACAGGGTGTCCGCGCAAACCCCTAATCGCTGGAGCTTGGTAACGCGCGTTAACTGCGCTTTCGGCGTCGGATCGCCCGTTTTCGTTTTGTCTGCGGATTCTTCTGAAAAATTACAGCGACTTCACTTCAGTCAGTACACGCACTGCCCCATAGGGAACTGCTGATGTTTTGCGGAAATTGGGGGCCATCAAGCCACGCCTCTTCTGACCACTTTGCAACCAAAGAAGCTCTCGAATATTCTCTCGATATTACTATACATTTTACAGAATTTCGAATTAAATTACTTCGACTGCGCCTAATTTGGAAGTGAAGCAGGTTTTTTATAATAGATGAAGCACGCATTGCCCTGTGGGACATTGTTAGAGCTTTACAGAAGTCGAGGGCAATCAAGCCACGCCCCCTCCGGCCACTTGATGACAATAGAAGTAGAAAACTCTCAATTTTGAAGTATATTCTCTATAATCTGAAATTAAACGGTCTCTCATGAGGCAATCCAGTGCGCTCCCAGGGTAAACAGCGCACGTTTACACATGCATGGCCTAGATTCGATCAGTAGCTGTCCAGCAGATTCTTATGAGAGAGGAAAATTAAGAGTAAAAAATTGTATTACAGCTAGATTTTGGATGTAGAATCTAGACCAAGCATTTATTAAGATTGTCCCGTGGGGATCCATTGAAATCTAGATACAATCTAGAGACAAAATTGAGAGTCTCCTTCTTCGACGACGTTCGTCTTCAAAGAAAGAGCACTCCCAGGGCAAAGAGCGCTCTGCTCCATGCTCGCCTTATAATTTAAATAATTCTGGCGTCCATTCCAACGTGGATTCGCCTCTTTTTTGTTCCTTCAGCGCATGCGGGCCCTTGCGTGGCGAAGCGGAGCCGTGTTCGTAACCGGAAGCGACGTTGGAATCCATTATTCGGATAAAATATAGCGCAGATGTCGCGGAAACGTACGATCCGACGGCATTCTGAAGAAAAGAACGATCGAATATTGCACCGGCACGCGATCGGACGAACACGGAATCTGGAAAGCCTATCGGCGCCAGGGCATCTTAATATCTCTTTCGTATAAAAAAAACCTAAGCTACCTAAACCTACGGTAATTCGAAGCCTTTAGGATGAGCAACGAGCCTTTCCTTTCCTTGCCCCTCCCCGCCCCCGTAACGCAGGCGTCAATTGTCGTCGTTTCTCTGTCACCCTATGCATCCGCGCGAACAAATTCTAATACGTCAATTTTAATCGTAGAGAATAAGTAATCGTAATAAAGAGAATGCGCGACGTCGCGGCGCCCGACTCCTCGAACATCTCCAGATCTTTTTCCCCACACTCGACCAATCGACTTGCACCCGTTTCGTTTCCTGACTACGGCAGCGGAAATCGCGAGTCACGACCACCCTCCAAACAACTTCTTATTCCATTTATGAATTCCTCGACACTCTCGATCGCAAACGACTCGTGTTTGGTACACTTTTGCGATTACGACCGCAATGTAATACGCAAAATTTCCCAAGCACTATTGCTTTAACATTTTAAATACTCGAAATCTTGTGAAGAAGTTGTCTCAATCGTCATCGTGACCAGCGATCACCGCCGCCTTTGAGATCATTCGAAGGCAGCGTGGGTTCTGACCTTACAAGCGACGAATCCGATCTCCGACCGATACTCGACGTCCGAGGATGTACAGGACGAGCCAAACTGTCTCGCAGAGGCGGCGAAGAATAATAAATACAGGACGATCATTTCACGTCCACTCTGAATAGCGCACGTCGTCAGAATTCGCGGTATGAATATGAAGCAGGCTTAGGCAACTCGCTGACCTAATTAGGCTTCGATTAACGCGTTCAGGACCTGGGCTCCCGCCAGCGAGACACTTCGGCGCATCCGGTAGCCAATATCGATAAAGGATCTATCAAAGAGTGCATTTATGTTGCAGTTGAGCAGCGATAAAAGTTGATCATCGGTTGGTCATCAAGCGTTGCTCTGCTTATTGCTTCAGTGTAGACACTTTCATTATAAAACAATAGGAGGTGCTCCCACGCTTATCGTTGCTCTGATTGTTTACAACAGCTATAACACAAATGTACCCTTATAGAGGCGGGGCCGCAACGCGTAACCAAGATTTCGATATATAAAAGAGAACTACCGATCGTTTCGAACGTATCAAATACACGAATAAAATTATGAACGACTGTGGCGCGCTCGCGCCGTGAACGCCAACGAAACTGCAACTTCCATCTTTTTTTACATTTCGCTCTCTCCCTCCCTCCCTCTCTCTCTCTCTCTCTCTCTCTCTCTCTCTCTCTCATTCTATTTTTCTTTTCTCAACTTCTCCCTACAAAAGCGCGAATATCATTTAAAAAAGCGACTGGAAAACAATAGACACGATATCATCCTCCTTGTAGGCAATCCGAAATCACAGACAAATACATTTGCGTCTCGAGAATTAATCTCTCCGCGTGTCGAATTCCAGTTGCGACACGCGTACAGCCCTCTGGCACAGCACTTTGAAATCTAACGTATAAAAAATCGCACACCGCGCGCACTCATTGCGACGTTCGCTATAGTCAAGGTTCCCGTCAAGAGGAAAGAGGACCCCCGAGAAGGCGAGGTCCGAGAAACCGAACAGAAAAGGACAATCGGCCCTCCCCGTCTCATCACAACCGGCGGATCGACGAGTTTACGCTACGAGAATCATTGTAAATCGCTAGAAAAAACGTTTCGCGCGCATCCGTGCGACTAGCGCGCCTCGCGACGTTGCTAATTATACTCTAATATCACTGTTTAAAGATCTTGTCTCGTCGACCGCCATTGCAACACGAGCGGCGTGCCCGCGCACGCGTACAAAATGCGCCGATGAATATAGAAAATCGCGAAGAGTACCCCTTATTTGATCGCCGGCTCGTCCTTTTCTGACCAGTTCCTCGAAGATTTGTCGTCCATCGACGTTGAAACCAACCTGATCGCCAGTCTCTAAGTAGCTTTTGAGCGGAGTCATACTTCTGATTCGCCCCCCCCCCTCCCCCCACACACACACACACATCTCCTTCCGTTAAACTCTGTCTGTAGGACTAGATATACATGCCTCTGCTATTCTGAACGTTGAGAACCGCGCCCGGAGATTGACGGTTCTCCAAACTGAATAAAAACCACCTTTTACTCGTCATTTGTCTCACTCATTCTTCCGTATCGTCACGTACGTGCACGTTTTGGAGTCGAGTTTCGAATCGACAGGACCCACTTAGAAGGCCTGCAGACCCTGAGAGACTAATTGTAAAACCTAATCGCGACGTGCCGTGGGTTTTGTCGACAGGAATCCGCAACTCCTCTCATATGCATGCAATTTATCACTGTGCACAGTTTCCGAGGACTTAACATTAACATTTCTGCTCTCTTTCTCTCTCTCTCTCACGCTCTCTCTCTCTCTCTCTCTCTCTATCTTTCTTTCTCTCTCAATACGACGGAGTTCCCAGAAGAGAAACGAATCTTCACAATTACAAAAGCGGAACGATCAATCGTCGACCTCCCGTGAATATTATGCGATCACGTGTTGTAGGGAACTTAGGGAAATCCGTGACAAAAGTGATTCAGGAACATCGTTTTTCGAAGATGGTGCGCGCGGATTTCGGTGTACCCGCGAAGACCCGCTCACGCGTACCCGCCCCGTAACGCTCTTGGAGAATAATCACGGTGTGGCCGAGAAACGGGCGGCAGCCTTACGTGTGCGGCATGTTGTAATGCTGGTTCTCGAGGGAGTGTGAGAACTGCAGCTGGTTCTGCGGGCGGATCTGCATCTGAAGCTGCATCTGCAACTGCGCCAGCGCCGCCGACGGGGCGAACGCCGGGTACGCGAGCGTCGTGTTCAGGCTCTCGTTGTGTTCCTCCAGCGAGTTCTGAGCGTAATGTAGCACCAAGTGTCTTAAACTCTTGTGGATGTTGTACGGCTCCGCGAACCCATACCCGCGCTCCGTGCCGTAGATTATGCAATGATTCACCGTGCCATTGCACCTGAAATGAAAAAAACATATTGCTGAACATAGGGATACAAGGTGGTGCTTGATCGTTTGAAGGATGCATAGAGGAATTTAAAAGAGATCGTCAGATGACTCCTCAAAGATAGAATATACCAGTTTACGTTCTAATTTATATAATATTTTGTTCACTCCCTATAATTGCGAAGAAACGTGTAAATACATACATGATTGATAACGCATACTGTCCAGTCCTTGATGTCCGAACGAGGAAGGTGCCATCCGGCCGGTCAGCGAGTGTACGGTCTGCCTCTGTACGGGAACAGTCGAGAGAAAGCCACGATTTCTCATCAGAATGAACGTCAAGGTCAACCTCTTGAAGGTCCCCGTAACCCGCATCGCCTAACACCGAATCCGAGACCGAATGGTTCGACACAAGCTGGTTTATTTTGTTTTGCTTCATGCCGTTCTTCTTCAGCCATCTGTAAGACGAAAATAGAACGCTTGTAAAACACCGTAGCCTCGGTAAAGAATCGTTTCTTTTTCTTTCTTTCTCTTTCAGTCCGTTTTTCGGTTGACAGAGGCGCGATGGTATCGAAATATACATACACATGATGCTTCTCCCTTTGCCGCACAAGCTGGAGAATTTCCGGTTTCAACTTCTGCATCTCCCTCTCCAAGGTTCTATTGTAAGCGATTTGCTCCTTTAAACTACGATCCAACTGTTCCTTGCTATCTTCTAAGCATTTCAGTCTTTGTTTCAACAATTCTGCGTTATCGGTTAAGCTGCAATCAAATTGACAATCGTGATAACACGTTTGGGTGTTTGTCCTCATCACATAAAATTAACACGTTCACTGCTGAAGGACCAGGAAGAGTCCCACAATATCTGAGCAATGCAGATAGTGTGGCCGAAGTTACGAAGCTCAAGTTTATCGCTAGAGTGCGGATCTTGATGTATTTATGGTAAAAATGCGTAGCTGCAATATCAATCAGGAGATAGATGACAAGAGTTTAAAGGTGTCAATCTCTGAGCTTATAAAAATTATTAAAAGGAGAAAGAAATTCCTTTTTGGCTCCTGTGTATTATAATCGATGCAAACAATTTTTATTTTGCATAAAAGTCCGTAATTTAGTTATGACCAACGTGGCAGTGAACGTGTTAATTGCAATACGTTGATTATTCGAAGTAACCACTCACGTTGATATTTCGTGGGGTTGAGCTTCCTTCTGGAACTTCTCCTGCAGTTTCATCTGATCCTCGAACATCTTGATGGCCTCCGTAAAAGCTTCCAGTGCCTGCCGTTTCAGCTGCACCTCGAACGAGGTCCTATTGTACTGTTCCGAATACTCTTTGTACTCCGTTAACGCGTGCGACGTGTCCTTGTCCAGCTCGACGAACTTTTGGATGACGTTCGTCATGTCGGTGGTGCTCGCGATCTCGTCATCCTGATTGTCATGCACAAAAACAGTCGATTCAGCATTGAGGTACAAACTCAATTCAAAGCAGAATATGATTATATTGAATGAATGTCTGGAAGAAAGGCGTATCATACAAATTCTTAGAAATGGACTTTATCATGCAACGAGTTCATTTTAAGTAACTTTTAAATGAGGTGATCTATTTAATTATAAATGCAAAGCTCGGTGTTTTTTCAGACAACCTGTCCTAGTAATGATAATCGGATGGAAAGAAAGAATTACCTGTTGAAACCGGGAGATAGGGTACAGCAGTTTAATGTCCAGTGTGGAATTATACTGCGACAGGGAGCAATTCCTATAATGATCCACCAGCTCGATCACGGAATGGAAATTGTACGGCTCCGAGAAGCCGAACTTGCCATTGCGTTGGCAGATCTTGATAAGCTTGTTGGTCCCGCCTTTACGCAATGTAAGAGTGTACTCTCCGCCTTTTGAAGAGGCCTCACGAACCAGGAAGGTGCCATCAGGGGAGTCGATCATCTTCTCGTTCACCTCGTCCCTCGTTATATCTCCCCAGTACCATTCTGCCTCCAGGAGCGTGCGTGGTCTGTCGAGACAAACGTGAAGTACTGTTTTGAGCCGAAAAGATGGTTGACAAAAGAAGACAGATGGTTGACTAAAGGAACATTGTAAATATAATCGTCAACTAGGATACTGGCAGATATGGACTTACAGGGTTCTGCAGTCTAGTAATAAATAAATAAATATCTTCGAGTTGCTGACACAGTTGATCTGAAGCCGTAGAGTGTAAAGAATTAAGACCTATGTCTTTACGAATGATCGATAGTGTAAATTCTACACACTAGCACTGTCGTCTTCTCAGCTCCCAATAGCACAAATCAGTATAAAAATAGGTAATCCACCTGTGCTGCTGTTGTTGTTCCTTGTTCTCCAAACCCGACACGGACCGATCCATAGAGCTGTCGTCTTCGAGCATGGAGAACGGATCCAGAACCGCAAACTGCGGCCTGGAGACTTTTCGAGGAGGTAACTGCGGTGGGCTGGCAAATTGTGGCAATTTCTCGTTCCAGTTGCCGTGTAGCAACAGTATCTCCATTATCCGTATGTGAGCTTCAATGTTATGCACTATTTGACTGCAAAAAATAAAATAAAAGACAATGGTAAAAATGATTTGGAGTCTAGTTTTTTCTGAGCTAAGTTTTAACGGAGACTTACACGATCCGTTCCCAAGGCGGCCTGAGGAAAATATGGCATAGGACCTGAGTCAGGATCGTGGGCGGTTCCGTGTATCCTCTTCCGTGCTGCAACTGGCAAATCCGACAGAAGTGAGCCATCAAGTGAAACAGGGTGCTGCGATGCTGGTGTGGAAGCTCGTCGACCAGCTGCGTCAAACGCGACGCACTCTGTTCGTCGTTCCTTATATCTGAAACATACAGAGCCAATTTAGGCTACCGACCCTCGTGCCGACGGTTCCGGGTCACTTGCGACCCCTGCGCTCGACCGTAGTTCTGTTGCATTTGTATACTAAAGAATTCCACCGACGGATATTAATATTAGAGCTGCTGGAAGCTTTCAAATGACGGGTTCCTAATTTTGGTACCATATAATAGCTTCTATAATTTAATGCATTTAATCCATCACAGATGGTATACAATTTGAATCGAGTATTACTGGATATTTAAATTTGTTTCCCGATCAGATTTGGCTATGCAATGTTTACCTACATTTCTATATGAATGTTTACATTTTACTATACTTATTTAATTTTACTCTGAATCTAAACCTAACTCACACCTACAATTTAATATATCTAATCCTTCACAGATGGTATACAATTTGAACTCAATATTACTGGATGTTCAAAAATTGTTTCAGCAGATTTGGTTGTACAATGTTTACCTACATTTCTATATATTAGTTTTTACATTTTACTGCTACTTACTCGATGCTTCTATAAACCTATCGTAAAACAGTACAGGAATCACAGGATCCGGCAGCTCACGCAAAAACTTCTTGAGGACGCTCGCGATGCACTGGGGGGTGTAGGAGTTCAAATCGGCGTTGCACACATCTGAAACGCAATAAGAATTATTTAAATATTATAGACTACTTGGACCAACTCCAGCCATTTCATACTCGTAGAGAACGTAATCCCAAAACTGAATAAATCGCTATACTAATCTTTCTGAGCAGTCTCAGCTGCTAAAGATTCAGGGCATTTCTGAGTCCCCACTGAAATCCCGGCCTCATTTAAAAATCCCCGTGCAGTCTGATCCAAATTCTCAAATTTGTCTATGGGCATTTTAGCGGCCACCCAGTTAGGGATTTGGTCAATTACCTTCGTTCAATTTCTGTCGCAGCTCCAGCGTTTGTTCGTTAGGAGGACTGCTGTGGTAGACTTTGTACAGATCCAGGGTGCTGTCAGCGAACGCCTTCTCCTCGATGGCGCGGGTGCATCGTTCGACCAGTACCGGTGCAGCACGTGCAGCGATGTCGAATTGCGCGCACAGCCCGAGCCCGAATACTGCAAACGGCAATCAAATGATCGTCACTGCCTCGAGCGTGAACGCGAGAGGATCGTGGCAACGAGGGAATAAAACCGAACGGAATAGAGAGTACAAGAAAGAAAAAGAAAGAGGGAGATCAATGAAAGAAGGAGAAGGCGGTTTACTTTTATGCGTTCGAAGTTGATCGTCAGGAACGTCGGTGTATGTCGGGCATTTAACCCCCAGCCGTTCCTTATTTTATAGCTTAATCTCTTCAGGGACGCTGACACATGTGTGAATGGCTCAGTGGCCAATCAGTGTATGTCCATTTTTCTCTGGAAATGGCTTACGCGCTTAGAGACATTCTTTATTGTCGAGACTTGCGGTTGATGAAGCAATTAAAGTCAACCGGTAGACGTCTGTGTACTTTTGCTTCTTTTAAAACCAAGTCAAGCAAACAGCGAGTTAAATCATTCTTTTCTAGTTTGAAAAATTCGTCCGCGAAGAAGTTAATCTGTCCCTCGATGTCAGATTGACACACAATGGTAGGGAAATCGATCCGATGTTAACGGGAATAATTAACTTTGTACGAGTGAGATCAGTTCAACTCCTTGCTTCATAATTTCTTTCGCAGCTACCATAATGAAAACTACTTCATTATCAAAAATGTTCTATATGAAAAAGAAAATTTATATTTATTCTAAAACTACGTAAAAGTGATGTAAGTCAAAATTTCAAACAAATTCATCTTTTCGCTCAGTACGTCGGTTGGTTTTGCTAATAATTATATAATGAAGAAAAAATGATATATTACATGTTATCATTAGACTGCGGATCTTTATGCAAAATAAAAAAATGTTTTCATCATTTAATTATCTTAATACACTGAAACTAATACACTGATGTCCTTAAATCTTTTTAATACGACCACTACTTTAAATTGTGCGTAGCCACTTTTATCATAAATCCATAAAATTCGCAGTCTGGTTATCACGATAAAATAGTTATTTTACCAAATCAGGCGCAAAAGTCTAGATATCTTCGAAGAAAGAAGGCACGACTTACTTCACTTTAATAATAAAAAAAAATTAATTGCATTACGATTTGAAAGAAACGAATACCACAAATACTCATTGATTATTCGGTGTCAGTCTCGTCGCTGTAAGACAGGGGGTAAAAATGGGATTACTCACGTCGTTCTGGACTATTGCGATAAGATGATGTGCAGAAGTTCACACAGTATCCGTGAAAACTCGTGTTAAATCGCCGGGAGAGACGGGCGAGGGTTGAAGAGATCGCTGTTAAAGACCGTGTCCCGACCCGACGGATTCGCGAAACAAGGTGGCGAAAGGAAAGAAAAAAAGAAGAGCCGCGTTCAGTTCTACCTTTCACTGTTTTATTTATTGCCACGACCTCTGTGGCCGAGGAATCCGCCGACGCGTCTTTTGCGCAGACGTCGCGTGAGAATTTTCCGACGACCGATGAAAACTTTCATTTGTTCCGCCGATGACTATGCGCGATCCTCCATCGGTCTACATGCGAGCGTGCTAGAACATTTTCCGCGATGTCCACTCTCATGGGACAAGCTATATTTTAGGGTAACGCGAGAATAAACACCCTTAACCCTTTACCTGCCATGTTCATGTGTAGGTGTTAGAACTTTTCTCGTCAAACTTGACAATCAATTTTGATCCTTCACATTCTATTAACACAATTATTGAAAATTAATAGGAATCCACCTATTATATACAGCTGCATACAGGGTTGTTTAAATCTTGACACCCACGATTTATGAGGCACTTGAAGATACATACATATCTCCACAAAAGTCAGGCAATATGAAAAGGCTGTTGCAAGAAAAAATGCGAAATCGAACGGGAACAATCACGGAAGATAGCGATGATAATATTGAAGAAGACATGGGAGATAGAGAAAAATCATGTGTGCTAACAGGTATGCGCGGGAGTCGTTGACCCCGCCGAGGAAAATAATAGCGCGACGAAATTAATCGAACGTGTAAACGGAACACGTTCGACAAAGAATCTCTCTCTCTCTCTCTCTCTCTCTCTCTCTCTCTCTCTCAACCTTCAGCAGTAGAAAACCGAAGACGAGAGGGAACGAGAGGCCATCTGCAAGAGATTCGTCGGTTTTTATGGACATGCCGAGGATAAAAATGTCTGACATCTCACAGACGCATTCCAGACGCTCGGAGATGTAAAATAGTGAGTGACTGTCTTTATTTTCCTTTCTTCTTTATTTCTTTTTGTCTCGCAGGGAGAATACGCATGCTCTACTGCGACAGAGAAGGGATTCCTCCTTTCCTGTGAACCAGGATGAAAATAAGTAGAGGCACGAGGTAGAGCGTTACATTTTCTGCAATTACGCGACGCGACAGGACATTCCGGGAAGTTCTCGAGGGTGAATCGATGGCCCCTTCGAGAATGGGTAAGGGCGAACCGGGTCAATATGCTCCTCCGCGACGACTGTTACTACTTCCGGCGAGATTTCTCTCCCGTCACGGTTTCTCTTAAAACTTTAAGACCTTTGCACACTAGACCGCACCACCGACTTCGTTTTGGGTTTCTTCTATGTCCTATGTAGTTTCAATGGGGACGCGTACGGAAAAACGAGCGCACACTAGACCGCACCGCATACTGCTACTGACCTACACCGCACCAACTCGACGTTTTGACTTTCTTCTATGTAGTTTCAATGGGAACGCGCACACTTTACCTGCAACTGCACAGCATCGGAACGCATGGACAGAATGGATGTGCTTTTCGTACGGTATACGAGACACGATCTTAACGATTCGTAAAAACGACTAAAACGAAGATCGAAAACAATAGAATTGGTTCGTCGATTTCGTATATTTGTCAATTAATGACAATTTTAGTTATACTAATTTTAAAGTTTTAAATATTTATAAAAAAAATTTTATTCGCGCAACTAAAACATACTGCCAATTTTGCCATAATTGTTATCCAGACATCATAAACACGAGTTGTTTTTAATTTAATAAAAAAAAATCATTTGTAAGAAGTTCATATTTTATCGCAAGGACGGCAGTAATCGTTGAATTTCACAGAAATTATTCGGAAAATCTAGTTTTTCTAAAATATTAATTTGCATCTGTTCTAGTTACAAATAATCATTGTCGATGATAGACATTATTTTTGAGTGGTAAATAACCATTATAAATAATTTTTGGCTAATAGTATTAGTAACCATTGTCGCGGACAAAAATTTTTTTGGGCTAATAATTATGCGAGAGTCGAAAACAAAAGAAACGAATCACGCAAGCTTCGAAAATTTTCTTTTCGTCGATCTAATAAAATCGTAGTCGTTACAGTAAAATAATAAGCGATTGTGTAGGCAGTGCTAATGCTCGCCACTCGAAACTAACTGCGCCCCCGAACCCCGGTAATCCACAATAATCAAATAACTACAGCGTGTCTTTACACGTTGCCTGATTACACTGTCCAACAACCACAAATTATTTAGATTCCCACTATGCGATTCTTATATTATAGAGTTTTTCGCGCAGATTCCGAATGTGACCTTAATTTTTTCTCCTATACGTAGAGTTTTTGAGAAAATCGAGTTTAAAGAAAAACACGAATTTTTCAACTTTGAACAATTATTGTGATGTTATTATAAAAGATATTGAATTGTTCTTTACGGCAAAAGATTCTGTAGACTTTCCCGAATACAGTGATATCCAATATTAATACATTATGATTGAATAAACATGTTTAAACAACGATTAAAGACGGAGAGACACCACTTCTGCACATATTTTTGAGGATATTTTTCAATTTATATAAAAAAATAAGTGTCCAGCGGAAAATCGAACTATTTTTTTTAATTTAATTTAAGTTTTTTCGATTCAGAAAGCAAAATATCATCGCCCGACATGAGTTGCCGCCAGCGGCGCTCGTTCGACGGGATACGGCGCGGCGAACGCCCATTCGGCTATTTTGTCGCGAATGCAGTATCATATTCTTTCTGTACAATTTATGCCACGATTCATTTGCATCTTCCGAGTAGTAAGCTATGGGTAATGTAAACTGTCCTGCCATATCTCGACACTTCCAAAAAATATTTCTACGTGGAAAATAGCCGAAGAAATAGAATGCTAGACGTTTTTAATCGAGCATTATACCTAACCGACCCAAAAATTTCACTAATATTAATAAAAAAATCGATTAAATTTGTACAAAAAACGTAAGGTATCAGCAGAAGTTAAAAAATTCATTGACGAGAAGTAAGTTAAAAAGATTAAATTCTTACCATACCTCTTGTCTAAATGAAAACATAATAATGTAAAATAGATATCTAATTTAAATTACATTACAGCCGCACACAGTCTACAAGTAGCGCCAGTGACAATGGCAGCAATTAATATTTCAAATATTTCAATTATGTTTATTTTTATTGTGTTCCATAAATAGTAGTGCAATATACCTTCAAATCAGTGGGTTATCAAATCATTTCAACGAAAAAATGATGATTTCACTGGTTTTATTTTCACAAAAATCGATTTTTTGAAAAATTCTGAGGTCGTAGACAAATTTTGAAACCATATTTGGAATCAGCATGCAATAATCTACGGGGAATAATTAGTATCATGTTACAAAAAAAAAATTTTCCGCGCGTGGTATTGGAAAAACCACAATTTTCTTCAAATCATGCAAGTTTAACGAATTTTTTCAAGGTTTAAAAACGTTCGTATCACAATCTCCATAATTATCCCATAATCTGCAAAGTTTAGCTTTCATTTTAAAAAAATTTTATGGCTCTATCTCATTTCTGTCGAAAGTTCTTTGATTTTGACACTGATTTCGTCGGGTTTATCCCACTGTGCGCTGCGCCGCGTCGCACAGTGTCACGAGCCATTGACAAAAATCGGAATAGTCACTGCTTCATATCGATTGAAAACTATGTTCAGTAGGAAATTAATTATATGCGAATTTGTAAGCGAAAATTTGAAAGATGAAATAGTACATCAGTTCATAGTGTAACTTGTTTACGTTGTGTTACGAACAAAAGATGTTTGTAAGAAATAATCTTTTTATAAAATGATGGCTAAGGGTTGGCTAATTATAATTCATCTTCAAAAATTTTGTAATACTTATGCGCTATTTAATAATTAACCTGAAATGAAACCATTAATTTTTATTGGTTCCCCTAATCTTTAGTAGAGGATTACAAAAAGCACCTCAAAACACTTCTGGGATATTTTGGCGTTGTATCGGTAAGATAGTATATTTTGATATTATGTAAATCGTAATTGCGAAATCTTTGTGAAATCTGCAAGAACTTTTCTTTATATCAATAATTTCTATTATATTTATATATTAATAGTATACTTATATATTAATAATGATACTTAAAAATTGTAAATACTATGTACTCGTAAGTTTTGATTAAGTATGACTAAATGTTTAGACCAGAGCGAATAGTCCTACTTTTAGTTAGCTGCGGCAGGCATAGTAGAGAAAGAGTGTATGTGCGTCGAGGAGGCGAATGTTATAAGAGTTTAAAACGAAGTTTCAGTTTCGGAACGCAAAACGGAACGCAAAACACAAAAATTTTGTGTATAAATATCGTTTCACAATGTTTAAATAAATTACTATATTTATAATAATATCATGTTGAGATTGCTTTCAATATAAATAAAAAAACCCACTTTGTTTCATGTCTCTATCATAAACAGAACAAAAGTTATTGAATTTTGTCCAAAAACAGGGTTTTCGTGACACTGTGCGGCGCGGCGAACGACCGTTGAAGTGGTGGTCTAGTTGAAAAACGTTTCTTCTTCAAACTCATGTTTCTGAAAAACTGCGCGTCTAGGGGAAGAATAAAGGGCAGATTGGGAATCAGCGTAAATATCTCTATCAGAATCACCCAACAATAATTGTGGAACAAATTTCGTGTTGGACAGTCCATTAGCGACGATTGTTAACCCGATTTTTCGAATACGTCTAATGATGTGACAAAAAAATGTTTCCAACAAAAGTTGATCGGTATTCACTTTTCTACAAATCTCGATATAAAAAAATTAAACGTAAATATTTTTTAATAAAAAACTGAAGGTCACCTCAACTTTTTTAAATATTAACATATATATTTTTTATTTCATTATAATCTAACTGTTATCGAGACGAATTCAACGACTTATAACAATATAACATTAAACCTTGAAATAACGGAGCAACAGAAAGCTTTTTGGCCACCGAAAGTGCTGGTGCGTTCTAGTGTGCGGCAAACAGCACCAGCGCGGCGTCAACTAGACGTCGCGCGTCGGTGGTGCGGTCTAGTGTGCAAAGGCCTTTAATCTGGCCCCTGGCGACCCTTCTCTGTCTTCGCGCGCGACTCGCGTTGACACGGTTCAACGCTAATAGTAAATTCGTTATATCAGAAATAAAATGAAGTGTCTTTCATCAGAATTGTAAATAGAAAAATACAGAAAATGGATGACTGTCGAACATGTGGCAGTTGAATGGTCCAGGAAATCACAAAGAAAAAAACAAATGTTCCGTCTTCTGTATCAAACATAAAATAATGTACCTAACGCGCTATAACATAAAAATTCTAAATGACTATACTAGATAGCGTGAAACGTGTCACTGTGTCTTCAATCTGATGGTACACCCTGAAAAGGGTTAAATCTACACGAAAAGATAACAATAAATACGGGCTGTCAATTTTCTACACGAACCTTCACTTCTAAACAAACCGACATTAAAAATGTATCGCGTGTATATTCGTGATCGCATCAAGTGGAAACAGCGGGCCATGATCAGACACACTTTCCGGTTGGTTTATCAAATTTATCCAACCATTTCGTACAAGTCGAACAATTTACAAATAAAAATCAGAGTCACTGGTCAGTTGACCAGGTTTAGTATTAAAGAAGAAAATTCTTGCAAACCTCTTCGATATTCCTAATGGATTCGCCACGTGTTTCTTTCGCACCAATTAAAATCCGCCTCGCACAAAACAAGTCTCCTCGACGGAAAATTGAGCACAACGTCGCGAACGAACATCACACGCGCCGCAGATATCTGATGAAAATTAGTGTTGGTCCAGGAGGAGGCTTCGTCCCGTCGCGAAACAGTGCGAACATCGCGAAGATAATTTTGCAACTTGAATCGACTCGTCGCAAGTGTGCCGCGTACACGCCACTTGTACAATCAAAGGCAAGCACGCATGCATCATAAAAAGAATACCGGGGACAGTGAGAGAGAAAGAGAGAATGAAGGGAGGGAGGGAAACGCAACGCAACGGAGAGAAGGAGCGAAGAAGGTGTAGAATCGTGGGGGGACACGCGACGGGGAAAGGAGAGAGAAATTTATTTTTACGGCCGTGACAGCAACGTCTTGTTTCTTCGTGACCGTGTCTTCGACTAGCTCGAGGCGACGCGACGCCGGAGCCACGGGACAAAAAGGCCCGAATCAAAAGCGATCCCGTACACATATGAATTTAATGGCGACGAGCCTCGATGGAGGTCACACTACGGAAACTCGATATTTGTCACAGTTGTCCAGCAGATCACCAAACGAAATAACGTAGAAAAGGACGATCCGGTGTCTGGATGCTGTCCCATATTCCCTATGGACCGCAGAGCCTCATTCTTTTTAAATATTAACCCTTAGCACTCGAGTGGCGACTTAGAATCACCGCTCAAAATTGCTGTACCATTATTCAAAATATTGGTTATATTATTTAATATGTTGGTATCCAACCAATTACTAAACATTTAAGTATTGTACGAGGTATTATATAATTTCATATCCATAAAATGAAGATAATCATACGTAGAATGGAATTATTTTAGGTCGCAAGAAATGTTTAATTTTCGAATTAAAATAGCTCCGACTGCAAAGGGCTAAACCTACCTAGCATTTACAGCGGAGTATGTATTGTCTTAAGCTGACTCCACACTGAAGCAACATAGACCAACCTTTTGTCGTCCCGTGTTGTCTCCTATTTTTACCGAATAAAAGAAAACCGCGGTAATTAGCAGCCAGTGGACACTATGCATTTATGACAAAAATGAGTAGATGCAATTCCAAAGAGTAAAAACATTAGAGGAATTTAAAAATACTTTTATATTATTTTTAACCTACTAAACGTATTACGAAAGAGAATAAATTTCTATGCCACTCTAGTTTACTGTAATTCAGGTAGAAAATTTGTATTTTTCATAAAGATCCGCTGTCTAGTAATTAGGTATACTTTGTAGAATTTATATAGATGCCTGTACAGTTCGATCCGAACTTTGTGGGTGCAGCTACATTTAGAAATTTTGATACTCTCTGATGGAAGGTTCGACCAGGTTCGAAACCTCGATAGAGTGAAAGGGCTGACAAGGATGGTCAAGTTTCTTTATGAAGTGAAAGGGCTGACGTGGACGGTCAAATTTCTTTATGAAGTAAAAAGGCGGTCTACCGAGAAGATCGAGTGTCCCTAACGAATAGACTCCGGATTTTATGCATTTACGACTAAAATGAGTGGTTCGAATCGAAGAGTTGTGCAGAAAAATCGAGCAAGTTTAGTTTTCACTAAAATGCTACCTGTTCCATATGCGTATACTTTTATATGCACTGCTTATTTACAGGAATTAAAGAATCTTCGAAATCTGGGCTCGGATCTTCACCTTAAGAGAGCAAGAAGATTAAGAGAATTTTTGAACAAGTGATTAAATAACGAATTCAAATTCACCATTGAGGTAGACAATATATATTTTACATAAAAATCCTCTGTCTATGAATGAAGTTCGATATCCCCAACAAATGGACTATAAATTCTATGCATTTATGACAAAAATGAATGGATACGATCTTAGACCGTGATGCCAACACCAAGCAAATCAATTATTTAATAAAAATCGTACCTGTTCAAGCGTCGCAAGATCAGCGAGACAAAAAAAATCGAACAATATCAACACGATACTTACAACTAACTGCAGACAAGAAAGGAAAGTAAAAGAAATGTTTCTAGTTACACCGCATTTCCCACAATTAATGCATGGTACGTTATTTCCGCACATCCGCTGTCTACCAATGAAGGTCGAAATGACTAACGATGAGTCTACTTCCCTGAACAACAGTGGAAGCCTGAGACCCCAGAAAAACGTGGTACTCTAATCACCGGCTGTCTGTCGGCAAATTTTGCAAATGAAGCGTGTGCGTGCACGCGAATCGGCCCTGACCACCGACGCTGTGAACTACCGTGATTCTGCGAGCACGTGGCGTATAGTCATCGATAAACATGAAAAATGGGACAAAAATAATAACACTATTTCAGAAGCGTTCTCGGAGTATTTTCACCTCAAGTTATCGAAGTAACTAATACTAATACTAATTTTTGTAGATCACCGACTAAAGTTGCGTTCGCTTTTAAAATTGTTCTTTAGCACACGACATAAATCGGATATTGGAGATATTGGAGAATACGAATTATTTGATCGAATCAAAGATGAAATGAAAAGTGATATTTTTATAAGATTATTTAGCAGTTCCATTAAACCAACATATGATTATTTCAAAGACACGCAGACAAATAGGATAGTATCTTAAGGTTTATTATTCAAATCATTTATTTCAAGCGATACTGATTTTTGTCCGATATTTTGAAAAATCGAGCATTGTGCTGCGCATCCCGCTCCGTCATCGACGCGGTGGCCACCGAGCTAATGAAGCTTATCGAAGCAAGAGCGAGCGTGGAATAGATCCCCAAGCGAACGAGCGGATAGAAGCGGAGAGGCAGAGGCAAGAGCTGAGTTGGCTTTATCGATTATAGTCGTCTGCCCCGACAAACCACTGTTCCGAGACTAGCCGCGTAATTTCTCGGAAAACTGTCTACCTTCACGGACAACCGAGCACGCCGCACCGAGCGCTGCTCTGCCTAATCGAGCAGCAGCCGCGTGGGCGGATGGCGAGCGCCCGAAAACCGATCCGATATGAGAAACCACGGTATCAAGGGAGAATAGAGTAATCGCGGTCAGCGCGCAATGATAATCAGTATTATTATCACAAAATGACGCGTCTTCAGTTGTTTATTTCTTTTTGTTCGCGTGTTGTTCACGCGTAAATATACCGTTCGCCGCACGTGTGCGCGGTCCCCACACAACCGTTGCCTAACAGCGAAGAAAAATTAGCTTCATTTGATTTTCATCGTGACAGATGCGATGTCTTCTGTCCAGAATGTAAGAGATCGGTATACCAAGTCTAAAGCTCTTTTAACAGTTTAACTTGATTTACATATAAGTGTATTATAAATATCAAATATGTATTCATATTCATATGTTGAATATTCAATTTTGTCAATTAATGTATATGCGAAAACGAAAAAATCAGAAGTCACTTATAAACGGACATTAGCAAACGTTAAGCGAGCGAAAATATTTTTAACATAGACGCTAAATACAGACAGAGGAAAGAGTGTACATAGTATACACTATAATGTAATGCTCTGCTATTTTCAGTTTCACAGATACAGCATCGAGAACGATCTAACACCAAAACGCGACGTTAGAGAGTAACGGAGGCTGTTTCCTATTGACTGTGGACCAACTGACGTCTGGTAGGGAGAATCAAGGGGCAACGCCACTGGCCGCAACGGGAATGTTGGAAGTAAAGGCGAAGCGACCAAGAAGACGTTAAGGAGGGAAGCTTAAAAAGCTGCACTCCCGGTCTTTTTCGTGCTGTTTTCTTTGTTGAGGAGTTCGATCATCTCTGTGCAGCGATTGAACGCGGTAATGTAAATTCACGCATGAATATTTAATTATTCAGATATCGGAGTGAGCAGCAACAACGTGAACGCGACACGTCGAGCGCTTATGTGTCCTTGCCGGAGACTTCATAAGCGTGTCTACGATTGCAAAACGGTTCTCCGGCGTCAGCGAACACGTTTCTGATGCAATCCGGGGACGGCCACGGTTAAAAGACATCTGAATTTTTAAACTGTTTCCGTGTTCCGTCCATTAACGCGCCCCGAGGAAGTAGATGGGTGTGTGTTGCGGCCGCGTATCGATGTCATCATTATGAAACTGTACACGCGCGTGCGAGCACATGCGTGCCTCGCGAGTGATGCGTGAGGGTCCATGGGACCATAAACAGCGTAACGAGACTTACCTGGAGTAAATCTACTGATTGGATTTTCCGCGTCGACTGGCACGCAGTTCGCCGGCAAGCCCGTCGCTGAACACGTCCTGTGCGCCACCAAGCCGCAATCTGATAGAGAAAATTAGCAACGATTAGAATGAATCCAGAATAAGCCTGCCAGGTTGGTGCACACGAGACACAACATTATTTATCGATTCAATAAATTCAGGATTCGGTCTATCGCACCGCCGACGCTGTCTGCGAGTGTCAGGTCAGACCTTTTAAACAACCAACTTTTTGGTTTCTTTCGCACCTTCTCGAAGAACAGGATTTGTAGAATCTGTGTCGTTAATTTTATCCTCAACGACTAAATATTGATAATGTTG
The DNA here is from genome assembly GCA_028455805.1 of Lasioglossum figueresi. Classification (NCBI taxonomy): domain Eukaryota; kingdom Metazoa; phylum Arthropoda; class Insecta; order Hymenoptera; family Halictidae; genus Lasioglossum; species Lasioglossum figueresi. Next base: position 15,116,892 of record CM052202.1, read on the forward strand.
CGAAGGCTTGAAATTCAAGCAACGCGTTTTCAACGCAGATAGTATCTGGAGGTCTACTAAACGAATTCATTCAGAACTGGCTATACTTCTTCGACACACTTTGTAGCGAGAATTAATAATTGGTCAAACGAGTTATTAGTTTTCTATAGATCCGGATAAATATAAACAACTATTTTGTGCGTCGACAGAAATCTAGGTGCACGGTAGTGCACCAGCCAAGTTCTCGCATTACCACCTTTTTACACGAAAGAACTTAACCGTTTTTTAGAGGCTTGTAAATCGGAACTGGAGGCAGATGGAGAGATGTAATTTCGTACACTTGTTAAATGCTATCATATCTCAATATTGGCAAAACATTAATCTTCCAACGTTAGTAGGTTCCAAGATATAGGACCTCAAAAATCGCTAAAACTGCCCTTAGAGGTTTTTCAATGGTTGTTGAACCATTCGAAAGCTGACCAAGAAAACCCCCTCTAAGCAAAATTTCAGCCCTCTAGCTTGCCCGTGAGGATAGTTACAGGGTAAATTAGATTTTGCGCTTTTCTGCGCATTTTCCGATCTCAAAGGCGCTCTAAAATTCTGAAAAAATGGGACACATTTTGGATCCTAAGGCGCATTTTTCAGAATTTTTCAGATTTTTGTGTTGCAAACTGTGGTTGTAAAAAATGAAAAACACCAAAAAAATTGGAAAAATAATTTTTTCTCAAAAATATTGTAACATGCTATTTAGCTGTTTGGTTCCACGATATAGTACTATAACAGGCAGTGTTGTCAATATTTATTAGATTTTTTGTTGTAGGACATCATTGTCAAAAACAATAAAAACCGAATTTTTTCGACGTTTCTGCTGTGAGGAAGAAAGTTACACTTCTTGGCTTTACCGTGGGTGTATATTAAGTCATTTTAAGCATTATTACATTGAGAAAAGCAATTGTTTGACCTAAGAAATGTGATTTGAGAGAAAAAAAATCCTATTCTGTGCAATATATTCCTGAATGTTCGCAACGTTTCCAACATCGCCGATTGGAACAGAGGTTAAGGCGTCGGACTACAGAACGTATACACTTTTGGTTCGAATCTTGTCGATGCAAAGTTTTTTTTCCATACATCAAACTTTATTTTTTCAATTTCTTATTACATGGTTTATTCATGTGAGATTAACAATATTTTTTTATGTTTTAAAAATATTTAAGTAACATTTTTAAGTAAAATACATATAAAAATAGTTTTGGAATACCTATTATATCCTCGATTCTCTAATTGTATATGTTCATCATGACGGTCTTGTTTAACATTTTTGACATTAAAATTCATGAATCTAGTTTCTAAGCATTGTTTCTTAAAAAATTAGGGAGGAAATGAAACTAGTATTTTGAAAGTGAGGTGTCAGGTAGATGCTCGATACCTCCATACTATTATACGGCCAGCTGAAACACTTAGCACCATTTTCATATTATTTTCAGCTTAATCATTCGGAAAGTAATGCGTTGTGGTTTTTAATATTCATCACCGTCCTCATTAAAATAATAGGCGTAGCTTCATTTGCATTAAAAATGGTGCTAAGAATATTAAGAATGTTGAACAAGACCGTCATGATGAACATATACAATTAGAGAATCGAGAATTAAAAAATTATTTTTCAATTTTTTTAGTTTTTCATTTTTTACAACCACAGTTTGCAACACAAAAATCTGAAAAAATTCTGAAAAATGCGCCTTAGGATCCAAAATATGTCACATTTTTTTCAGAATTTTAGAACGCCTTTGAGATCGGAAAATGCGCAGAAAAGCGCAAAATCTAATTTACCCTGTAACTACCCTCACGGGCAAGCTAGAGGGCTGAAATTTTGCTCAGAGGGGTTTTTCTTGGTCAGCTTTCGAATGGTTCAACAACCATTGAAAAACCTCTAAGGGCAGTTTTGACCATCTTATTCGGCTATGCCCTTTGTCACTGACTGACTGACTGACTGACTAACTGACTGACAGATCATCAAAACCTTTTGGGTACTTCCCATTGACCTACAGGTTTGAAATTTGGTACATAGGTCCACCAACACAAACCATCGAAGGAATAATGATCAAAGTTTGAAATTTTACACCTCAAAAGAAAGAAAAGAAAAATGGCTGTGTTTTGGGAATGGTGCGTCCTACCGCAAAAATAACGAAATTTCAAAAGGCTTGACCGAAAGCATATACTGTATGTCCAACCACATGACGTATGTAGTCTTTTGGATTTTTCAAAAAAAATAAAAATAAAAAAGGCTGCATCTCGGGAACGATGTGTCCTACCGCAAAAATGACGAAATTTTCAAAAGGCTTAACCGAAAGCATACACGGTATGCCCAACCACATGACGTATGCGACCTTTTGAATTTTAAAAAAAAGCTCAACCGAAATAATATATATTATTCTTTGCAATATATACAAAATCAAAAACCTAATAATTTCATTGAATTTTGATTTCGGCCTTGATGATCTGAGTTTTCTCTGTCATTTGGACCCTGACCCCAAAATTCCGAAATCAAGAATACAAAGAAAAAGAAAACCTTCTGCAATTAGAAAAAATAATCAACTAACAAAGAAAAAAAACAACATAAAACTCAAACGGGACAAAGTTTTAAGTAGGTATACATAGGTAGTAAAACGAACATGCATTTATTAATTTACTTAATATCCACCTTAAAGATAAAAAATGTTTAGGATTTAATGAATCAGGGATGAAGAGTTACTTGATAATTGATGAAATTTCAACAAAAATTGATGAAATCCCAACAAAAACATTCTGTAAACAGGAGCCAAGTTCTCTATAGCCGTAAAAAGTTGTGAGATCTTTCAAAATACGGCCGAGTTCGTTAGCTTAGAAATACCTCTTGCGATACTGAACAAAGCGTTTGTAAAAATTAGTTTAAAAGAACGCTATTTAATTTTTAAAGAGTTACATGGTGGGCTAAATCATTCAAACTTGGCCGTTACTTTTTAAACCAATGGCCATGAAAGGTGTTAGGTAGCGGCCAAGTTTGAGTAATTTAGCCCACCACGTAACTCTTTAAAAATTAAATAGCGTTCTTTTAAACTAATCTTTACAAACGCTTTTTTCAGTATTGCAAGAGGTATTTCTAAGCTAACGAACTTGGCCGTATTTTGTTTGATCTGACAACTTTTTACGACCATAGAGAACTTGGCTCCTGTTCACAGGATGTTTTCGTTGGGATCTAGTTTTCGCCACGCCTCAAACAGTTAGGATTTTTATTGCGACAACGATGCTTATTTCCCTGTAGAAAAAAATTCAGTTGATGCTTCGATAACGCAGTAACATACCCGAAAAATTTCGGAAAAATTGGTTGCCTGGTTTTCTTGGGGAAAAGAACCGGAATTGTCAAAGAGGAATATCCAAACTATTTTCGATTCTTTCTCGATTCAGAATACGATAATCCATATTATTCCGGTTTTGGTCGCGATACGAAAAGCGAACTCGAAGAAAATAACGATCGGTATAGTGCTAGCCAAATCGGCAGGCTTCGCGAGCTCCACGAGAGCACACTGTGGAAACCTTAATCGTCGAAACTCGGAACTTTATCGTCGCTTCGGAGCCACGAAGGATTTTCACGGTAATCCATCGCAGACGAAGCGATACGACGGCTTAAGCCACCCTAACATCGCGTGGTAGACACGTAGGTACTATAGTCGGACTGAAAAAATGTCTCTGGTGGAGTACTTGGAATTAATCGTGGAGAAGAAGTAACTCCTCAGGACCGTTTCTTCTCTCGAGAAGTTCGTCTCGTGCGCTTGTTGTAGAGACTTCACCTTCTGGTTGCTACGCGCGTATATATTCAGCCTCGCTGGTGCATTCTTTTAAACCTTTGTGCAGAACCAAGTACAAGAAATTGATTTACTTGTACTGGCTTTAGAACAATTTTATTGACGCAAACCATGCACTGCCTTTAACTAACGACACTGAATTTATGTACGTTGTCTAGAGACTTGTTAGATTCAAATCAGATTGAAGGTGCAAATGCAAACTTCTGACGACTCTCTTGAATGTTTATCGATTAAAACTAACGGAATATACGGACGACAAAATATGTGACGAGTAGTCTGCGGATCTTTATGCAAAATAAAAATTGTCTGCATCGATTTCAAGAAATAGAAACCAGATTGAATGTTGAGATGTATTGAAATCTCCAATTTTAAAAATTTTCCAACAATTTTCAATTTCATCTATTCAATTGTGCCATAAATTCATAAAGATCTGCAGTCTACTAATCATTAGACTGCGGATTTTATACATTCATGATAGAAATGGGTCAATGAAATACTGTTAAATTAATAAGCCATAGAGTTATTAATACATAAGCATACACGTTAACTAGCTAGCCACAATGATTTCCTCGTTAACATTATGCGATGTAACAAAACGCTCATGGCTTCAAGAAGATTGTAGCACCGCATAGTTAGAACAATTCGAAGAAGAAATAAATGTTTGCTGGACTCCAGTTTTCTTCTTCCATCGGCCATAGTTTTGACGGAGAAAACGTTTCTTTTGGAGAAAGATCCACAGACTGGTAATCCACACACAGGAATAATCAGGACGGTACGTACCCAGACAGAGAAAACCTTGATGCAGTAGGCCTCTGAGATATTTATGGCACTTATCACACTTCTCCAGCACGCTGAAGCTCTGTGGCATGAGGGTGTGCGGGTGCGGGTTGCTGGTGGTCACGGTCTCGCCACCTATGGAATCGCTGGTCGTGGACACGATGGTCGTGGTTGGTATAACTGTCGTACTCGCTCCCTCCGGTAAAGACGGCACTGGCTGAAGAAGTTCCTCGATGCAGGCCAAAATGTTCCTCTGATGAAACTCATCCTTGATCCCCATATTCTGCAAATCAGACAAAAAGACGTCTCTGATTAAAAAGCCAATTCGCGATCTAAACCAATAAGCTTCTCCGACATGCTTCCGCACTCATTTTTATTCTTAAAATTAAATGGATGCCTCGAAGAAGGGCCTATGTCAGGTTTTTTTAAATTTTATAGGAGCGTTGTTTATAGGAGAATCGCATTAATGAAAACGTAGGACCTTCTTCCAATGGCAAAAGAATGAAAACTGAGACTTTTTTTACGGTTTGTTTTAATAAATGTTAAAGTAAAATAAGATCCTTAATTGCGCTCCTATAAAATTTAAAAAACCTGACGTAGACCCTTTTTACAGACACCCATTCAATTGTTCTTTTTAAAATTGTATCGGTGATGTATGACCGATGTGGCACTCAGAATATTAATTTTCGGTAGATAAAGTGTTACGATCAAAAAAGTTCAAGACTTGATTTCGACGCATCAGGGGCTGGAAAATTGAATACGGGGTTAAAACGAAGCCGGAATTATATCGTCGAGCATGCATGTAATGTGCGAGCCCCGAGGGGATCGTAAAATAGCGAGCGACGAGGCGATCGTAATTCGTACGTGCCGTTACATCCGTGACTGACATCTTATTTTTCCGGCTCGTTTCGTTCCGGAGTCAACAGGTGTCAGGTACATGTGGCTCGCGCCGGCTAAACACCTGTGCGCACAAGCCCGCAGACAATGAGAGCCGCGAGGGTGGCGAACGACGCATCTGTATCTGTAGACAGTCTCGACGTTTTTAATCCACGTCCGATCCAGGGCTCATTTTCGAGGAAAATACGAGCGAACCCGAACTAATCGAGGGTAAAAGGGCCGATTGATTAATCGACGACCGGTGGCTGAAGACGCGCCAGCGATCTAAAGAGGGTGAAGATCGATGGAACACCCGGACGGTTCTCTGGAAACACCACCTTGGATCGCTTCGTTTATGTGGTCGAGTTTGCGAGATGAATTATAAGGTGCTTGCCTCTATATGGATCGCCTTTTAGCGAGCCAACGACATCGAGCGAACTTCCCCAGACTATTTTCTAACCAACTTCCGCCATTCCGCTCATCCTTCGACTTTGGTTGCGAGAACTTTCGTCGTTGCACTCTCATTCGTCAACTCACACCATCGGCGACTGTCCTATAAGTATGACTTTTATGCAAAATAAAAATTGACCGAGTTCATTCTAAGATACGGGTGTCGCGTAGAGATTGATTTCTTTTTTAAAGCATTTTAATAGAGTGGAACTGATGAACCACAGCATTTTCAAATTAAATGTTTCCAAATTTCTTTTTGACGTCATCTAAATTCAGATCGTTCGATCCACTTTTTAAGTAGCTGCTCTCCTCTGAAGAGCGAATAAACAATTATATGTCCGACTGTGCATTGACATAGATGATGTTCTTCAACTTGAACAAATATTATTGAATTATATGTCTGTCTTTTCCAGACACAAATGAGGCTTTTTCAGGTCATCTGGCGCTTCCGGCAGACCGCTTCACTGACACCCACATTTCCCGAATTATGGTAATCGGGTTGACGGTCGCGAAGACTATTTTAAAATGAGTCGACCACCGTGTTCCGGCGCCACGTCGCGCCACTGGGCCAATCACTATTATTAGAATTACGCGCGGCAAAAGCGCGAAGAATCATCTGGTACACGTGTCGGCATTCGTGCGCGCGCGTGTGTATAAGCTGCAACGTCAGAAAGGAAACGAAAGAAAGCGCCGCGACGCACATGGCACCACGAACGTCGCCATAAAACAGATTCCCTAATTAGAACCCGGTCTCTCGTAGGTGACGAGACACCCAGGATTAATTCGGCGTAACGAAGTTCTGAAGAACGTTCGGAGAAACGAAGCTGCGGAATCCGACGAACTTAAATCTCCAGGAAACTCGAGACTTGTGCGACTCCATGCATATTAAACCACCGATATACATTTCGTAATGAGAAACAGAGCCGTTTTATCCCCAGCGGTGAAATTCATTTCGAAATGGATGTACAGAAAATTTGAAAACACCACTAGATTGCGGATTTTATGCATTTATGAAAAAAAATGATTGAGTGTAACTTAAAATAGCAAAAACATTAGACGAATTTAAAGCTACTGTTATATTATTTTCAATCTATTAAACATATTAAGAACAAAATTAAATTTTTATTTCAGCTCAGTTTGGTGCAATTCAGATGGAAAGTGTTTATTTTACATAAAGATCCGCATCGCCTATAATAATCTCACCACATTATATCTCATAAGTTGTTTAAAATTGACGACAGAATTCACTAAATATGCATGTTATTTATAGCCTGCGGAATAATTCTTTCTGCAAAATAATTAAGTGCATTAAACATATTTGATAATCACCGTATTAAGCACCGAACAGGAAAATCATGATCGCGCCATGTCGCACTAAAACATAATGGTTAATAATGTTATGACAATTTAATGTTAATAGCAATGCTAATGGCAATAGTTATGATAATCCTAAGTGGCGAGATTCGTTTCAAAACTGGATACCGTTGTATACAACATTTTCAAAGCCTCGACCTATGATAATCTGATTATTTTTTATCTCAAATTGCCTAAAATTAACGGCTGGAAATCCGATTCCTTGATGGGAATACTCCCTCAACCCCTTGTCTTATAATATCGAATCGGTAACGAAAATTTCGAATATTACAGGGGTTAACCAAACTGCTTGAAGTAGTGGGGTTAAGGGGTTGTGATTACTGTGGTATCATGCTTCGATCGTACCGTTTTAATATTATTCCTAATTTATCATGAAATAATAATGTGTAAACATTTTATGGAAGAATGATGTGTTCTGAATACAAAAAAAAGTGGTGACCCTTAAAACCTAATACAACATAAGAAAATATTAAAAAATAAAATCGATAACATTTTGTACCTATTACTGCGGACGAAAAAGAGCCATGTACTAATTACTGCGTACTCATTACTGCGGATTAGAATTCGAAACATACGAGCGTACGGAATGAAACTACGTATGTAGACAATAATTTAACTGAATTCTGAGTACGGTGACAAATAATTTTTTGATCTATTACTAGATTACGAATCTTTAGGCAAAATAAAAACTGTTTGCATTGACTGCAAGACACAGGAGCCAAAAAAAATGTATTTCTTCTTTCAATAATTTTGTTAAGGCGGTACACTCGTTTCCAGGATTACAAAGGCGCGGGATTCGCATACTCATTTCTCGATAATACAAAAATGGGGTTTTTCAGTAGTCAAAAATGCTAGATAAAAGATCAAGCTAGGGCGCTATCGCCCTCAAAAGTCCTAGTTTTTGTTTACGAGGCGTAATTTGCATTATTCGGCAGCGTGTATCTATGAAAATAGCTACATGCGCAGTTGTTTGCTTCCGAATAATGCAAATTACGCCTCGTAAACAAAAAAAAGATGACTTTTGAGCGCCATAAATTTTTGACTACTGGAAAACCACATTTGTATATTATCGCGAAATGAGGACGCAAATTTCGCATCCTTGCAATCCTGGAAAGAGGAGTCTTCTCCCTTAAAATGAAATTAATACACTAGTGACCTTAAACCTTTTTAATATATCCACTGTTTTAAAAAATTGTGCCCATGTTACATCATAAATGCATAAAATCCGCAGTCTATTTATTACATTTTAAATGAATAAACCCTTTATTAATTTTCACATCGTAGTATAATAACACATAAATAACTAAATGCATTCTTTTAGTAAATATTTGAGTAATATTTATTATCTTTAATTTGAAGCTGTTTTAAATTAAGAGCATTATGAAGTTTCCAACATGTCATAATGGCATTTACAATGTAAACTCCTTTGTATTTCTCAATTCTTCTTCCGTTGGTCCTTTCTAGCCCTTTGGTGATCGAGATACATAGAAGAAAAATAGTCTTATTTTTAACTATGTTTTTTAACAATGTTTTTTCACATCCTGAAATTATAAAAATATGAGAATGATTGACAATTTGAGTTGTCTTGCCAACGAGAATACATTCTCATTGAATTATACAAAATTCAGGACAAAATATTAATTTTTACGTATTTTAATCTCATTTGGAAAAAAAGTACCGCAGTAAAACGCACACTCGCTGTAATAGGTACAGTTACCCTATACTGCTTCTGTAAAATTCTTAAGAATTCACACATTCGACGATCAACGTGTCAAGTAATGAACAGGAGAAGCGTGATCGCGTCACGCCACGTGGCACTAAACATAATAACAGTGAATACTGCTGTCATAAATTATTCACTTTTAGTACAGTGCACAGCCATTATCATTACATTAAAAAATTAAGAACCCATAGTCAGACAGAAAATTTCGTCAGACTCCAACGACAGTAAATAACTGGGACACTCGGGGTGCTTCTCCTTAGCAATATCTCGGGGGATTGTGAATTTGCGCGACGATAAAGGCGGACTTGCATCATTGTTTAGTCGCTTGTTGCGACCGGTGCCAAAGAAGCGTGCTCGGTTCCGCGTCGTTTGGAAGAGGAACGAGAAATAAATTTTCGGCAACCGCCCTCCCCTCTCCCCGTCGAAAGAAGAAGACGATCGTCTCGGAATTTTTGCCGGAATCAGCGACCGAGATAACGAGCGATGCGCACGATTTATCAAGCTGACACCCCCTCCGGTGTGCTTCTCTTTCTCTCTCTTTCTCTCTCTCTCTCTCTCTCTCTCTCTCTCTGGATCACCTCGTATCAAGTGTTAATCACACGCGGCCACTCCAAGTTTTTTCGGGAGCCCCTCAGGGTGAAAGATGCGCGGTCGCCGATCGTTAAATTGTTACGCTCCGTCGTCTGGAAAGGAACACGTCGCCGTTGTCGTGCTCTCGTCTCCGTGTCCGTGCCACGGCGATAAAGATAGTACACGCCCTTAATTTATTTTCAATAACCGGAGGCGTGTCTCGCGCGACGGCCGCCGAGGAAATTATCGGCTGACAACGATCTCGGTAATTAGGAGTTATCGAGCGACGTCGTAAAATTAAGGAGGTCCTTCCCCTACTCCCCTCCACCCGCTCTCCCGCTCGATTCGCCTTAACCTTCGTGTCAATATCCAAACGTTTCTACGACGCTCGATCATGTTGTACATATTTTGTAGCTCCAACCAGAGCCCGAAATCACCGGGACTTTTTAATTAGCTGTGGAATTTTTCTTAATGCTTTGCGCTACTACGTTGAGTGGAACTTGATGGGTTCTTTTTATTGTCGGTTTAACTATATATGCTTTATATTTTGTAATATTCGTTTTCGGTCTTTTCTGAAGCGTTAAGTAATTTGCTAGCTGGTGTATGGAAACATTTTTTTTTACAAAATTCGCATTCGGTAAGAATTGCAAAGAATAGAAAATTTCATTGAAATCGGTTGATGCGAACACGGATTTCGCAACGTTTTAAGAATATTTAGATTTGCCGGCTTATACATATCCACGAACGTGGAAATCCATAGCAATATTGCTGTTTGTAAATGAAAACGTCGAACGAATTTTTCAAACAATCTAGATGTAGGTTCTCGAGGAAGTGGAGTGCGAACATTCATCAGATACGCATGCATTAGTAATGACGAGAAGTAGAAGCGGCGAGTCATGATTAGACCAATCAAACCGATTCCTATTCAATAGTATGCGTGTTCGACGTAGTCTTAAACTCGATTATCTGGAAACGGGTTCTCAAATAAAAAAGAATGTTGTTCCTTCTTTCAGCTGACTTTTATCGATAATAAGTATTATTTATCGATAATAAATTCTCTGGCTTGTATCTTAATGTTTAGAGACAAGTTTACTGTACAATAATTAATTTAATTTGAATGTCTGCCCTCTTATTATTTTGTTCAAGAAACAGAGCCATAGTACTTTCTTGCAGCACTGTGTTAAAAATGAATTAGTATATAGTAAATATTTTGTAATTTGAAAGTAGTTCTTTACTTCTTCAGAGTTTTGCATTACACGAAAAACCGGTTATGGGATATCAAAGACCTTCGACCGCAAGCAACGGCGCAAAAAGTCCATTTTGAATTGATAAATTTAATGTGACATAACTTAAACAAACATAACTGTCTGCCAACAAGAAAAACCTCACAATCTAAGGATACACTCTGTTATTTTGTATAAATTACAACTGGTATATTATAAACGATACTTTCGTTACTCCACAATAATTTGAGACAGGAAGCGTGGCATAAAAGGAAATGAGGCAATCTCCTATAATCAAATGAGCGATGAGCGTAAAATGCGATTTTTCTATACGAGGTTCGCGTTTCGAGAAAATCGAGGTTTAAACATCGGCGCGCAGTAGACCTAGGAGAAGGGGAAAAGGTGAGTCATGCACAGACAATCAGACGACACCTACTTGATGCCACGCGTGTCCAATGAATTTTCAAACACGATTTTTCAGGAAATTAAGCTTCGAATGAGGAAATATCGTTCCTCAATTTTCGTTTGTAACTCGCTGCAACGTTCACCGATTTTGATGAAACTTTTAGAATGTACACTACCGGTCAAAAGTTTGGCATTACGGCGTAAATTCAGCGGAACAGAAGGTTTATAAGAAAAACTGAATGCCTTTAGAACAACGAAGGAAGATTAACTTGTGAAAAAACTTACGAGCAATATGTTCTACATGTTGTATTATTTTTTTGTATCAATGAATGAGTATTTTTCTTCAAATTGCTCTTTCATTAAAAAACCGCTTCTATTTTTAATAACAGGCTAACATATTCAGGGCATCCCGGCAATTAGTTTTTCGAATGTTTCTAATTTGATATTTTTCTATGCTTCTGTAGAAGTTGCGAAAGATGTCCCTTTAGAAAAGTACATTCCGAACATTATCTTACACTGGGTGTATAAACTATACAAGAGCATTATAGACATAAGAAAGTGCTGAAATCTGTTAAGGAATATTATTCTATAAGAAAATGCTGAAAACCGTTAAGAAATATTATTCAACTAGTTAATATTTTATGTTATAACGATGGATCATTTCAAAATATATCGACATGTTCGATTTTTACAATAATCAGCAAGTGATTCCAAACTTTTGACCGGTAGTGTATACAATTGTCACAGATCTACAACACGTATTCTTATTATTTTACTTCATTATTTCTAATTATTACTACTTTTAGTGTTTAAAAAAAAAATCTTTCCCTCATCATACAGTAAACTAATTGTTCCAACTTCTTCAAAAAAATTCAGGTCATATGGTCCAACGTAAAAACAGTTTTCGTCTTTTTAAGAGTGTCCGAATATTAATGGGAGTCACCGTGCATTTTTGAATATGGCGAATAAAATATTCTGACTACAGGCGGTTAACAGCAGCACTAAATTTCCTTTGGTTCCATAGCATCCGAAGTGTCCCAACCAAGCATCACCGAAAACCACCGATCGACCGAACCTCGATCCTCGATCCTCGCTTTTTCATCGAAAGAAACTACGCTGTGGTTCTACAACCTGCGTCGTTATAAAAATTCACTCGCAAAATTCACGGTCCCCTTTAGTGAAAAGAAGAAAAGAGAGAAGGATCGACGGAACGAGCAGGCTCGATAGCGAGCGCGAATCGATTTTAAATTGTCCTAAGACGGCCAAGGATCGGCTGTCGGAGGGTCCCATTCGTTGTTCGGCTCGGGAATCCTCGCGAAGGACGAGTCGAACGGGAATCGGACGATTTTTCGCGCCAAAAGGACGCTTCCTCACGATTTACGAGTCTATTAGCATGGTAATACGCGATTTACGCTCAGACGACCCTTGGCCGGGCCAGGCCTGGTATTTTTATTCTTCTCAGCCTAGCCGGTTCGCTGAATTTGCAGAGAATCGCAGGATTGGTCCTGCGAAGATCTTACGACAGTCCTCTGGTCAGGATCCTGATCCTGTTGTAAAGATAACGCAGGGTCCATGGGTTATATGAACAACTTTTTTCAAAGCTTAAGAGGAGTGTCATCAAGAATGAAATATGTCATCAAGTATGAAATTGAATTTTCTTAGATTTTATAGGATTTTCTATTAATTTCTATTAAAACATTTCTATAACTTCACGAATTGTAAAACAAAAAAATCTGAAATTCGTCACTTTTATAGTCTAGTGCTAATAATGCTGACTGTCGTGGTTCAATGTGAACGAAGATAAAAGACTAAAGAATATAGACATGAAGGACTTGAAGACAGATGAAGTTTGCTTTCTGAGTGTTGCATTTACAGTTGTAGTTATACAACTAGTTCTCCTATTTTTAAACTTTCGCTGACAAGAATAGTTTCTCACGAACCGAGTCTGCGTATTCTTTCATTCTACGGTCTTTCATTTCGTCATCTACTTTATTATTGTTTCGGGCTTTAGAAACATCTGAATAAATTTTCAAGGTGTTTATTACAGTCTGTAATTTATCGCGCACTTGTTATTTTATCTAGATCTTAAAACCCGTTTGTAATAAAAATAAAAATTTGATTCCCCCTTATACCGTGCAACTATTGTATATATTTTTTCGTGTTATCTGAAGTAACGGGAATATTCACGGTGTGCAAGTCAAAAATTAAATTTTGGCCAGCGTTCCGAACCGGAAAAAATATCCTTTCTTATTAAATTCCATCCGGTAGCGATCGATCGCTTTCAGGCCCGAACAAAACGGCTCCTTTGATCCATTTATAGGAGAAGCCTGCGGGTGCCGTGGATTACCAGTCAAAGACGAGATCCACGGACTAGAACCTAACCCAGACGATGGTCCTACCTCTTCGAAGATGCCGAAGTGGAAGCGCCGGATAGAGGAGAAAATCCTTTCACGGAGATACGGCCGAAAGTACGAGTACTCGCGATAAGCGATGAAAAATTTCATTACGGGGGGAGAGAGAAAGAGAGAGAAGGAAAAAGAAAAAGTATGGTGGTCGAGGCAGAGAGAAGGTGGGTTCGATAAAGAGGCCGACTGTGGCGTAGAAGGCAGACGTACAAGCAGTACAGGGCAATTACAGGGTCAACGGGCCAAGGAAAACGTCGTCCAGATACTCTTGTGTCGAGGTCATCGCCTTTGAGTACTAGCCAAAGAATTTTCGATCCCCCCCGCCCCCGCTGCATTCACGATCCACGACTACCAACAGGGTTTCTGCAGGATGGGACGAGAAAAACGAGGCAAAAATTCGCGGCCGACTAGTCCTTTCGCTTTCGCCTTCGTCCCGCTCAGCTTTATCAACGTTTAATAGCCCCTAATGTTTAGAACGATGCGAATCATGAGAACCGGAATTTTAAGTGGGTCTACACTGGTATCGAAAGCATTTCGCCCGCAGAAATGATTTTTATTCGTCTGCCTTAGCCAAAATATCGTACAAGACCTTGGTGCAGAAACCTGGCTAGTTACAGTGAAATTCTACTTGCTGGTGTTTTGCATAATTTTATAGATTGCCGATTATATGATGCAAGAATCGAACAATTTTCACAATCCAGATATATGCGGTTTTTGCACAGAGTTCTTCGCTACCAGCACTTCAGCGATAGTCTTCACGATTATAATTAGACTGCGAATCTTTATGCCAAATAAAAATTATCCAAGTGGAACAGAAGTGAAATAAAAGTGCATCTTCACTTCTAATTATTTTAAGAGGTCGAGATCTAGTCCAGTTTTGTCTCGGGATTTTTCAATCCATCAAAGAAGGATTTCTCTCAACTCGACGTTTAAAGTTTTAATTGCATAATGATCCGCGGCAGTCTATTAATAATATACTTAAACTTGTTTAATATCTTCCGTCGTATTTAACTTATTCCAAGTCAAACAGAAGTAAAATTAAATTGCATCTCCACTCCCAATTATTTGAAGAGGTCGAAATCTAGTCTAGTTTTGTTCCTATGGATTTTTCAATCAATCAGAAAAGTTTTTCTCTCAACTCGACGTTTAAAGAATAATATATGAAGTTAGCCTACTTGCTCGGAGCTTGAAAAATTCGTGAAAAATTGGAGAAACTAAGGGTGTGTGAGATCTATCTTATCGTAGTGGACTTACCAAGAGCTTCTCCCGGTCGAGGTGCGGCAGATCGCTGCCCTTGATGTCCTTCGACTTGAAAACGTCCGCATAGCGGTACAGATTCAGGGCAGCCATCCATTCGACGACGTTCTGCGACGACCACTCGCTCACGGGCTGTCGACAGAGAAAACACACCGAGATGAAGCACAGTCGGAACCTGCGCATTTTCCGGTCAAGTTCAGGTGCGAGGTAAAACGAACACATACGCGCGCGCAGGCGGGCGGAAGGGCGTCCGTCCGACCAAACTGCACTTCTCAGCTGCACTCTGTTGCAGAAGCGAGATGCATCGCAAGAGTGCTTGCGGATATGATTAATCGGCTCCTTTTTTTCCTCACGCTCCGAACAGAATTACGTAATAATCCGGCAATCGGACGCCGCGAATTCCTCACCGATAAATCGCGATGACGCGCACGCCGTTTAAAACGCTCGCACGTGCGCGAATAATTTGGTGCACTTCTCTCGGCTGATATGCGGACTCCGTGGAACGCGTTGTATATCTAACTAGCTCTCGATCTCGCACGTGTAGCGGCTCACAATGTTGCAATTAGAGATCGGTGCGATTTACTGCTGAGCTGGTCGCAATTCTCTTCGACTTTTTAACCCTTAGCACTCGAGTGACGCCTATGAGACGACATTAATAATTGCTGTACTATTAATTCAAATATTGTTTACGTTGTTAGATCTGTCGGTATCTAATCAATTACTCAACATTTAAGTATTGTACGAAGTACTAGCTCTTTCCCGCGGCTTCGCTCGCACAGGAAACCGTTTAACGCCCTCGGAAAATAAAACCTTTCAACCTTTCATTCTCCCCTATATAATTTTAATTTTATGTCGTGACGCCAGCTTGGATTTAAAAATTGATGCCATTTTTGTAATTAACGTCCCAAGAAACCTCAATAACGACACCCATACCGATTTTTAGGCTTATTTGCACCATTTTACCGCATTTGTCAAATAGAAGTTTGAATTGAATTTATAAAGAGTTGACTCTTGAAAAACTACGACGTACCTAAGGGTTATGACTATTTGGTTTATACTTAAAGTATCTCTTTCGTCGTCGTGGCCCTCTCGCGGCGGTAGCGGTGTGGGTAGTTTCGAGCCTCGAGACGTAAACGTTACAAAATTGTCCCGAAACATATTTGGAGCTATTGATTTCTACCGACCGATGATAATCTATGCCGTTCAATTCCATTTCGCTTTTCGCGTTGCTCTGTAGATCTCTCTGACGGTTAACTACGTACTTATATATTAGCTTCCAGATACATTTACGGAAATAAGACAAGTTTAAAACGAAATAATTATATCGATGAACATTAAGACCAAGTTTCAAGTAAATCTGACCACGAACGAAATATTCCTCGTACAAACGTTGCAACCCCTTTTCATCCCCTTAGCGGTTGAATTTCGAAATATCCTTTCTTATCCCTTGTATAGATCATAAATGAAACCTCTGTGCAAAATTTAAGCTTTCTATGTTCAAGGGTTTAGCCTGGGCGTTGATGAGTGAGTGAGTCAGGACAGCGTTTTTATAGATATAGATTACATCAATTTCATATCTACCAAATTTAAAAAATCATACAGGATGGAAATATTCTAGATCGCAAGAAATGTTTAATTTTTCAGTTAAAATAGCTCCGAGTGCAAAGGGTTAAAGCGGCGAGTAACGTGAAGTTGACGAAAAGTTGCATACACACGATCGGATTACAAAAATCGCTTGCATGTATGCACGAATTGCTAGCTGGAAAAACGTGACTTATAGACATTTTTTCTGAAAAAAATTCGATGGTCTTTTTTTAACGCTTTATTTAAAACTGCATATTGTTTCTGTGAATTTTGGAAAGTATCGTAAAATTTCTCTGAATCTAGGATTTCATCTAGTATACAGGGTGTTAATTTTAACTCGAACACCTAAATTATTTCCGCTGCTATTAAACGTAAGAAAAAATAACTAAATAGGATGTACGTGGTTTTAAGGCGTGCAGCAAGTGGTAATAAAAAAATAGTTTGATGGTCATTTGAACGGTTTTTCCAAGGTCACCATATATTTTTTGCATATTAACATGTATTTTTCATGATGCAATGTTGTAGTCAGGGTCAAGATGAGTTCAATGACCTACACACCATGATCTTGAAGTGACCTCGAAGGCGCAAAAAATAAGTTTCAGTTTGAAGAATACAAAAGTAATAAAACGAATAGGGTAATATCACCTTATTTTATTAGTTGCTCAAAATGCTGTCCGTCCGCAGCAAGACACGTCTGTACACGAGAAGTCTGAAAGAAAGTTTAAAATCTACTGTTTCTAACGTAAGTCCCACGACGCCACGAGAAGTGAATGACTGAATGGCATTTCTTATGGCATTTCCGCGATTCATGGTACAACATGCATTCCGTATTCGTTCTTTCATATCTTCTGGCGTCCTGGGACTTTCGTTATAAACAGTAGATTTTAAACTTTATTTCAGACTTTTCGTGTACAGACGTGTCTTGCTGCGGACGGCCAGCATTTTGAGCAACTAATAAAATAAGGTGATATTACCCTATTCGTTTTATTACTTTTGTATTCTTCAAATTGAAACTTATTTTTTCGCCTTCGAGGTCACTTCAAGGTCATGGTGTGTAGGTCGATGAATTCATCTTGACGCCTACTACCACATTGCATTATGAAAAATACATGCTGATATGCAAAAAATACGGTGACCTTGAAAAAACCGTTAAAATGACCTTGAACCGATTTTAATTTATTACCATCTGATGCACGAATTAAAACCATGTACATCCTATTTAGTTATTTTTTCTTACTTTTAATAGTAGCGGAAATAATGTAGGTGTTCCAGGTAAAATGAACACCCTGTATGTCTATTATTTGTCTATTAAATTCTTCATGAATAAATTAGACAACGGATCTTTATGCAAATAACATTTTTAAAATAGACTTTTTTTTCTTAATATGTTTAATAGGGTGACAACGATGTAACGGTATTTTCAAATTCTTATAAAGTTTTTACTGTTTTAAATTGCACCTACTAATTTTTGTAAATGCATAAAATCCGGTGTCTAATAATCATGAACTGTTTCATTCGACATGGTTCGAAAAATAACTTCGGGGAAAGACACTGTTACCCGAACACTCAGTAAGATTTTGCAATAGAAAAATTACGTGTCGTGTAATATATGTACTTTTAAATAAAACGTTCGTTTAAATTTAAAGTACGTCATTTTCTTCAGAAAAATTCCTAAAATTCAAATACATACTTCTAGATAGCTGACTAAACGTGTGTATGTTAAAGATTTTCAAACATACATTTAGCGAACAAATCGAGCTTGAAAAATCGTCGGACGCGCGTAGCAGTTCAAGGAGAACTGGTAAGTTATGCACGGACGTCAATCCATCCCACCATACTGAAAATTGAATTTCATTCTATTTTTTCATTTGATTTTCAACAAAAACCAGCTCGTGTTCGGTTGCAGCTTTCCGTCACTCTCTGTATACTAAACAGTGTCCTCAGTGTTCATTGTTAGTCTCAAATGTACGAGATATCATGGTACTAATGTTCCCTCGTATTCTCGGGGACGTTCGGGTAAGTAGATTCGGACATTGTTGATCAGACGTCGAAGATTCGCAACCCAAGGATGTTCTTTAAATTTATGGATCAGTGTTTCTGCGTGTCCCGATTCTAACATTTTCGAGATTTTGTTTTTGTATTTTAACTATCAGGCTTAGGTCCTTATCAAGGTGGATTGGTTTCACTTTGAATTTCTGAATTTTCTCGCCGGAGTGATGTCCATGCACTTAATTCTCTATAATGACAAGAAAGTGGAATGGAATAAAACCCTATTTGTAATGGGAACAGCTTCTGTAGATCCAATACAATTAAAAATTCTACAAAATTCTACAAAATTCTACAAAATTCTATCAAATTTTGTATCCAAGCCTTTTTGGACATTTTCTTAAGCCATAAACGAATAAAGATCCGCAGTCTAATAATGACTAATATTTTGGATTTTGTAGCTTTAAAGTTTACGAAAACTTGTTCGAACTATGAAACTTCAAGAATTCAATTTTCGCTACGAAAAAAACCGGGTTTTCAGCCCACTGAAAATTGATCGTCAAAGGACATGCGAACGAAAGGCATACCTTAAGCAGTGACCGCCATTAAGTCGAACCTGTTCCCAAAATCGGAGGACAGAGGTTGGCAGTGTCGGTAGAAACGCGGGCCTAACGTCGTTCACCACGCGACCAGAGGCTCCGATTAGATAGCACTGGCACCGTCGAAAGAAAACGAGCGACTCCGAGAGCAAGCGAGTATATCGCGACGATAAAGCAAAAGGGTAAAAACCAACGGGGGGAAAAAGAAAACGTAACCTTCTCTCGTAACCTTAAGTCTACGAACGTGACGACACGAGAGCCGAGATAAGGCCGAGCTAGCCTGGTCTGGCCTGGTGGTTATCGTCGCAAGAAACTCGAGGCAAGATCTCCCGCGAATATTCGCATGTGGTTCGAGAAACGCCAAACAGATTGAACTAATACAGGATCGAAAGACTTGCGGAACCTTTTCACCCTTTCGTAACTGTACAGCCCTTGAAAATTAGCTTACGATGCGACTGTTGGCGACTCGAGATCATTTCAGTGCTCGAAGGAACCTAAGGAGCTTGTGTCGTACTTGGAGTCGTTCTAATCAGAAAAATATCACAAATACATACATCGATGTTGATGTTTTGTTTTCCTTTACTTTTGTTTACTGTAATAACAAGAAAAAAAACATGAATAGTTTCATAATTAAGTCATTTCCATCAAACACAATTAGATACCTTAAGAAATAAAGAGTTACAAACACTTTCGTCGTAAATCCAACAGATATTTCCGAGTGCAAAGAGTTAAATTGTCGGCACAGATTTGCCCATAAACTACAAAATCTGGCAGTAAGAAGTTGAGCAACGTCTGACCAAGCACCGCCCAATTCCTCTAGACCGCTGTTCTCCTCGTACGCGTGTGTCTTCTGAGCGAGAGAACGGGTTTGAATTGATTGTAACGAGACGAATTGCTATTATGACCGTGTATATTTCGGGCATCTTCATTCGAAAAAAACAAGCACTGTTTCGTTAAACGGTTTACGAGACGATCGAACATACCATAAATCACTGGACACGACAGAAGAAGGCGCAGCAAGGAGAGTGATTCGCGATCATTAGAATCGCTAATAGAAACGACCGGAAAGCATTTGTTACTGTACAATTAACAGGAGATTGGATCGCCTGTAATCCAAGCTGTCGAGGAGTTCGCGTGTAAATCGGCAGATAAGTTTTCCAACGTCGAATTTGCCTTACAAAGATAACAGTGACGGAATCCGCACGTTGCTATTCTTGTTGGAGGATTTACTCAGCACTTCGATTTTTGTCAAATATAATGTTAGGTTTAACTCTTCGATTACTTTCAACTACTTTGCGCTAAGTACGTCGAATGGGAAGTAAAGCAATTACTTCCGTAAATAACGAATAAATAAATTGATTCAAGCCAAGGTGATCAGAGTGTGCAAGGAGCTACGATTTTCGCAGAATTGCAACCGATCCCGATCGCTACGCCACTGGATCGGTATTCAGGTTTGTCTGATAACCGGTGTTTTATTGTACAGTGCACCGGATAGACACGGTCTGCTAAAAGGGACGTCGACGAACGCAGTGGTACTTCCACCGAGCAGGATTATAAGGGAGCGCGGTGTCCGCGGTTTATGCAAATGACCCATGACGGTGATAAGTTCTGTCGTCGAACCAGTCGGTTCAGCTCTTCGGCTCTGTCGAGTAACAGGGACACGGCGAACGATTTTCCTTGTAAACAGTTAGTCGCGCGACATGTTTCTCCGTGTTCCCCCATTGTCAGCGGGAGAGAACTTTGACTTTTCTTTCTTATTTCTTTATCAATCTCGCGAGCGAGGCGCCGCGCCAGATGATCTGGCGGGAGGGGAGCATAAACGCGGTTTCAGCAGAAATTAATTTTGCCTTGATCGTAATTGATTTACGATGATTCGATCCCGGGCTGGAGAGGAATCTAAAACGATTAAGCCATCCGACTGCGACCTTGCCCGTGCGTGTGTCGCGAACTATCGAGACGCACGGTTGCCGCGATCGACCACAGTCTTCGACTACAGTTTCGACCAGAAGTTTCAACGAAGTTTTATCTTCACGCATCCGTGGTCCCGGGCGCTCGACGCGGATCGCTCGATAACGAATGATTAATTGCCGCGCGGATCTGTAGCGACCTCACTCGCGAGAGAGACTATTTTTACGCGAACCGTTCCGGACGCTCGCGAATCTTACACACCAGAATATCCGACCAATAGGATAATCATTGTTCAACGGGAACACGAGCCGAGCCGTTTGACAGTGTGGCAAAATGCGCGCGAAAATATTTAAACACGGTTTTTTTTGCAGTTTTCGAGCAAAAATAATTCCGTTCTGTGCTCGTTTTGTACTTTGGCGGAGGGATAACTCGATCGACGCCGGATACTCGCGTTTTATTCGCCCTTCGCGGACGAAAACAGTTTCTTGCATGCTTTTCGAAAGTTTGAATTTGTGTGCTTCCTCGTAAAAGGTTTAAATGTATATACTTTCTCCGTCAAACGAGAGAATAGCAGTAAATGTGTCGGTCTCGATAGAAAGTATGACACAAATTCAAATATTTATCCTCTTATAGAATCTGTATCATCGTTAACATTTTGTTTATTGAAAACGAAATCTGTGCCCTAATATCTGTCGATCAATTCCGATAAGAGGAAGTGCACTCGGATCCATAATTTTCGAAATAAAGAAATTACTTTGGTTCGAAGGAAATTAATACGAGACACTTTTAGCTGAGTCTACTAGAATTCTTCGTGACAAGTCGTGACTCGATATTATAGTGAAAGGGGTCAAATCAAAGACGCCGGCTATGAAAGTGTATACTGACCTTGTCCTTGTCGAGAACCTGGCCCGGTAGCGCGTGACCCTTGCTAGTCCATTGGCAGAGGTGCTGCCCGTTGTACTCCGAGCAAACCACGTGGAAGCACGCATGGCACTCTGTGGGACATAGAGAACCGCACATGCAGCAACATCCCGAATTGACACGCGCGAATTCCGCATAGATCCTATCTCGCGGGGGCGGCTCAACGCCCTTGAGAAGGGCGCGATGTCCGTAGCCCGAGCCCTCGTGACCGATAGAGAACGAATCGACGGTGGCCTCCGACACTCTGTCGCGACTACACCCGTACAAAGAGGAGGAGGACGACGACACTGTGCCGTTGTTCGTCGGATAGAGGTTCTGTGTCCGGCGATGCAGCTGCAGTTGCGCGGCGTCCTTGCAGAAGCACATGTATCGGTGGAAGGACACGGGCCTGGCGCAAGGGAACAGGCCCCTCCAGAGACGTTCGTGGTCCCTGATCAACTCGTCGATGTTCCCGTCGACAGAAAGCTCGTCGAGCTTCTCCACCGCCTCGTCGCCTAATCTAGCTTTATCTGGCGAGAGCAGGCCCTCCTTGAAGGCGAGACTCTCAGGCAGCACAAGTAGTTGCCTGGCGTTCAATCGATGTTTCGCGTTACCGTTCATGAAGGCATTCGCGCCCAAGGTAGAGGGGAACGAGGAGGAGTACGTGGCGATGGAGGAGGTGTTTCCTAGAGGGTGGGTCTGCTGATTGGCCGGGGTGTAACGTCTGATCGTGGGCAAAGATAGATTGCCCCTGGACCCGGCCGAGTCCTGAGTCGACTCGTTCGCGTAGACGATGGGCGTCGCGTTCGCGAGATTCGTCGCCAGGGTCATCTGGAAATCATTGTACGCGGCGTTGCTGGTGACGACGTTCGCCAGGTACGCCCGTGTCTGAGGTTGCAACGGCTGCAACGACGGTGGCCTGGGTTCACGGCCCGGTCGCAGAGGCAAGGAGGCCGAGGTGATGGCCGCGCCGCCGGCGGTCTGGCACGTCGTCATCGAGGACGCGACCACGGTGGGTATCGTGGATGCCACGGTCGCGGAGGAGGAGGTGGTGGTCGTCGCCCCGGCGCCTTTCCGGAGCATATAGTTGTCCGCGTCGACGGCTAACAGCCTCGACATGGCCGTCGACTTGGCCTGTGTGTCATCGTTCGTTTGGCTACCCTTCGGCGACGATAGACTCTTGTTCCCGTCAGTCCTGGATTTCGTCTCGGCGATCTTCTCGTGTTCGTCCCTGTCCGCGCTGCCACCCGCCGCTGTTATCGGATTAAACAGATCGTGTATCCTGCCTTGTAAGCTGACCGCAGGCTGCTGCACCTGCGAACCGGCGGTCGCAGCTGCGGCGGATGCGTTCGTCGCCCGCTTCATCGCTCGGCCCGATGCTCGCGATCATCAAATCCTTTCTCTCGCTCATACAAACTCTTTCTCTTTCTATACTTCTTTCTTCGGCTCGCTCTCTCCTTCTAACTTTCTTTCTCTCTATTTCCCAGCTACGACTAGGTTTTGTTGTGACCAGCTTCCACAGACGCGCTCCCGTTCGAGCTCCAAAGGATCCTGATTTCCGGCGAGTCCTGAGCCTCCGTGGTACCGCGCGAGTCACCCGTCATCGTTCCGAATCGACCACGGAACTACGGATCTCGGTCGATCACACCGTCACGGTTCTGGCGACCGGACGATCGTCCTCGCGCGACGAGATCCCGAAGCCGCTGGTTCTCGAGCAGTCCAAGGTCACTCGCATCTCGCCGACATCGAGAGACCTACACGCGCTGCTCGTTCCCGGTAGGCTGTCCTCTTCTTCTTCCTCTTCTTCTTCTTCCTCCTCCGCCGAAGACTCGTGCCCGTTTGACCCGATTTCGGGTGTCCTCTTTGGTCCTAAGTCTGAAGCGCCCAAGGTGTCCGGAGCGGCGTGGATATAACGCCGTGGATCTAATCTCTAGAAATCGGCTCCATTAATCGGAGCATCGTTGATCGCCGATCTCAAAGCCGAAGGGAAACGCTTCGTCCGACGATTAACTTATCGGGCAGCCCGACCGTTCATATCTCTCTGATGAAAAGATTCCATTCGAGGCTAACCTAACGCCCGGGGAAACGAGAAACCGAGCCGTCGCTGATACGAGGAACAGAGAGACGACGGCGTTCCAGCGCCGCTAACTCGGTCGAAGTGGAAATAGACGACGGATAAATGCGCTGCTGCTCCACGGAACAGATGAAGCAGAGAAAAATAAAATGACGAGGTTGAGAGAGAGAGAGAGAGAGAGAGAGAGAGAGAGGAACGGAGAGAAAGAGTCGCTCCCGTGGGTGTGACCTCGTGTAAATTCGTTTTCCATAAATCTCGCTCCTACCTCACGCTTCTCTCCTTCCCTCCCACCGTGACCCTCTCTTTCGCGCTCTCTCTTTCTCTCGCTTTACTCGTGGCTCTCGCGTTCTCCGTTCAGACCGCGCGCACACACGACCTTTGTATAAACGCTGAGATTCGCCGAGCCGAACGAAACCGGTTTCGTTAGGCAACGACACCGAACGATTTTCAACGTACTCCCGCGCGCGCGTGTACACCCTCGAGTGACCCTCGTGGCTCTCGCGCAGAGCTCGTCCCGAAGCGGTTCCCTTCGGTATCGATTCGATCGAATGATTTTACCAAAACGCCTCCGGTCAGATCGCGGGCCAGCGATCGTACAATCGGCTCCTGGATCGAGGGACATGCGCGCGAGCGCAACCGCCTAGATTCGATTCGATTCGATTCGATTTCGCTCGACTCGACCCGATTCTCCAAGATCGGTCCTCTTCGTCGCTGTCGTCGTCGACTTCCGCGTGTTCCGTTCCGGCTGTAAACCCAACCTTCCTGTCGGACGACAGGCACCGCGCATGGAGAGACCGCGTAGGACCTCGGCTCTTCGTTAGCCTTCGTTTAATCGCGACCGGTCGGGTTCCCCGCTGCTGTTCCCTCTCGTTAATTCGAAACGAGTTTAGGTATATAATCGCACGACGACCGTCTCGTGTTACCGTGTGGCCGACACACGACGCAGCGGAATCCTTCGGTCGGGAAACGTGACCGATATATCTCGGTCAGTAGATTTTTCTTTTTAATCCTTAAAGAGATCGTGTACGAGCACACGGTCGACCGTGCACGCTTCGTAGAAATATATCCTCGCTTTTAGTTGCAGTGCCACGGTGTGTGTTTTCTTCGGTGTTCACGGGCGAACACGTCGATCACGGAACGCGCACAGATCAGCGCTCCTCGTCCTTATCTCGAGCACGGCAGGTTCGCGACTGGCGCGTCTCCTCTGTCCGCGAGCGATTCTCCTCTCCAGATCGCACGGTGGAGGCTCACTTTACCCACAGCAAGTCACTGTGGGTTCGCTTCTCCGCTCGGTTGGTAATGCAGCGCGGCGCCGGACGGTTTCTCGCCGCTCGTTCCGCGTCTCGCAACACGTGTACAATCCTCGCTTCTTTCTGCTCTTGTTGTAGCCCTCGAACCAATCTCCTCTCCCCTGGCACCCGTTTATCCGTTCTTCACCCGAGCTCCGTCGATAAAAATTCGCGGTTTGACACCCGACCAACTAGACCGACAAAACTTCGACCTTTCCTACCCGCTTGCGGTATCCGACGCAGACGACGCGTCGGGAAGAAACGAATGAATCCCACTTGGTGCCCGTAACGTTGCTTCTTCTTTCTCGTTCGCCGATATCGCGACACCGGAACACCGACGTATACGTGCCACCTCGCCGAGGCAGCGCACGCACCACGGGATGGAAAAGTCCACTGGGCACTGCACTTTTTGCACCGGCGGCCTGCACCACGCGCACACCTGCACACACGTTACTCCGCGCACATATGTGCACAACACCTAGCTGACCGTCTCTCTCTTGCTCTCTATCTCCTGTATCCTTGCGCCACCTCTCCCCGGCCACTCTCCCTCTCTTTCTTTCCCCCCTCCAGTGTCCCCTTCCTGGTCCCACACACGAATCCGCTGTCCTCTATTCTTTACTCTCTTTCGCTGGCGAGCACACAGCCGGTCCACGCGCCGACTGGCAACCGTGGGCCAAGTCTCGAACTTCTTTCCCCTTTTCTCTCTCTATCTATCTCGCTCTCTCACTCATACACACGCAAGCATACACACACACACACCCATCATCTCCCTCTCTACCCCGTTTCTTCCCTTTTCCTTCGGTTGCTACCTCCGTCTTGCTCGCACCGTTCTCCTATCTCGACTTTTATCTCTCGCTGAGCGTGCACCGGAGAACGGTCCCAAGTTTTCGGCTTTCACTCGTCCGTGCAAGATACAGCGTCTTCGAATATCTTCCTGCAGGAACTGGCAGGCCTGCTGTTCATAGTTCGGCCGGTTTACTACTCGACGCCGAACCCTTTTATCTGACACGACTTTTTGCCACCTTTCTATCTCTCACTCTCTCTCTTTTACTCTTTTACTCTCCTCGACTTTCTGTCTCTCCGTCCCGGCCGCCGATCCGTTCCGTGCCGTGCGGATAGATTCCCGAAAGAGACCGCGCGCCGTTCGTTCTTCTTCACTGGTTTTATTTTACACGGACAACACCACACGCGTCGATTCTCTGCAACCGTGACCGGTTGCCATCCGCCGCACGATTCACCACGATCCCCTGCCAGAGAGAATATCCTCTTCTCCGGCGGCTCGGCGCACAGCTGACCGGCCGGTCCGCCAAGTTCGGTCAATAGCCATAGCAGTCGCGCAGCCTATCGAGGGTAGCTCGTGCTCGACCGTCGGCGTTCCGACTCGGCCGGTTCCGCCATATTTCGTGTGTTTCCGTGCCCTTTACGCGGCGCCACCGGCGTGCCGAGTCGACCCGGGGCCCCGGGCTCCCGCGCCAGCCCGATCGAAGTCGAGACGAGCTTACGGACAAACTTCTCCGCTACTATCCGCCGTGTTGTTTCACGCTTCGAGTCCCGTGTGCAACGATTCCCAGGCCGCCGAACAACCGGCGATTTACCGATCGAGAGCTGAAACCTATCATGATCGTTTCGAGGCTGACCACTTCAAAATTCAGCGGAGCTATCCACCACGTTCGTTCGCCATTCAAACCGAGCAGCTGTAGTACGACGCCGTCGCTCCTATACTCCTCTCCAGAAGACGATTAATTACGAATTACACCGGCGTCGCGCGTCGCGTCGATTCGCGTGAGATCGGTATCTGTCTCTCGGGCTCGGGCTTAGTCTTATCTTACGGGCCGGCGGCGGCGATGGCGATAAAGTCACCGAACGCCGGACGCATCTGCCGAAAAAGATCGGATCAACCGATAGACACGGATAAACAAAAAAGAGTCGCTAAACGAGGAAACACGTACACACACAGGCCCCCGATAAGCCCGACGCGGTTCGTGACTAAATCGAAAGCCGGACCCTGACACCCGTGTGCGTGGGTGACACGCGCGCCGGTCCATCGATGAACAAAAGACTACTCCCCCACCCCCTTCTTTTTCGAAACGATGATCGTTCGTGTCAAGCGTAGATCCTTGTGTGTCGGTGATTCAGAGATCCGAAAGAGATAGAAATTCCAGCGGGCACGGAGGCGTAAAAATAAACCTGCGG
Organism: Lasioglossum figueresi; assembly: GCA_028455805.1. NCBI lineage: Eukaryota > Metazoa > Arthropoda > Insecta > Hymenoptera > Halictidae > Lasioglossum > Lasioglossum figueresi. The sequence goes on from CM052202.1 coordinate 15,144,303, forward strand.
CGATAAAGCGGATTGCGGCCGTATGGCGCGCGCGAACCGCCTCTCGTAAACCCTTGAAGAATTCAATGGGAGAAATTGGAAGAAACACCCCCCGTCCCGGAGAAAAAAGAAATCAAAGGCCCTGTGTTCCTTTCTCGCGTGTCGTAAATGTCAATGCCGACGAGGCTGGAATCAGATTTCATTCTTTACGATCCTCATTCCCTCTCTCTCGCTCTCGTTTCTACCCCTTTTCTCTCTTCCTCTCGCTCTCTTTCTTTCTCTACTCTCTCTCTCCCTCTGTTTCTAACGTTCTTATCGCTGCGTGCGATACGTTCAAGTGCGTACGCACGTGCTCTCGCACGCACCAAGGGCCTCCGGCACTCGAGTCACATGAAAGGGCCGCGCGTGGTATACTCGAAAGGGAAGAAAGGGACGTGAAAGTGAAAAGCGACTTTCCAAGGTAAAAGAGGCGGGAGGGAGGGGAGCACCGAGGGGGTTGACGAGCCGGGGGTCGAACAAGGGTGGTGCAGGGTGAAGGGACGCGATACAAGGATCCCCGGACGTAGGATGATCGAATCCGGCCGCGCAGACGCACCACCCTCCAGTGTCCTGTTCAAGGTCACCGGCGACCACCGTGCCAACCCTTCGCCCTGCATAAGCAAAGGCAGGACCGATCGATTTTCCGTCGAAAAGCCAATTGATAGACCCTTTCAAGGTTTCGACGGGGCCCGGATTAAATTGTAGCCGATGGTTATTTTGTCAGTATCCCCGGCACAAGCTGTTCTGCTATCCCGTGACGAACACCCCAGGCGAGGTCTATCGAGCCACCGGCACGTCGATTTTTTTTAGTACGGTGTGCCGGTGTGTTGAACTAAAGCCATTGTTAAAATAAAATGATGTTTCAATGGGAATAACGAGTGAGGAACGCTGGAAAACAGCGATTTTGTACTTTTTAGCCAGTAGACGATTCGTATAGAGTCCGATGAGTTCGAGTCAAATATGGTTTCGAGATACGTGGTAGCTTTAATCCTTATCCTACACCCGTGCAAATTTAGCATATTCTTCGTTGCTTCGAGATGAAGATCTTAAACAACGAATTACATATCTCGTTTTTTAATCTTTCCTCGGCTTGATACAGTGTTTCAGTTTTTGAGAAGTTTACCAATTTAATCGTCTAACCTGTGACATTGACCTTTTGTTATTCTGTCAATTGGACGTAGAGAGACAAGCAAAGTCCGACAAACGAAGGATGAATAAGGGTTAAAAACTACAATAATCGAAGTTGTGTTCCTATTAGAGAAATTAGGGATGTCAGTATACTGCAAATTTAACATATTCTTCATTGCTTTGACATGAAGGTCTTGAGGAACGAATTATCTTGTTTTAATCTTGCCTCGGCTTGCCACAGTGTTTCATTTTTTGATAAATTTACCAATTTAATCATCTATCTTACGACATTGACTTTTTGTCATTCTGTCAATTGGACATAGACAGACAAGCAAAGTCCGAGAAATAAATGATGAATTAGGGTTAAAAACTGCAACAATCGAAGTTGTATTCCTATTAGACAAATTGAGGATGTCGGTATACTTGTCCCCACTCAATTGCCAGGAGAAGATTCGCTACTTTACAATTTTATTAATATGCTTTCAGCAAATTGATGTACGAATACATTAAAAAAATCTGGTAAATTTACAACATGAACTGAGAAAGTCTGACGATCTATGTCCTTTTTCCCTTGTAAGTAGAACAAAACGGCAGTAGATAGCCGAAACGGGAAGTCCGCGGTGCCGGACGCACAGCGAAACCAGACGATTGTCCTGCATTGTACTGGATTTCCTTGGCACGTTCGAAACGATCGAAACAGGAAAAAAACGACGGGTTTTACGAGCATTCCTGATTCCTGGCGCTGAAACTTGTACATCATAAGGGCGATCGAGGTAATCGCCGCATTCCTAGATATTCGACGGTACGATCACGCGGCGAGAAACGCGTTTCTTTCGTAGCAAGGATCGCGGTATGTTGCGAATCAGACCGAAGGAGGCGCGGCGCGCTTTTCACGCGCGTTATTAAATATCTCCGAGCCGAGCTACACCTTGCTCGATAACTTTCAACTGCGCGGCTAGCTCTGTGTTATTTTCTCGGCGATGCTTGGATTACGTTAGAACAGATCTGGGCACAAAGTGTACAGTGAGGCGTTGATTTGTCTCTAAAAAAATGGAGGACGAAATCACGCCTACTACGGACGATCGACGTGATGAAACAGCAGGATATATCGTCTTCTATTTGTTCTTTCAATGTTAAATGTTGCCTTCGTGAATGAATAAGCATGTCAATTGCTCTGCGGGAAACAGATCTGTCTGTGTGAAAACTGGGAGGCGCGAAGCCACGCCTACTCGGAATAATCGACATAAAGAAACTGCAAGATATCTCGTCTTCTATTTGTTCTTTCTGTGTCAGTTGCCTTTAACGTCGTCTGCATGGATAACTAAAATCATCAATTACCGTGTGAGACAGTGGTTTAGCTCCATCAAAATTGAGAACAATAAAACTTTCACCCACTTCGGAGCCTCTACCAAAAATTTAAATATTCCGACTTTTATCTGTTTCTTCGTTGTTATTTTCGTGAAGCATCGCCTCTACCAGTAATCCAGAATATAAAGGGCATAGCCGAATAAGATGGTCAAAACTGCCCTAGAGGTTTTTCAATGGTTGTTGAACCATTCGAAAGCTGACCAAGAAAAACTCCTCTGAGCAAAATTTCAGCCCTCTAGCTTGCCCGTGAGGGTAGTTACAGGCTAAATTAGATTTTGCGCTTTTCTGCGCATTTTCCGATCTCAAAGGCGTTCTAAAATTCTGAAAAAAATGTGATATATTTTGGATCCTAAGGCACATTTTTCACAATTTTTTCAGATTTTTGTGTTGCAAACTATGGTCGTAAAAAATGAAAAACCCCCAAAAAATTGGAAAAATAATTTTTTCTCAAAAATATTGAAACATGCTATTCAGCTGTTTGGTTCCACGATATAGTACTATAACAGGCAGTGTTGTCAATTTTTATTAGATTTTTTGTTGTG
>CM052202.1:15147458-15169220 GCA_028455805.1 Lasioglossum figueresi
ATATTTTACTTTTCAGTTTCTGACAGCATCTCGGTATCAACCACGCCAGGAACAGCAGGCAGAAAATTAAAATTTGTCCAAACGATCCGTCCTTTCCCAATCAGATCGTGACTCGAAAGTTCAACAACCAAAGCGATAACGCCGATATTTTCCGGTGCGAACGCTGCACGCGGCAAAACAGATCTCGGATTCGATCGATGGATCGTGGCGGTCACGCGCGTGCAGGGTCACGCGTTAGCGCGTGCACGCCCTCGATCGAGACGCGACTGCAAAAGAGAAACTTATCGTCGTCTTTCATTTTTCGCATACAAATCTTATCTTGCGGAACAGCGATCACAGGGTGACGTGTATTTTTGCACGTTGTCGACGGGCGTACGATCAGCCGCCGCGGCATTTAAATGAGCGATTGTGATAACGATGCTAAATAATAGTGCGTATCGATCGTGACAAATAGTTTGTCAGATAAAGTTTCTAAACCATTTTTCATTTTCGCTGAAGTGGGCAGAAATGAAATTGCCGGTGCATAGGTCAATGGAACGATGACTCAAACTCCCTCTAATTTTTCGTACTAATGTATCCATATCGTGCTTCAGTTCTAATTAAATTGCTAATGTTGACCAAGAGAAGTGATATATACAATTATACATCTTTTCATCCCAATCATGAAGAGTTAAAAGTGACGACAAGTAATTGTTTCGATCGAGAAAAATGACTTCTTCGAGTTTCCTAAATGATGAACTAGGGGAGCTCCACCCCGTGTTTTTTAAGATGAAGTATGCGATAGCCACGCCCTCAGTTTACACGGAACAATCACTGTACTCCCCTCTGTTGCTTAATGCAACCTCCTGCCTAAGGAGCAGCTACAGTAGGAAAATAAACGGAGTGGTGGGGGAACCGAGTCCGCGTGAGTGGTCGTTCGATAATGAGATACACCCTGAGAAGGACCGCCCACTGGGCGCATAGAGCCCACACTCGCGCACTTACCGAGCAACTGCTCTAGAAGAGAAGGTAATTGTGATGATTCTGTGATAATTAAGCAGATACAATCGTAACAAGTCATTGGCGGTGCCTGATATGATTTTCCGAATTTAGTTGGCTAATAATTGGCACATTTCCGATTGGTCCAAAGTATTGAGGACAGTTTTCAGCCACGGGGACTGAGACTTTTTAAAGAGGAATAGTTTGAGACATCCTAGGACGACCTTCCACAATTTTTGTACAGCTTCTCCGCTAATTTTCAAGCTTCTAACGGTAATCGCATCACAATCCGCATCATCCGTCAACGTTTAAACGACAACGGAAAGGTCGGCCGCGCCCGCATAATCCGAACCGGCTCGTGTTTTCCTCGGACGGCGGTTTCGCGAGTCTCTCGCACGACCATAATCGCGTATCAAAAGTACTGACGCGCGAACTCATTCGAGCTAGAGCTGGTAGTCGGCGTTGCTCGTCGATCGACGTCGACTCCATCGATGCTTACAGGCCGCTTACGTAACGATGCAAATGGATTCGCGAAAGATTCGTGCCGCGGTCAGGTGTGCGGTTTTTTTTCTGTTTTATTCCTCGAATCGAATCGCGAATCGTGCTTCGCGAGGAGACGTCGCTTTCTGCGATTCGATTCGGGGAAATCGAAATTGCTTTCGCGACGCGAGAGAATACGAGGGAACGCGAGGCTCGAGCCGGCGGAACAATACCGTGCATAGGAGCATAGGAAACGTGGGCGCAGATAAACGGTAATGAGACGAGTTACGTAATCGACGAAATTGCGGGTGTCTCGCCGATAATAATTAGCGAGGCAACGTAATTGGCGAACCGAGAGACCGAGGTAAGATACGCGTACATTTGCAACCGAGGATTTTGATTCTATCTGGTAGGTTGTCTCGTAATTAATATCGTCTATAATCTTATTTTAAGTAAACTCACGCGTCGTATTCGGATGATGTGTTTATGGGAACTTCTCTCAGAAACAGAAACAGAGGTTAAATGAAAGTGTATTTCCTCTTTTAATCATTTTAATAAATTAAATATAATATCGCAACATCATTCAATTCCTTTAATATCTTCATAGTTTTGTATTTGACCATCTTTGTCATAAATGCAAAAAATGCGCAGCCAAGTAGTAAAATTATGTCTATCGTCTTCAACAGTCTGTAATGTCGAGAAAGATCATAAAAACGGTGGTCAAACACTGATGATTCAGAACGAACGTAAGTATATTTCTCTACCGCGAACAAAGGAAGAAAATGACAATACTCATGGCGTGGCCTGATATCTCCAAACCGAGAGTCTGCCACGAACGCTCCGAGTGTTACGATTTACACGATGCATGCGAGACAACGTCCTTTTGGAACGTCGTTCGATAAGATAAGCGAGCAGATATTTGATAGGCGATCGTTATGCACTGGGCTGAAACGGCGATAGTCTGCAGCCATTAATATCGGCAGTTTCCGAAAACCAAAGATAGAAAAACGAAAACATACAACCTTAAACCCCAAACTGTGGTGGGGTCTTTCAGACATCATAATAATGTTTAAACACTATAATTTGGATAGATGTATAATAAGAAAAATGTTTGGTTGTCGATGTATGGCGATTGGAGACTACGTAAACACACAATAAACTTCATTCTTGTAAGAAATTATGAACGACAAAGATATTCTAATCACTGGGACCGCAAAATAAGTCGCAGTGCAAGGGAGGATTAACCCTTCGCCGGATGCGCCTGGGTCTAGTCTACTTTCACTCGGAACATCAAAATTGTCATTTAAGTACTCAATTTGTGGCAATTAAGTTAATTGAATAGGTGTTGGAATAGGTGACTAATGTGTCCACACGAACTAACATCAAGAGCAAATATTTAATTAAAGCTGTGAACGGCCCTAATTATCGTCAATTATACAGCTATAAAAATCGTCCGTTGTCCGAGGGTTAATTGGAGTACGTAAGGGTACCAAAGTGTTACAATATTAATTATTCGCAATCCCAAGCATTGTCCCGCAATGCAACGTTTAATTGAATTATATATAGTTCGATAATGGCTCATAGAACGTGCGTCACTCGATCGAGAAAAAGAAGCGATTACGTGTTAATTATGCAGTACTATACAGATTGCTGGTATCTCATCCTCCATCGAAACCCAGCTGGATCCTCGAGGCGGTTCTCGGCCAGGTAGGTAGCGTAGACTATCGCTTTGTTCTTTTTTTCCTGCGCACGCATTTAATTGAATGAAATCGAGGACTGACATCACTGCAACCCTCGATCGACTACATCGGTGCCCTTCCTACTCTCCTCGTGTTGGCTCCATCCTTTACCCCGGGAATCCCGAATTTCCCATAGCAACGTGACGGTGCACTCCATTACCCATGACCTCCGCCCTGAGCCTGGCGGGCCTCTATATCTGCGAATCAATGCAGCTCCATTGCGTGCATCCCGGCTGTGTGTAACATTCCCCGAAATGCAGCCGCCTAGCCTAATCGGAACACGCGATTCCTACCGAGAAAACCACTGGCTCGCCGGTCGATTTCGCCTTTTTCTACCGTGACGAGGTGTGTCGAGCACAGTTCGCGATTCTGCACCCTGCACGGTGGTCCACGACCTTGTTTCACCGATTAGAGAGCTTTATTTGTTCACAAGAACAAATTTAACATATTCGATCCAACATTAAACCATAAAAATCCTACTAAACTTTCGAAAAAATGATCATCGGAACGTTTGTCTGCATTTAATGCAATACTTTAACCCTTATGTAGTCAACCAAAATGTATAGATTATTAAAAACCTTTTGTATTTAACATATTTGCAGAAATTCTCATTTTAAGACTATAAATTAATATATTAACGAGCAAAGAATGCGCATTCAGAAAAATTTTGTAATATTTTTAGTGGAACATTAACAAGTTGTTGAAAGAAATGCAGTGAATGGGTACTCGGTTGGGTACGCAAGGGTTAAGATTGGTTACAGAGCAACAGAATTTTTGCTGACTTAAAAGAAAGAAGTAAGTCATCGATTGGTATCACATGGTAAGGGGTTAATGCAAAGGGTTGGGTATTTGAAACAGGCGAACAGAAGTCAACTCTGATTTTTTAAATGGAATAATTTGTGAGGTCCCGTATATTGGGATAGAGCAATTCTGAAACTTGTGAAACTGAATACCGCCATTATCTCAGCTCGGCTATTGCGAGCGAAGATCTTAGGCGACTCCAGTCGCGCAGAATTAATGAATTGTATGATTAATTGAGCAGACTCCGTTCTGGTTTTGAGACAATTTTGCAAGCAGGGTTCAAGGAACATCACTCTGTTTTCCCGAAATTATGAACACCTCAACATTCAAATATAGATATATATCAGAACAATTCGTTAAAAATTCCTAATAATATAAAATTAATTTTGCGATTGGAAAAAATCGTCGTTATAGGCCGAACCTTCTAGCTTAAAATTAAAGAAACAGTTCAACTCGATATCAGGTATGGTTACCGAGAGGAAAATCCTTACAATTAGTCGAAGCTTATTTATAATACTTCCCGAGCTCTCCAAAGTACGAAATTGCCGAATAAGAATTCGCGTAAAAATTTCTAAATTTGCAGAATTAATCTTGGGGATTGGAAAATCGTTGCGACAGACCAAATCATTTGGATCAAAATGAAAAAAAAGGTGTACTTGATATCAGGAATAGTTGTCGAGAGAAAAATTCTTAGGCGAAACGTGTTTAGCTCCCCGAGCTTTCATATCAAGATTTCACGATAAAAATTAGTTTAGAAATTGGAGTATTAAAAAATTGTTATTATGGATGAAAAAAAATCACAGTAATAGACCAACTCTTCTAAATTAAGATGCAAAAGAGTTCCTCACCTGTTGTCAGATACGGTGCCCGAATAAAAATTCCTGACCTGTTATTTCGTCCATACGAAATCCGGAAAATTCAAATGCCCATAATTTCGTAACAAATTCGAAATCAGCGTGACGATGACTTAAACTCAGGCTGATTTCGCCGTACAATGATCCGGTGGCAGCCGTTTTTTCTAGTCGATCGCGGTATCGCGATGAAAATCAACCAACCCCGCGAGCCTCTCTGCGATTTTTTTTATCGCAGTCAATTTAAATATATTAATATCGCGAGCTCGTTGTTCGGTGTAGGAAAATAACGCGGGATTTCCCCGGGTGCAGAAATTCACCGGACCCGCAAAAAAGATGCGGAACGCGAGATAGGGGTTCTAGTTTTATCCAGCAGACTTTCGCGAGTCACTGGAACACTGCCTGAATAACTCTCACCGGTTCCTGTGTGACTACACAAATATTCTCTTCATAAATATGTATGCATTATAAATCGGTTATACGCCGGGATCGTTGGCAATGTATCAGAAATAAGAACAAAAGGATGATAAACGAGGAAAGAGCGAGCGAAAGGGTTGGAGGGAAACGAAGAAAAAGAAGAAGAAGAAGTGGAAGAAAATGAGGAAGAAGAAACTGCAGTGGAAGTACGCGTGCGTATTCGAGCGACTTAGTCGAAACTTATGCGCTGGCCGGGAGTCTGGTTTATTAAAAGCAACGAGGCGACGTGTTTCTCTGCCATCGATTTGAATTCACGTACGATCGCCGGACTTTCTCACATGAGAAGCATAACGCGAATACCTAAATGCGCCGAAGGCGACGCGTATGATCGTCCAAGACCACGGGGTGAATGGAAAGCGTGAAGTGGCCAGAGCTTTCAAAGTGTCCTCCATGGATTGTTTTTTTGAAACGTGAACTATCAAGTTTGAAAAAATGGCGACTCTAAGGCGCCACTAAAAAGTGTCAATATAATTAAAAATGATTTTTTTCATCACTGTGTTTGTATCTAAGAAATTGATAAAAATTTAAGTGTCGTACGATAGAAAGAAATATAGAAGTATTTATACGATGGGCATATTATATTATAGATCAAAAGGAATGTCTTGGTTTTGGGATTCACACTTAGTACTCGAGCGATGAAACAGTGTCACCACTGAAAATTGCTGTACCATTCCTTACACAATATTGTTTACATTATTAAATATGTGGGTACCCCGAATCAATTACTAGACATTTAAGTATTGTATAAAAATTTCACGTTAAAATATGAAAATATTTTGTTATAAAAATGAAAAAAATCATATACAATGGAATTATTCGAAGTCGGAGGAAATGTTTAATTTTCGAGTTAAAAAAGCTCGAACTGCAAAGGGTTAAAACGATTTCGAGTGTGAAAGGTTAACCAATCATTAGCTATTTCTATTAAGCTCGTACGACTACGATATTAGCAAACGTCGCAGACAATTTAAAAAATTGACGCGAGGATTAATGCGTCGGTTGGGAAGGTGCGCGCAGAGAATTAGGCGCACTTCCGAGAGGAATCCCTGTCTGTGGACACAAAAGTGATGCTCGAGCGGGGGTGGAAGATGACTAGTGCATTAAGAAAATGCGAATCTCAGATTCAAGGTGTCCACGGGAGGGATGAGAGGGAGAAAATGTGTCTCCGCGACACGATGGAACAACTGAAACGTTGATGCGAGTAAAGCATGTTGCCGATTTGAAAGAGGGAACGCGTTCTCGCTCGCATACTCGCTTACATACTTGCTCGCTTGCTCGCCTGCTCGAGGTGGACGGGTTAATTTTAGTTTAATCGACCGACCTGATATGAAGAGCTCGCATACAAAAGTAGGCACACGTAGGCGCGCGCGCTCTCGAGAAAAACGAGTCGAAGCACGCCACTATACACACGGAAGGACTTGTTATGCGTTATACTCCAACCGACCGCCTTTGGTTGCCTTTCACCCCCGACCAGGAATATTCAGTTCCGAGTTTCACGACCCTCGGACAACCACTGGCAACGGTCTTTGCATACCGTGCACCCGGAATGAAGGACGCTCGACATCGCCATGCATACACGATTGTAACTCTGTATCAGTTAGGGTGGTTTTTTGATTTTTTCTGCCCTTATTTCCCTAAATTGTGAGATCCGGTGAGAAAATGATGCCCGCGAAATTTTGAAGCAATCCAACAACGGAAACCCGTGCACTGCAATTGAGTTTAAAATTTTTTGTTTTCATGTCATTTTTGGTTTCATCTACGTATATTCGCAAGAATGTAAACAATGCAAAACACTACTTTTTGTGACGAGACGATTTTCTTGCGTAAAGAACTCGCTACCGAGGAACGCGCTTCGCACAACGAAACAAGCCACTTCAGATGTTGAGGGCTGTTTCGCCCCTTGAAGAAAATCTCGAAAAAAATTCCGACCCCTATATCTAACAATAAGAATCATCATGGTGTCGGTGTTGCGCGTGCTGGACACTTCCGCGAAAAGAATGTGCCGAAAAGAAGATCGAGATATGGTGACGACCGTGTACACTTCGGTGAGATGAAAGGACGGGTTTTGGGAGAAGGTAAACTTCTAGGATGGACAGGATGTGTGCTCGACGAGGAGCAAATGTTTCGACTTTAGACAAATTTCTTTAGGCGAGTGTCATGTTCACGTCTTCGTTCACGTTCGACTCTTTTTCTACTTGAACTGCTTGAGTTAATTAGATTATTCTGTATATAGTATACGGCGCACAGTGGAGTATCTGCCTCGAAAATTTGGCCAAAATACTGTTTTTCAAACTTGCGTAAGATGAACAATTTCGGTTGTTTGAGCTATTAGAATATATGAACAAAAGTGTACCAGTTTTATTTTTTTTTATTTATGTATTCATGTAACGTTGTTATGCATTCCAATTAAAGACTTCTGTAGTAATCGTATTTCTCTTTGTCTGTTTCTGAAATATTGCTAAGCTATTCGGATCATTTATATGCGACGAAGAAGTTGTGTTAATTTTTTTTTTACAGACACTTTTTAGACACGTATACATTATAGTTTTCAGCAATTTTCACTTCCTTATTGTTTATCCGTTTAAAATTATTCAATTTTGAAGATGACCTATTACTAACTGCAATATTTCGCATTTGCAGAATTTCCAAAAAAGAAATTTTTAGGCTTCCAACTGAATTCCGAAGTTTTTTTTGCACCATTGGAAACTGAAAGGTTTCTGTTGACAATGCAAAAAGTATTTACTGCCAAGATGTGCCGATACAGCTTTTGCATTACTTTTTGTACTATGCCGTATGGAGGAGCAAACGTAGTGTGCATCGCGTAGCGATCACACGGAAAATGCACAATAGTTACCACGATTGTTCAGGCGCAGCCGATAATTTAAAAAAAAATGTTTCGAACAAAAGTTAATCGGTACTCATTGTCAGTTATCTATAAATCGCAATACGAAAATGATAAAACATTTCTATTTAATAAACAGTTATGGTCAACTTAATTTTTTAAATGCTACCATGTATTTTTTATTACATATTGTTGTAGCTGACGTCAAGATGAATCCAATGACTCGCTACACTATGCATGCAAGTCTTAAAATAATGATAAAATAGTTGTGGCCAACTTTTCGGGGAATATACCCTACTGTGTGGCGGTGAACTTGTTTTATGTCTAAGAAAAGTTTCCCTGGCGCCGGATACTTAAGGTTTTTCTTAGATATATAAAACAACATAGTTTATTACTTTTATCCTCCGTTGTCTGTAAGTTGGTCCAGTACTAGAAATCGAGGTAAAGTTAAAAATAATCAACATTTCCGTAATGATCAACTGAAATTAACATTATTCTCAGTCACCTGAGTAACAGAGTACCGATGTAACAGAGCCAACTCAACGCTATGCAGAAGTAACGCGTTCTCGCAGCGCTAAGTAAAAGTCGATAAATTTCGAGTAAACAGGATTATCGATTAAAAGATTGTTAAATGTTGACTGCACGAGGGTGAGCTCGACGACGCATCCTATCGTGACTCCAGCGGCTGCGAGAGGCTTCCGTTTGATGGTCAAAGTGCATACGGATGGGTCGCGTAAATTGGGACGGGCGAGAGGGGTGTCGAGGTCGTTCGGATCGAAATCATTCAATTAAGGTCAGAGGAAGCGGATCAACACCGTCGGACCCGGCGACTTGCCTCGCACTCCAAGAAAAACGTTCTCCGAGCCAACTCTCTTCACTAACAAAATTCATCCATGCTTCATCCATTGCAGGTACCACAGTGTCATTCATGCGTGTATCTCTTCTAATAAAATTCGGTTCATCCAAATATACAATAACAATTAATTTCCATGCTTGATGGCATTTTCACAAAATAGAATTCTATTCCTGTTTAATGGAAATTAAGAATATACCCATTGAATATTCTGCAATAGAGAAAGTAGATAGGTTAGATAACGTAACTAGTACACTGCAGGTTTTATTTATTTATGGCAAAAATGAGTGGAGTAATATCAAATAGTCAAAACATTAAGACGATTTAAGAAACTGTTAAAGACAGGAAGAAATTTTTATACGGTTCCAGTGTCTTGTAATTGACGAAGGAAATTTTTATTTTGGATAAAGATCTGCAGTCTGGTAATTAGGAATAGAAGAAGTGTGGAGGAAGGAGTGAACGTATAGAATGCTTAGGTCAAGCTCTATTTCAAAACCAAGTCCGTTTCCTATCCGTGAGGCTGAATAAATAAAGATCATTATTATTATTTAATCGATTCCGTTGGAAAACTTCGTCGCGAGACTGACTCGATATTGCCAGGGGTCAGTGATCTTAGACGTTGTATGTATAGACACCAAAAATTGAGCGAAACGAGAATCGTGCGTACAAGATCCTTTGTCCCGATCTCGTCGAACCGAGGGATCTAGGATCGGTGGCATCGCAGCGCCCGGCACGATGACCCTCACGAGATTGCGCCTTGCGAGGATTACGGAAGTTAACGCTCCCCGGTTGATAAGAATGTGCGGGCCGTTCTATGGAGACGAATCGAATACAAATCAGAGTCGGGAAGGAAGGAAGGTCGAAGCACCTTCGGAGATAACGAGCCATAAAACGTTGAGTGGTAAACCGTGCGTTCGAGGCTTTCCGGAAACGAGCGTCCGCCCTCCTCCGGTTCAGGATTTTCGGCAGGATCACCAATGTCGGCCCCGGCGAAAAAGTGAAAAAAACTCTGGGTGCATCTGCCGCGACGATAGAGAAACATAGAAACAGAGAAACAGAGAAACAGAGAAGCAGAGAGAGAGAGAGAGAGAGGCAGAGAAACGGGGAGAGAGACAACGGGGAAGCCGGAAATCGAGGAAAAAAGAGGGGAAAGCAACGGAAGGGCGAGGCGCTTGCGCGACTAGCTCGTTTCCATGGCTTCGTTCGTTTCACGTAGCAACAGGAGGACTTTTGACCCCGTTCGATTGTCCTTCGAAACAACTCAGTACCTCATCGTTTTCTCTACATCGGCACGGCTCAGGTGAAACGCACCGTTCAAGTACACTTTATGAGGGAAGCAGGTTTTCGCACGATCATAGGGAAAAGAGTCGAGACGATGGAAAATTGAACGGTAAATCTTGTTAGGTGATACTGACAATCGACAGTAGCCTTGAGATGCTAACTGTGGTCCCAATATCAATCAGAAATCCCATCTATTGATTCGAACACTATGACGGATGGAATTATTTGCCGATTCCCATAAACTGCAAAAGAGGGTCATTCGCGTCCGAACGATTCCGAACAGTCTGTAAAATTAACGTTTTTTTGCTTCATACTATTTGCAATATAAGATATTGCAACAAACCATTTGTCAAGATCAAGTATTCTTTTTGTAATCTTATTGCGCCAACAAAAATAAAATAAAGTGGCAATAAGGTTACCAAGAAAAACATTATTAGACAGACATTAACAACAGTACTCTTTTTGTAATCTTATTGCAACAACAAAAGTAAAATAACGTGACAATAAGGTTACCAAGAAGAACATTATTAGATGAACATTAACAACGGTCTCTGTTCCCCACCGCAATTTCTATTACAGTGAGATATTTTCAAGTACATATGATGAGATGTAACGATGTGTATTATCAGGGACCTGTACACGTCACAGTATAGAAACGATTTTAATATCGAAGTGGTCCGACGGGACACCCGCCGACAGATGGTCCCCCTATTCGGCCCTGGTTAAACTCCCCGGTGAAATTAGTATAATTTTCTGCCTTTTAAAGGTGACACGGCCAGGACGGACCGCCAAGGAAAATTTGTAAATTCAGTGTCGAGCACGGACAGGTAAACCGTGCACACCTGAGCCCGCCGGCAACGGTCCGAACGGCGATGAATTTCGAAAGCGACGATTACGAGTGACGCACGAGGTTAATTTTGCAGCCGATCGATGAGCAAAGAAAGTCGTGATACCGACGCTGAACCGCGCCGCGCGAATCGCGGCTGACGCACAAACGAATTATATTAATGTATTCTGGGATAATTAAACGGATTTTGTTGGGACGTTCTATATGTTTCTGCAAAAAATTGTTCATCTTAGCGAGACAGTTATAAACCATTTATAGACAGGAATATTTCAAAATATATTCCACAGAGAAAAAATTGCCTGCATCGATCGCAAGAAACAGGAACTAACGATAAGTAAAAATGTCCTTCTGTTTCTAACGACTTCAAGAGTCGAAAAATAATACATAAATATTTTTAACACTTAGCAGTCGAGGGTTGATTCAGAGTCACCACTAAAAATTGCTGTATCACAATATTGTTTAAATTATTAAACATGTTGGTATCTAATCAATTATTAAACATTTAAGTATTGTATGAGGTATTATATCAATTGCATATCCATCAAATGAAAAAAAAATCATATACAATGGAATTATTCGAGATCGGAAGAAATGTTTAATTTTGGAATTAAAATGTTAAAATCATTTTTTTTCTGTAATGCATAAAATCTTATGGATACCAAAAAGTGTAAAGTACAGAGAAAATAAAAAATTATTCATCAAATATTTGTTTGTAACTTCAGGGATGATTTACGTGAGTATTCGTTCTACCGTTCATCCTCGAAAGTTTAATATTCTGCTGTTAAAGTGAACAATCGTAAGTTGAAACCGAGAATGAAAAATAAAGAAATCAATCGAAGCTTTTGACTAATTGGATCAGATTTGAGGGGGTTGAAACCACCCTAAGTACCGACGTTAATGGGGAAAGGAGAACCCATTGCTCCTCTGGATGCCAGAGAGTATCAATTTCCGGATGAATTTAGTCGGATCGAGCAATATTTTCCGTTCCGTGGCTAATCCACGGAGAAATTTCTCGGTGAACAGGGCTCATGCTCGCGCGAGCCGCCGGAGTCTGCCAAATTGCGATCAGCTGTTTCTATATCAATCGCAGCCGGCGCGCACTGGGTTATTTGCCTCGAAAACCTGGCTGGAACTCGAAATATCAATACTGTACAAAATGAATAATATGTGCACTGTCACACCACAACACTCTTTTTCCGTAAACAGTAACATACGACAATAAACCTTACGCCCGAATCTGACCAATTTTACTGTGAACGAACGTTCCAAGAAATTTATATTAATCGTTCAACTTGGATGGAGAGATAGGTATTGAGATAATACAATAGCTCCTTTTCCTGTGTCTTTATTGTGGTTGTAATAGAATAAGGAAAGAAGAGAATGTTCTTGATTTTGAGAGAAGCAAACTTATAATGACCAGAAAATTTATTTCCCCTCGACACTCCCCTTTAGTTTTTATTTATTTGATCGTTTAGACAGTAATATATGATCTTTTAAAAATTCAGTGTCAATAGGCGCCGAAACCACATGTTCTGAGCAATTTATTATAAAGTATACATAACAGCAGTGCCAAGAAACGTAGTGTCTTTTTGAGCTTAATGACTTTGGAAATATTTTTTAATAAAAAATCAAGGTCATATTTTGGAGGCATCCAATTAAAAAATGTTCGAAACGAATGTTAAGGGGTATTCGATGATCTACAAATTTTAACAAACAAAGATTATTTTTTAGACAGAAAATGAAGGTCACCCTGTAGCCTTGCAATGGCGTATACGTTCGAGTTGAGAGTATCGTAGTCGACGTTAAGAGGAATGTCATCAGGCGACTACACTACGGCCTTGAACCTCGAAATAACGCTAAAACAGTGTTGGCCAGGTTTTCGGGCCAAATACCCCGGTGAAATATCCCGCGACGTCGCCGGGGATCCCGTTTATTCGTGCAGGAAGCGAGCCCCAGGCCCGACAAGAGGGCTTCCCGAAGTATTTTGAGCCTTTGTCCTGGTGCAGCTAGGCGGACACCATTCCTTTTGAGAACCGCGGACGAAAAAGTAGACGCGGAAGAGATCACCCCGGCGAACTGAATACGGTCTTTTTCCGACTTCGCGAGAACGCACTTCACCGTGGACTCTCTTTTCAGCTTTGTCAGGAGTGCGCGTTTTTCTCTCGACGACGACAACAACGACTGCCATAAATACCAGCGCCGCACTATGGAGACTTTCACTCTCTTGCCTCCTTTTTCAATCGAGCGTCGAAGACTCTTATTGAATCATTGCGCGGCCCCCAGCTCTTTGGCTAGATTTCAGTTGGAACTAGCGTGTCTCCGTTGCACGTGGAGTCATCGCGCTGTGTCTCGCTTACGCAATACTACATTTCACCTAAATATGCTGGTTGATCATGAAAAATCTGCGACGGTGCAGGATGTAACGCGAGGAAACCAGAAAATGGAGCCGACGATTTTGCAGCAGTCGATACAGGTTGACCATCGCAGAGAAAGAAATTTTGATTCTCGAAGAGGGGAAAATGAAGGAGGAAAAATATTGAAACAGAGCTGGAGTCGAATCCGTAAATGTTGATCATCGAAGTGAGAAAAGGTACAGTTCTTGGGAATAAAAAGAGAAAAGGGTTGATCGTTGTGGCAGTTGAAGCTTGCACCTCCGATTCTTGGAAACAAAGAAGCATGGACGAAAAATGATAGAAAGTAGCAAGAGCTGAATCCTTTAAGGTTGACCATCGAAGTGAGGAACAGCACAATCCTCGGAAATAAAAAAGAGGAAGGGCTATCATTGTAGAAATAAAGGCTTGCAGCTTCAATTCTTCAAAATACAGAATCAAGAAAGGGAAACTTTGTAGCATGGCGAGAGCTGAATTCTCAATGGTTGATCAACGAGGTGAGAAAAGCTGCGATCTTCGGGAATAAAACACGAAAAAAGGTAAAACAGGGTAGAAAGCAATAGAAAGGGGGCCAATGACCGTTGTAAAAGCGGCTACGAGTCCAGAAAATAAAAACTGGAAAGATTGAACTGTAATAAGAGAGTAACGAGGTTTCATTGAGGTTAATTATTTGAGCAAAAGAAGCTCCAATATCAGAAGTTGAAGAATCAAAAGAGAAAAACATTAAACCAATGCAGTCTTCAGAAATGGGGAAAAAGAGTAGGAACCGACCAGAACCCAATTCCAGAATAATCGCCCATTACAATAAAAAAAATCCTGAAATCGCCAAAATTGCAAAACAAGAAGATTGCAACATCCCAGAGCCCCGATACAATCGAAATCGACCGTCCACCCGTAAAAATCTTCGATCCTCAGAATTAGAAACTGAAGAGCTCGAAACAGAACAGAGGTTCACATTGATCATCGCACCGAAGAAGCTGCAATCCGCAAAAATTAAAAAAAGCTACGACCAGAACAGAGACAAGAGTCGAATCCATGAATATCGAACATCTCAGCGAATTTGAATGCTTGAAAAATGAAAAAAGCAAGAAGTCTGAAACGAATCGGTCGACATCCACGAAGTCGAATCGCAAGGATGCGTCAGGTCGCGCGGGTCGGTCACGAAAGGGTGCGTGTCCAAAAGAAGAAGAGGGCTCGAAGGAACAAAGGAGAACTCGTTTTACACGGTGCCGCGAGGCGGAACTTTTTCCTCTTATTTTTCCCTCCAGGTTCTTTGACGACAGTAGAAAATTATCGATTCCACGGCGGCCACGATGCGAGCACGGTCACGTAGCCGTGTGCAGTTTGACGGCGTCGTTAGGCGATTTCCGCGTAATCGAATGCGCCGATTCTCAAGGATTAGCGACCGGGGAGCCCCACATTTACAACGGCCGAGCCGTGTAAACGCGCGTTACGACTCGCGCGAACGAGGTTACATCAGCCGTATCTACAGATCCCACCCCTTTAAACGATTCTATGGGGGCTGGGATAACCCACCCTCAATCGCCGGTCACGCGTGACCCGCAGCTATAGTTGCCCATTCGAGAGTTGGCACAGTGATTGAGTCCAAATATCAACCCCTTGCATCCTGGATTTTTGTTCAATTTCGTTCCCAACAATCTTCTCATCGTGTGAGTGTTTTATTTAATATGTACTCCAAAAGATGCTCACTCGATTGGTACTAATTTTAAACAATTTTCTTTAACTCGCTATATTAAACGTGTACATTTTTTATCTTATTGTAAGTAAGAAAAGAATGAACTTCCAATTAAAGACAATGACGAACAGGATTTCAGGAACAGTTTAGGCCACAAAAATGAACCTTTTCTATATGTTTGCCAGGTTCTCACTGCCAACAGCCGAGCTTCCAACTACAGTCTCCTCTTTTCCCCTGTGCGTGGTCCAATGAAACGCGAGTAATTCTGTTTGCACAGTTGCCGGGTGTGCAATATCTGGCCCACACGCGGATACATTGCTCGATCCGAAGAGAACGATTCCTACCTCTCCGCTCGCTAATTCTGTATCTTCCACGTATTTAGACGAGCTCTGTGTCTATATCCGGCCATACACGCTCACCGAACGTCCACAAATTATCATGGAACACGTTTGATCGTGGAAACTTGCCCCGCGTCGTCTCCCGTCAGGTGTACTCGCATCGACCAACGGGACAAACAAACGGCTGTCTCTTGTATTCGGTTTGCAACCCGATTTTCTTTCAATTTGAATAAACGAGATTACAAAATGAATGGGACCCTTAATTAAAGACAGTCTGTAGAACATTAAGATGGCTCGGTTGTCACTCAGTTGTAAAATTTAAGATGGTGCGCGTGTGAATTGAAAATTGCATAGCGTTAATTGATCTTTCAATCGTTCAATGCTCTATTTAGATTTTATAATATTTTATCATTTTTTAGGGATTGTTTTTTAGACAACCGCTGAGGCTTCAAAAGTGTGAAATTATTGTCAATACAGATTCGAATAGAGTTCCAGATTAAATAATCTTTCCAAGGGTTAAAAGTGGATTAACAAACTGGGGTTTTTTACATGCAATGTTAATTATAGGATCTGTATCCACGCGATAATTGTTTCTTTTTCAATAGGTAATCCGGTGGCGCGGCAATCGCACAAAGTGCGCTGTCAACTTTAAGGATTGACTTCAAGCCCTAGAAATAAATTTCTGCTGGAAAAAAATTCCCTGAACGTGTTCCACAATTCCACAGCTCCATTGAAATCCGAATTTTCAGCTGGGAAAAAATTTTCTTGTCTATACACCAAGAGCACAATAGGGGTTGGAAAACGCTCGCTTCGAATTAAACGCGAGCTGACTGAAGAAAATAAACCCGGTATGAAAAACGTACAATATCGAGAAGAGTATAACATAATTCGTTAAAAGACAACATTGATGAACACCCATCCCCTCACAGGGGTGATAAAGAATTTTAAGAAAAACATATATCACCCTAAAGTACCAGTTTTATTAAAATGGTCCTACGAATCAATAATTCAATACAATTTCATAAAATATTTACAATATAACAATTTTTCCTGCCGTTTTAAAAATATCACAAAACACGCCCTGGACGTCTATACTTTCCAAAAACCCATCGAAAATTTATACAATAAATCTTAAGTCACTCCAAAGCTTTAAAATTGTCCATAAATTTCGGTTATCAACTCAAAGGCTATTTAATTCCGGCCTATAATAATTGTTAAAGATATTCATTCAGATAACAGGCTCTTTTCGAGACAAGAACGACAGAGACGATGCGATTCGTGTCGCAGGGGATGAAAAGAGAATCGATTGAGCCGAGCTAAAACTCATCGATCAGGTCTGGATAAACGCTCGGGTAGAAATTGAATAAAAATTTACGCGGGTTCGAGGGAACTATGTACGCTCCTGGGTCGTACGATGGCATGGCTCGGTGGTGGGGAGCAAGAGGGACAGGAGAGGGTTGTGAAGTTTCAGAAAAGAAACTGCCGGCTGAGCTGGAAACGAACGCGAGGTAAGGTGAAGGGGGACACGATTGTACGCCACTTGAAATCACCGCGACTGCATGTGTTACTATGCTACGGTGTCGCCCTCGATGCTGATCCAACGAATCACGATGCACCCTGTTACCAGAAGTTGCGATTTCTGCACCGAGATGGCGACTCCATCGCGGTTACTTTTTTACCCTTTACCCGAAGCGCCAAACAGACTAGATTCAACATATGCTTTTATATTTTCTCTATCTTCATATTTTTACATTATCACAAATTATAGAATTCAATAGAATTGGACCTAAGCTGCATTAATGTGTACACAGTGCATTGAGGCATGCATTTTTGGTTTATAAAACAAGCTAAGTCTGGAGCGATGTTTTTAATAAACAATCTTTTCTACCCTGTCGGTAAACGATTTCTGATTTCTATGGAAAATCTTCCTACGCATATCTTGGTTATATTGAAATTTAACACTAGATTTATGCAGCACAAGGGTGACTATTTTCATTACTTTATAAAAATAATGAGAATGTATCTATCCAGATTTTAGTAAAAAGGAAAAATACATTTTTAATCTTACTACTATATCTTGCAACTGATGAAGCAAATGTTTATTCTGCCCAATGATCCGCAGTCTAGTCTAAGTAACGAAAAGATGCATCTCATAGAACTGCATCCAGAAAAATCGATAATTAAGATATGAATGTACTTAGGCCATCTAAAACCGCTTTCCAGCGGTTAAGTATGTTTTTGCATTCAATATTTACGTAACAAATGAATACGATCCACTGAACGCACAATGGGTTGCATTATGAGACCGTCACGCGAGAAAAATCATTAAAGTCCTCATTCTATGACAAAACATTGCTGTTTCGACATTTACAACTAAAATCCCGTAAATCAAATTGTACAAGGCGCCATGGATCTAAGAACGACACGAACGATCATTGTAGAAGCCCGCTTAAAATATTCAATTATCAACAATGATTGAAAGAAAAACTCACCTTTGCATTTGACCCCCACTTTCCCAGTGCCCCAAACATAATCTTCACCTGAAACAAGACGAGAGAAAAACGAATGCAGTGAACGATCGTGAACTTCGTACAGTACAGTAAAAAAATAATACTTAACATTGAAATGAGATACTTACAGTGTTTACAAAGAATAGGGATTAAAAAATATACATCTACAAGGTCATGATCACTCTTCGGTTCCGCATTGGCTGAATCAGTTACATATACTGGAAAATAAGTTACCTAGATCAATAAATTAATTTTATATTGTGGTTACGCGGTAATAAATCGACTGCGGATTTGATACATTTACAATGAAAATGCAACTGCAACTTGTGCCAGTAGAAAGATAAAATGAGTTGAAAGAAATTTCAGGAAATTTGTATTTTGCATATAAATCTGCAGTCTAGCGATTAATAACTGTTAAGTACCGTATGGTCCATTGCTGAGGGTTACATAAGACGACTCTTCTTCATTATGAGGGTCTAAGTACGATGATAAGTTTCCTTTCAGCATTAGGACTTCCTCTAATGTACCTTTAGTATCTGTAAAAAAGAATCAATCATTCTACAACTTGTCCTTTATTTATTGTACATTCTAATTGACCAAGCACCTACTAACCGGTACAAAGTGTTCCTTTTAGTTCTACTGCTGTTCACGCGACTATGAGCACCAATGTATCCGTTCTCTCCAAATCGGAGTGTTATCCAAAGTTGTTGAAGATATAGTTACATTAACATGTTACTTTCTCCATTAAAAAATATATTACAACTAACTCATTTGTCAGTCGTACATGGTATGCAAACACCAATAGCTTTGCACAACTCTGAGATCACAGAACATAATCTCTCCTGACTGTTGCGCATTATCTTTGAGGACTCAAAGCATTTTTCTGATCGTCTCAGATCAGATTGTAACCGGACACTCTGTGTACAGTGCTCAGGAGTACTTGCAACTGTTCAAGCATCATTTATAAAAGCCGATCTTTACCAAATATAGAGAAAACTCTGTAGTTACTATTTCCTTAGTCGGAACAAATTTGATTTCTCCTCTCCGTTATATCAAAGGGCACCGCAATTATCAAAAACTTACAGTAACTTTTTCTTTAAGGCTATTCACTTGTATACATAGAATTATATTTAAAAATCTTGCTCAGTAAATATATATATTTGTATTTTTATATATATACATATATATATATTTGTGTATATATATATTTGTATATATATATTTGTAAAGCGATATATGCGATGATGAGTTATGATGATTTCTCAGGTGTCAGCTCCTCCGAGCATGTAAAAACATTCAAAGTAACTTGATATGAACACAATGATAATTAGTCATGCACGACAACGCGATGCACTATATCTTTATCATTCTCTTTTGTATTTCTTCCTTGTAGACCCGCTCACATGTATCACTTCCCTCGATCGGATATTTATTTCATAACGTTTCATATCCACTACCACCTTCTGAAGACTACTCTAAATCCTGTAACAGAAAAATCAAACCAAAATTTTAAACAGGAAAGATAATGAGCGTCTTTACTAATCACGCACGGAACCTCGCGTCAATCGCGGGATTATTTCATTTCTAATAATCAGATTGAAAAAAAGAGTTCACTAGATTGGCTCTGTGATATACCCTAACCCCATAAACCGCACAAACTGTCCCGAACCTCGTTTACGAAATCTCACCGTACGCGTCCAAGAATACAGTACATACGTGAAATCATGCGTGGTACAAGGTGTAGTGTACAAGTAGAAAACAGAAGTTCACAGTACGTCGTTTTATGATAACACTGATAAAGAAAAACGCACACGAAGAGAGGCACCGTCCACACACCGAAGGCAGTGACGCGGACGGACTCACGTATTCGTCGGTCGGCAAATTTCTATCGCCATTATGTCGCGATTTGAAAAAAATATCCTTTATTCCGACGAAATGCACACTTACGAGGATCGCGACAGTTCCTGTCGATCACATGGCGGCTCTATATACACACAAAATAGTGGAGCGCACGCCTTCGATGACGAACAGCGAAGCGAACTTACACAAGGGTGTAAATAATTCGGGTCCACTAAAAATTTCCACTTTCCCGGCGAACGAGGCTCTCCGAATTTGAAGAGCGACGGAGAACCCAAACCCGGGGACAATCGAGAGTAATTCGGTTCTTTTCCGTAAGGATGGAATATCTTAGTGGGGAAGCGATATCAGTGGGAATCCACGGAACGAGACTTGACAATACGCGTTTCATGAGGCCGATTCAAAGTGGAGAACACTACCTTCGCGGTTCGGCACATCGGGTCATCAAGCTTTCCAGGTTCAGGCTCCCGTGGATCGGCAAAAAACTTGGAAAGATCAAAGGATTAATGACAAAGAATTGTTTCTTTTGGTCGTAGTACGAGCAAACACGGTTAGGCCAGGCCAAGCAGCTGAGGGCGCTGCGATCCGCCATCGTTTATGTTTCATTTTATTCGTCGGAAACTTGGTTGCCAGAACACGTTTCCAATCTTCTTACCACACTCTTATCAAACCGAGTCGTTTTAAATATTCAATGTGATTCAATCTTTTTTTATCTCAATGGATTTCGTAAATGAATATTTAGTCACGTAACGCTCCTTTGGTACTAGCAGGTGATAGTATGACATGACGAAAATCATGATTTATTTATTAAACTTTATTATTAATATAATGTAGATGTTGTGTGGTAAGATATCGCATCTGTGTAGAAGTATAATGACAGAGAGTAGATACTCTCTGATAATATTATCGGCATTGTTCAGGGTTATACAAGTTTATATGCTCGTAAAACGGGGCCTAATCTGTTGATATGAAATTTAATATTTCAGAGATAATTAAAAGGAATGTTTAATTACAGATGTGCGTAATATTTCATCGGTAAGTACGATATTCATAATAATATGACAAGATAGAAACTATAAGTACATTTACCGCAGTACTTTACTCCTTCAAACACATTTTCGATGTCCGCATCATTCTCTAATCAAATATAGTCTCTTTAAATATTCAACACGATTTAACATTTCTTTTTTTATTGCTCACATCCTCACATCTATTTGGAAGATAAGCACAGACGAAATGGAGCGCTGCCCCCTAGGGTTGCGGTGCCACTTGTATAGTGCTACATCAAGCGGTCAATTATGTGATTAGCAGTGACGATTAGTATGGTCAGAGAGTGTATGAGAGTGCTCACGCCCGGAGATTGGCCGTGCCAGAGAGTATATGAGTGCTCACGCCCGGGTTTTGGCCGTGCCCATTATAGTGCTGCCCGCTAGTCGAGTGCTTAGCCTGGAACAGCTCCTACATCATGATTAGCCTGGAACAGCTCCTACATCATCTTTAGCCTGGATCAGATCCTACATCATGTTTAGCCTGGAACAGCTCCTACATCATGTTTAGCCTGGAACAGCTCCTACATCATCTTTAGCCTGGATCAGATCCTACATCATCTTTAGCCTGGATCAGATCCTACATCATCTTTGGCCAGGATTAGGACTTGGGACGTACAGTTTATATTGTTTTATATAAAATATGTAACTAATATACACACACACACACAAATCTCTAATAATATAAATTAAATATAATATTAATTATAATGATAGAAGTATTTTAATTTTTCCCGATCCTTTGTTGCAAACTGTAGTTGTAAAAAATAAAAAAGTCG
>CM052202.1:15170464-15188730 GCA_028455805.1 Lasioglossum figueresi
TGTATACGATATACAAGAGGGTGTGGCCGGACGGGTGGTACAACCGGGCAGGGGATGATTCTACATGTAAAAATAAGTCGAAAGAAGGAATACAATTTTTTCGTTTGACGGCTCGTTTTCGAGAAAATCAATTTTGAAAATGCAGCAAAAACAGGGTGAGTTGCCTAACGTTATCACCTCAAATATCTTTGTTGTTTTCAAAGATACATTAATTGTCTTGAGGACAAAGTTTAGAGATATCAAGGTCACCTTCAATTTTTTAAATGGAACTACCCCCTTTTAAACATCTACAATGTGCTTCCATATTTTAGTTTTGTACGTTTTTTCTGTCCGTGACCTTGAATGACCTTGAGTAATTAAAGTCACTGAATTCGTAATGAAAGGGAATATCATTGTAGATGGTTAAAAAAGGGTGTTCCTTTTTTAAAAAATAAGGATGACTTTAATAACTCTAACAAAAATCACATGAAAATAAAATATTTTTTGGTGTCGTATGAGCTTCATTTTACCATTCAACTTTATCCTCAAGACATTTAATATATCTTTGAAAACAACAAAGATATTTAAGGTGATAAGGTTAGACGACTCGCCCTGTATTTGCTGCATTTTCAAAATTGATTTTCTCGAAAACGAGGCGTCAAACGAAAAAATTATATTTCTTCTTTCGACTTATTTTTACATGTAGAATCATCCTCTGCCCGATTGTACCACCCGCCCGGTCACACCTTGTTATATATCGTATACATTGTTCGTTTCGTGCAAGCCATTCGCTACGGTGGGAGTCGTTCGCTTTGTTCGAGCCACTCGCTTCGTTCGAGTACATACTTACTCGAACTCGACTCACATTTTCGAGCTTGCCTGCAGGCCTAGTAACAGCGTCGTTTTAGGCAAATAAGTTCCACTATATTAGTTTTGGTCGATACGCTAGAATGTGACATGGACTGGTAACTGGGCTCTGGAGCCCTACGAGAGTGAGACAGAAAAATGCATTGGATGGTTGGTCTACTCCTATACCTCGTCGGTGATACGACGCGGCGAACGCCCGTTCTAGTGGTGAGTGCCGCTGGCGGCAACTCATGTCGGATGAAGATATTTTGCTTTCTGGATCGAAAAAACGTCGAGGTTGCAAACTTGAAAGGGTGGTTTCTCAAGATAAAAGTCTGCTCTATCGCGTGCTATTGTTAGATTTTCCGCTGGACCTTTATTATTTTAGATAAATTCAAGAGTATCCTCAAAAATTGATGCAAAAGTGGTGTCTCTCCGCCTTCAATGATTGTTTAAATATGTTTAAATAATCAGAATGTATTAATATTGCATATCACTGTATTCGGGAAAGTCTACAGAATCTTTTGCTGCAAAGAACAGTTCAATGTCTTTTATAATAACTTCACAATATTTGTTTAAAGTTGAAAAATATGTTTTTGTTTCAAAATCATGTTTCTCAAAAACTGTGCGTTTAGGAGAAAAATTAAGGACAGATTCGGAATCAGCGCAAACAACTCATTCTGTAGCCTGGAGACCGCGATTATGAACGTTCGAATATGTCATGCTTTAGACTCTAGATATTTTGATTTTTTGTAGACGTGTCTTGTAACCCAGATCATAGCAGCTAGATGCCCAGACACCTTTAGTAGGTGTAGGTTCGACGGTAGGGCATCAGTGTACTATACGCAGGTAGGCGATCCGAGTTCGTGTCCGATGATTGTAATAATGTTGGGGCGTACGGTCGAGTTTTTATTGCTTTATGACTCGGAGACTTTGTGGACTTTTTCGAAGTTTTCTGGCTAAAATCAGTGGTTTGCAAAGACACGCTGTAGTGATCTGATTATTCCGGATTACCGGGATTTGAGCGCAGTTAGTGATCTTTAGCACTGCCTACACAATCACTTCTTATTTTACTGTAACCACTACGATTGTATTAGAGGGACGAAAAGGAAATTTTCGAAGCTCGCGAGAGACGTTTCTTTTGTTTCCCACATCAATGTGCTATTTCGGATATATCCGCAAACATGATTTTGACTTTTACCCATTCTGACTCTTGCATAAATAGTAGCCTAAAAAAATTTCTGTCCTCGACAATGGTTATTAATACTAATAGCCAAAAATTATTTCCATCATCAATAACGGTTCCTGCTTATGACCAAAAAGAATTGTTATCATTTAAAAAGGTTGTTTGCCACTCAAAGATAATGTCTATCATCGATAATGATTATTTGAGCCGTTTATTTTGAAAGTGACCTAAGTCCATTTAAGTTTAAATTGAGATATTTAACAGTTTGCGTTTCAATGAAATAAAAAATATACGAGGTGTGATCAAAAAGTAAGGTGACTTTTTATTTTTATCAAAAAATATTTATTTATTCATCTATACTTATGTTGTCCCCTTCAAAGTAATCCCCCTCGGATATAATACACTTGTGCCAGCGCTTTTTCCAATCCTCGAAGCACTTCTGATAAGCACTTTTTGGTATAGCTTGAGCTCTTCCAGCGATGCAGTCTTTATCTCCTCGATCGTTGCAAATCTCCATCCTTTCATGGGTCTCTTCAGTTTTGGGAACAGGAAAACGTCGCAGGGGGCCAAATCCGATGAATATGGTGGCTATGGCATGATTGTGGTGTTGTTTCTGGCCAAAAATTACTCACAAGCAACGATGCGTGAGCAGATGCATTATCACAAACTTAGCTGACACACGTCTTATGCCCAAAACATCCCTTAAAATTGCTTGGCACGAATTAAACGAGATGCCGACATCAGTAGCAACTTCTTTAATGGTAATTCGACGATTCCCCATCACTATTTTATTCGCTTCTTTAACGTTTTCATCAGTTGTTGACGTGCTGGGGCGACCAGGGCGAGCTTCGTCATTAACATCTTCTCGGCCTTCTTGGAAGAGCTTGTATCACTAATAAACATTTTTTTTACTCAGGGTACACTCACCATATGCCACTGTCAACATTTCAAGTGTTTTGGAGCTCTTAATTCCATTTTTTACACAAAATTTGATACAAATTCTTTGATCCATTTTTTCGACAGCAGAAAATCGCCGAACACGCAAAACACTTCTAAGCGTTGTGCTTCTTACAAACAAACAAAAAATGCTATATAGCTGAAACTGCGAACATATGTTCGAGACGAGTGTACCAGCATAAGAAAAAAAAAGAAAACGAAAATCGACTGTAGGTATCCCGCAAAATTCAAAAAGTCACCTTACTTTTTGATCACACCTCGTACGTATAGAATACCAATGTATCACACTCCTTAAGTGTATCTAAGATAGTTAAATTTACAATTCCTATTAAAATAAAAGCAATTATTAAGTGAACAATGGACTTAAGCCACTTTCAAAATTAACAACTAGATTTGTCATAAAATTTGAAACAGCCCAAGTCCATTCGATATAATTTAAAATGCTTCATATTGAAAAAACAATATTCAATTTATTTTATATTTCATTACAAAACTTGAAAAGCACCATTTATGCAATTCAGAAAATCTTCTAACTATATAAATTACATAATGTAACGCGACGAAGGGCGAAACAACCTCAGGGACACCCCTGAAAGACAGAAGAAACGAACCGTGGCCGAATGTTCTAGAAGACCGCGTGGTCGAGAACATTCTAAAATCCCTGGTAACGCGTTGTTGATAGGGTTAGCAACGATTTCATATAAATACCGGTAAACGATCGCGGAGCAATCACTTTTTGCTGCGCCTGTGGGAGAGGACGAGGTAAGACCACGACCGCCCATAGGTTAAGGAAGAGTACGAAGCAATGCTATCGGACGCCCAGCAGCCCAGGAGAGGACAGGGGTTGCACCTGGACGCCTCTCTGGATAAATGGGAGAGGACGGCCATGAAGGCCGGCCGCCCGCCGAGAGGAAAGAACAGGGTAGCTTCCTGGCCGCCTGTGAGTAGGATAACCTGGTGTTTGTGTACGTCTCGGAGTGGACGGCCATGAAGGCCGGCTGCCGAACGGGCAGGAGAAACCAGGTGATTCCGAGTCGTCGTCTTTTTCCCCAGAAGGAGAGTACGGTTGAGATAAACCGGACGCCTAATGGTGGAACCCCTTTATATTTAAAAACATTCAAATAATACGTTGCTAACCTTCTTCAAAGGTTTATAGAAAATGTGCGAAACACCACCAATGTACGAAACTAATTCCCAAAATATATTCTGTGTCCAGATAGAGTATTTCCTTCCTTCAATATCCAACCCACATCCGTATTCCTACAATAACAATTTACTCCCCATTTACATTTTGTGCATGCGGGAGGGATTTGAAGAAGTCATGGTGCTCCGATGGTATATATCGTAGTAAGTCCATCATATCTCTGTAATTCGCCGTTGTAATTTGTCTTATATTTTTATAAAGTGGTGTCAATACAATATTTTTGAATTTTCTTGGTCTTCCCCGACGTAGTAATAAATGCAGCATTTTAAACTCTGCATTCTCATTCATTGATATCTTACAGAAAATTTTATGTGCTTCATTTCTCAAAAAACGCATCCAGCATATTTTTAATCAATTATACGTGGATCTAGCGGTGTATGAGTGAACCACAAATTCACGCGCGAGTGTCGTCTGCTGGAGGCTACTAATGCCTTAACCAGCTAATTTCCTTTTTACAAAACCTTTGTGATTTTAAATATATTACAATAAATAGTTACAATTTTCTTCAGAATGAAAAGTTAACGTAAAAATGTAAATATTAAAATTGCTAGCTTGATTTCTCTCAATAATGGACTTAGGCCACATTCAAAATAAACGGCTCATGTGTAACTAGAATAGATTTTTCGAATAATTTCTGCGAAATTCAACGATTACTGCCTTCCTTGTGATAAAATATGAACTTTCTACAAATGATTTTCTTTATTAAATTAAAAAATAAACTATTGTTTATGGTGTCTGGGTAACAATTATCACAAAGTTGGAAGAATGTTTAAGTTGTGTGAATAAAATTTGTTTGATATTGTTTAAGGACTTTTCAGATCAAGGCGAAAATGACTCGATTACCGTCAGCCTTTTGCATAGGAAACTACCGTTTGGATCGAAGAGACGGGTAGGGATCACGGATGGAATCACCTTCTCGAATTTCGGGTAGTTATGAAACTGATCGATCGGCGTTCGATCTGCTCGGACGTTATTCCCCCGGCCCCACTTTCCCCGCGTGCTCAAGCTGCTCGATCCACGCGTGGATCACGCGGGGTCGGCGGGACGCGGTGGAACGAGCGGCACGCAGACGCTGTCGATCAGTATATCGTCTTTATTGTCAACGTATACAGGGTGTTCGACAACAGGTGGGAGAAAATTTAAGGGGTGGTCCTCGACGATAATATAAGACGAAAATGCAGAATAAAAAAATTGCGATTTCGGCTTCGTTATTTATTTATTAACACTTAAAAATCCGCCTTAAATGCGGCAACAAGTCTAACAAGAGTGTACGTTGCGTACATCATAGAGGCGCGCGACAGTCACGTATCAAGTGACAGATGCATGCATACCTTGGTTCTCATTTGGGGCCCCAGAGAGGCGAAAATATTTAATAAATCGTTGGACGACATTGAACCTACCTACTCGTTAAAATCCACAAGGGCATTTCTAATATCCGCCCTATGAAATTATCG
The DNA here is from genome assembly GCA_028455805.1 of Lasioglossum figueresi. Lineage (NCBI taxonomy): Eukaryota > Metazoa > Arthropoda > Insecta > Hymenoptera > Halictidae > Lasioglossum > Lasioglossum figueresi. The sequence goes on from CM052202.1 coordinate 15,176,091, forward strand.
AGTAGAAAAGGTCAATGTCCTTTCATTTTTAAAGTAAGGTACGCTAAAAGACGTTTTGCCAGAATTGTTAGAGGACATTTCACTGGACATGCGACAGTCCATGTGGTTCCAACAAGACGGATGTCCTGCTCGTTCAGCTCGAAATGTTACAGAATTACTGAACAGGACATTTGAAGGTCGTTGGATTGGTCGATCGGGAAGTAATAAATGGCCAGCACGTTCCCCGTACCTGACACCGCTAGATTTTTATTTGTGGGGAAAATTGAAGGAACAAGTGTACCGCGAAAAACCAACAACCACAGTTGATATGCAAGAACGTATAAAAAGAGCTTGCTCTGTAATAGATACAACTGAAATTTGTCAGGCAGTATCATCGGTATTGCAACGTTTTAGATTATGTCTCGGTGTTCAAGGTCGACATTTTGAACACTCGAAGTAGCAGCGAATACGTACATAACATGTTACATGTAAATCGTCGTAGCGTTCGAAGAGTGCTTTGAGACATTTTATTTTCTATTGCAGTTGACCTTGCGTGACCTTGAATGACCTTCGTAATAGGCCATTGTATTCGTCTTGAAATACACTATCAGAATGTAAATAAAAAACCATACCGTTCCATTTAAAAAAACAGAGTTGCCCTTCGTATCTCCTTGACATCTCCACCTATAAGAAAATTAATGACATCAGATTACGAGCCCCTCGATATCAATTAAGTTTGGTCTGATCCTTTTTTTTCTATCTTCAAAAGCAAGCGATTTATTCAGGTGACCTGTTTTAGGTGCCGCACCCTGTATATACATCAATACGGGGATAGCGCGAGCTATCCTAATGACAAGTACAAAGAGCCACAATTACGTGATAATTTTATCGAACAGATAGAAATATTTAAAACTTGAAAATTAGTTATACGAAATTGACGAACCAATTCTATTGTTTGCGGTCTTCATTTTAGTCGTTTTTACGAATAGTTAAAATCGTCTCTCGTATACCGTACGAAAAGGACATCCAGCAACTGGCGAAACATTCTCGCCGAGAATGTCCCTTCTGTCGAGGCTATGCGGCGTGCCGGTGCTGTGCCATTGCAGGTAAAGTGTGTGCGTCCCCATTGAAACTACATAGAAGAAACCCAAAACGGCGACGGTGCGGCGGTGCAGGTCAGTAGCCGGTGCGGTCCAGTGTGCCACGACCTTAATTCGTAGTTCGATCGGAAGCATTCTCAAGCGATACCTCATAAATCAGTGCGTCTTACTCCCCGTACACGTGGGCGGGAGAAGTGGAGGTATACCTTGAGAATGCCTCCGATCGAGCTACGAATTGACCATGCCTGATTCAAATGGACGTGAACGACCAACCATATTCCCTTTCTTGGACCCGTCTGATTCAGCCGCGCGAGAAAAGCAGGAAATTCGAACGAACTTTGAAAACTCCTCGATGCTGGTAGATTTACCAGCGAATCGAATTTTGATTTTCCAGAATCGAAGCAAAGTTAGTCTTTCTATAGCCACACGGTTTCGAAATAGTAGTAAGGATTACAGGAAAACAGGTTTTCTTTGACAGACCCACGATCGTTTCGTAATTCCGAGAAGACTCGAATAACAATGAGAACGTTCGTAAACAATGATTGAATTAGTATTCATGAATTCAGTCCTGGTGCTCTATGACACGTAACATGTGCAAGAAACAACAAAATCTACGAATTCAACTTTAAGTGGCTTGTCTGATCCTCGCTGCCCTAATCTACTGCGCCAGTTTAGCGAAAGCCTGACCTTGTTTGCACAAAACGAGCGTTATCACAATTATGGCATTATCAATGGCCACGACTGGTTGCATGGTGTATAATTTCAAGTATTTTAGTATTTGCTCTGTGATCCGGACCAATTGCAATCTTTCAAAAAAAAAAATTTTTCACGTCTTGTAGTAAACTAATTGTTCTAGAACTCCGAGTCGTGTAGTCCAATATTCAAAAAGTTTTCGTCTTTTTAAGAGTGCCCGTTACACGTGGCCAATTGGAATCGTAGCGGCTGTCGTAACACCGCTATAATTGCGCAACGAAGTATTACGCGTCTACTGCACGCAGTTGCGGTATCTCTGTTACGCATATCAATCATAAGCATCACTTAATCTCCCGGTGTTTTATCATAAAGCAATAAACACTCAATACTGTACAAATTGTCGATAAAGTTCCGGGATTGTAAACGCTTGGGACTCTTTTATCAAGATAAATAAAATAGATAAAATTTTTTATGAAATCGCACAATCAATCGCGGAATCAATTGCGCAAGATCGATGAGCGAAAGTGAAACACGAAGACGAAAAATGTTAGTGCAAAACGAAATTCTTCTGAAGAAATGTATTTTATTTTTTGATAATCTCAACAAGTCGAAAATAGTTTAAGAAACCTGTTGCGACGGCAGCACCGAAGTTCAACTGTACCTTATTGTTACTCTAAGCCTTAAAGTCTAAGGGACAAAGCGACATGCCTGGAAAGGATATTTTTACTAGTTGAAAAAGCACATGCGGATCGGCTGCTAACAGACCGATTAAATTAGTTTATGACCACCGCAATTCGACAATCTCGAACCCGACAGATGGACAACACATGCGACCGACCCACCGAAACGACGAGCGGACTTACCACAAAACATCACGTCACTGACGACTAGAAGATAATATCAAGGAATTTCCTGACAGTTTTCCACTTCTCAACTTAAAAACTCCTCCCAATGCACCCACGTCCAATTACAAAACGCTACATTTTTCCCACCTAAATCCACAACCAACCAATCCCGAAAAAACCGAAATGACGATGGACAGGACACGACGGGACAGAATCAGTACAAATCGAGATAGCGCAAAGACGAGACTAACTATCCATTCCGACCATACAAATCTTGAAATCGTGAACCATCATAGTGTAAGATAGCGGAACAAAGAGTATATAACCAGAACAGTCTCGTATTCACTATATAAGGTGCACAATATTATTTATTACATATTCAGAAGAGGCAACAACATTCAAACACTCGCTGCCTTCGTATACAAAACCTATGAACATTTTCTAATGTCTTGACAGTATTGTATTCCATAAGACTAGACACGAGCAAGAAGAAAACTCTTAGTTACGTATGCGAATCACGGCTGATCGTCGCGTCGCGTCGGCGATCCTTTTTGCTACGGTTTCGATTGTTAATCGCGACGATCGATTACCGTCGGTTCATCGAAGGTGAAAACAAGTTTGCCATATTCCGTTTACAGGATTCTGTCTTCCTCGAGTGGAGAGGCAGGCATAAGCGCTTTTGGTCTTCGTAGTTATCCGCGGGAATTTATGGTGATGACAGTGGACAGTGAATAGCACATGCACCGTGAAACTTCTGTTGATTGCAGGGTTACGTCGAGGCGAGTAAGAACGGGGAAGCGGGGAACGGTTCGGAGGGGAATTTCATAATAACTTCAATCGAGTTCCTTCGTCGGGCGAGAGTGTGTGTTCGCTGGTTACATAAACGCTTCTGCGAGAAAAGTTCTGCGTGAGCGTACCGATACGCAGCCGGCTTCCGGCGTTCGACGTTTTTGGCGACGTTCTTTGACATGACCGGAGTCACTTATCCGCGTGATTGCTTGCATTTTCCGCGAACGCCTGGCTATAGCGGCTACCGAAGATATCCATTGTGACCTGGGCAACCGCAAATCTGAATTGCATCTTTGCGGTTGTTGTATTCCATGTCAATTGGAATCGTAACGGCTGCTGTAACACCGCAATAATTGCGCAACGAAGTCTGACTGGTATCTAACACGTCGACTTATTAAATAAACAAGTTGTTGACGCTTCAGCTCGTTGAATAAACTTGAAACTTCAAATTTATAACTCCGTTAACCCTTCTCCTATAAATCCTACTAGAATATCTACTTTGCTTAAATATCTTTTGAAACAGACCACTTAACAATCGCCTGACGAAGACAGATCTTGCGGAATTTTTAGCGTTACTAGTTGGCCAGTTAAAGCTGGGCGTAGTAAAATATTTGTCGAAGTTTAACGAGAGTTTTACGCTACTACTAGGAATTTAATCGAATTTTTAACGGAGTTTAACCAAGTTTGGTTTGATGGCAGATGTTACGTATTAAGACTTTCCGTACGGATCGTCAGTAATCGAGGAGTCGGAAACAGACGGGCGGCTGCCTGTTTCCTAAACGGGGTTCGAGACCTTCGCTAGTGGAGTGGTCCACAAGACGTGGTAAGGTGCACAGACTTTGAACATAAATAAGAATTTATGTTGAATCGAAACCGGAGGGCAAAATGGAAAAGTATAAACAGAATTTTAACGGGTAGAGAGTCGGTCGGGAGTTTACAAATGTCGGGGGTTGATGGTGCTGGTGGAGAGACGAAAACCTTCTGGGTCGACGAAGAAAACTGAACACTTGCTGGGTGGGTGGAGAAACTGCACTCCTACTTGGTTTGTCACTGACAAAAACCTTTTGGGTGGGCGAAGAAAACTGAACACTTGTTGGGGTTATTTCTCTCTCTCTCACACACCTATCTCTGTTTTTTCCAGGTTTTCACTTTAGTGGTGTTTTCACAGTTCCTGAGGATAGGATCCTTTTAACCTGTATAACACTTAAGGGGTTTCGTGAGATTAGTGGCGGCTTGTTTGATAGTTTTTGTGTCGGGGGACCAACACGAGTGAGATTATAGGGGAAAGTTTCAAAAACCTATAAACGTGAAAGAGGGGGGGGGGGGGGGGGGTGTATTATGAGGGGAGTGGTTTTGAATGTTATTAAGAAATATCTTGGGGGTGTAGCTATTTCGCCTATGGCGTATTGGGATTTTGGTAGGGTCATAGTTTCCTATGTTGGCTATGAGGGGGTTAGGGTGTTGGTGTGAGAATATTCTGGGGAGGGAGGAGGATATGTGTTGGAGTATGGAGGAGAGATTGAGGGTTTCGTGGAGGGTTTCAATTGGGGTGTCGATGTCAGCAGCAAGAATGGTTCTAAGGAATTTGTTTTGGACTCTTTGGATTCGTTGTTGGTGAGTTTTTGCGGTTGTTGCCCAGATCCGGTGTCCGTACAAGAGAGTGGATCTGACGCAGGTTAGGTATAATAGTTTTTTAATTTTGACTGACAGGGGGCTTTTTCGGTAGATGAGTGGGTAGAGTAGCCTGAATAGAGGGTAGGTTTTCTTGATACGGGCTTCGGTAGCTTTAGCACAGTTAAGGTGGTTATCTAGGATGAGGCCCAGATAGGTGACCTGTTTGTCCCAAGGGATTATAGTGGAGTTTATTTTGATGGGAGGAGGGAGGGTTTTTTTGCTCGAGGTGTGGAAGAATATAGCTTGTGTTTTGCTTAGGTTTAGTTGGAGTTTCCAGTCTTGGAAATATTGAAACAGGAGATTGAGGTGGTTTTGGAGGTGTAATGCAGCCTGTGCGGGTTGCCAGGAGGAGGAGTAAATTGCAGTGTCGTCTGCATATATGGCTAGGTTTGTGTTAGGATGTTTGGGGATGTCGTTTATGTAAATGCGAAAGAGAGTGGGTCCTAGGAGAGAGCCTTGTGGGACCCCGGCTTGTATGTTTCTAGGTTGAGAAGAGGTGCCGTTTACTGATACTAGGAGTGATCTGTCCGAGAGGTAGCTGTGGATTATATCTATGAGGTTGGGAGGGAGTTTCGTACGGTGGAGTTTGTACAGGCGACCTTGATGCCAAACGGAGTCAAAGGCCTTCTGGAGGTCAAGGAATACCATGCCAGTGGGTCTATTTTTGTTGTATTGTAGCGTTATGTGTTCAGTAACTCTGTGTATCTGCAGTATTGTGGAGTGGTTGTGTCTGAATCCAAATTGTTCGTGTATAAGAAGATTATTGCGTTCGAGGTGTTCGTTTATATGGATTGGAATTCTTTTCTCGAGTATTTTGTCTAGGAGGCTGAGTAGGCTGATCGGTCTGTAGCTGGAAGGTTCGGATTTGTTTTTGTTTGGTTCTTTTTTGACGGGGATAACTTTAGCGGTTTTCCAGGCTAATGGAAAGTAATTGAGTTGTAGAGATTGTCTGTATATGTAGTAGAGTTGAAGCATGATCTTTTTCGGGCTATTTTCGATTTTCGAAGAGGAGATTAGATCGGGGCCAGGAGTTTTATTGGGGAGTTTTAAGATGATGTCTCTGATTTGGAACAAAGATAGGTTGTTATGTATTGGGTTTGGCGGCGACGGATTTGGGTTTTGAAGGTAGCTGTCGATTAGGGGTTGGAGATTTGAAGTAAGGGAGGACGAGTTGTCGTGTATCTGTTGGAAAGTGTTTGCCAGTAGCTCTGCTTTTTGGAAATCAGAGGTGGCTTCTAGGTTGTGAGTGTCAATTAGGGGTGGGATTCTGGGATTTTTGGGTTTGAGGATTTTGTAAGTTTTCCAGAGTGAGTTGTCGTAGGGGTTTAGGGATTGAAGTTTTTTTTCCACAGGAGGTTTTTGGAGTTTGCAATTTCTTGGTTAATCTTCCCAGTGATGGGATTTCTGAGGAGTTTGTAGTAGGGGTTTCTGGGTTTTTGAAATTTTCAGCGAGTTTTGTTCCTTTCTCTAATTAAGGAGGTGATGGTAGCGGATTGGATTTTTGGGTCAGGGGTTTGACGGTGCCAGGTGGTGGCTTTTCTGTAGGCATGGTTTATGGTGCTAGTGAGGAGTTTGATATGTTGATCTATTTCTGTTGAAGAAGGGAGGAAGGGTTGGAGTGGGCGTTCGTTACAGAGGGTTCTATACATGACCCAGTCTGTGGAAGGGGCTTTTTGGTGATGATCTTTAGAGGTTTTAAGGTTTATTTCTAGAATGACTGGTAGGTGATTCGAAGGTCGGTCTTGGGAAGTGTAGCATTTGGAAGCGTATGGGAGGTTAGTTAGGAAGATGTCTATGGTGGAAGGTTTACATTTGGGTTGTTGGTACGTGTGGGTTTGAGGATTAATGATGTAGATTTGGGAATTTTCTATATAGTTTTTGAGTATAACTCCTTTTTGGTTTCTGGTGCAGTTGTTCCAGAGCGGATGTTTGGCATTTAGGTCGCCACCTAGGAGGAAGTGGGAGTTAGAGCGTAAAAGAGCGGAGAGGTCTTAGGGTAGGATTTTTTTGTTTCGGAGGTGAGTATAGGGAACCTATTGTTATTGGCGGGTTAGTTTTGGTTTTTAAGAGGATGGCTTCGATGTTATGGAGATGTGGTTGAGTAGTATTGTGGGATTATAAAATAATGGGGTGTCAGGAGTGGGGTATAACTAGAGTTTGATTTATTGATAATTGACTATCACGATATTACAATTAATTATGCATGCTCTTTTATGCTCTCACTCTCGTTCACTCGTCTACTCTTAATCAAAAACAACAACTCTTCGCTCGCTTCCACGGCCTGCCTAATTTATATCGGCCGCGAATCACACACACACGCACACACATACTCTAGGGTTATCGCACCTTATACTCTTCTCTCTCTCACATCATCACTCTCACTCTCTCATACCATCACTCTCGGTTATTCACTCTACTTTGTTGTTGTCTGTTTACTTGTCAGCGGCTCACCTTCGTCGCTGACAAGTAACGGGCGGACTGTTACGAAAAACGCGAAAGGTTTTTTCGGACGCTCTAACGGTTACTTCTTTATCCTACAGTATTGAGTATTTTTATGTATAAAGATGGCGACTCCTCCACGCGGGGAGTCTCTGTCTTTTCTTATGAGTGAGTAGTCAGGTATATGTGGGTAGTCGTTTGGTTGGAGCCAGGTTTCTGTGATTAGGGCTATGTCTATTTCGTGGGTTTGTAAGAATGTGTGGAGTTCACAGATTTTGTGTTTTACGCTGCATGCATTCCAGAGTAGAAGTTTGAGGGGGTTCATTATGATTCAAGGGATTGAACAATGAGGATAATGGCCTTTACTTTGTCTATTGGGTTGGTGCAGGGTAAGTAATGTTTCTGGATTAGGTCTAAGATGTTGAGGATTGTGTGGAGTTCGCCAGAAGCGTTGAGAGAGTTTATGGTGTCGGTGATAGTGATAGGTTCTTGAAGAGGTGGATTGGGGGTGGACGAGTGTCTTTTGGTGGCTTGGGCATAGGAGAGTGGTGGGGATTGTCGGGAGAGAGTAGAGGGTTGTGGGGTGTTTCTAGGGGGGAGGGAAGGGGACGAATTTTGGTTTTGGTTTGGTAGTGGGAGGAGGGGAGTGGGGGTAATTTTAGGGGAGGGAGAGAAGTGTTTTGGGTTTTTACTTTCCTTTTCGTTGAGGAAGTTGATTAGGGCTGGACACTGGCTGTAGTTGGCGGGATGGCTTCCTTTGCAGTTTGCACAGGTTGCAGGGTTGTCTCTAGATTTGGTGCAGGAGCGGGTGTCGTGGTCCTTGCCGCACTTCAGGCATCTGTACGGGCGGCTACAGTTTGATGAGGTGTGACCGTGGGCTTGGTATCGGAAGCATTGGATGATCGGTTTTTTTTAGTCATACTTCTCCCAGTATGCTCTTACCGAATTGACAAACCGGATTGACTTGACTTGGGTTAGGCTGGTACCAGGAGTGAACGTGATTTTATAGATTGGGTGATTGGATGAGGTGGGGATTTGTTTGCATTGGGTGGGGTGGAGGCCTTGTTTGGATATGTCATTAATTATGTCATGGGCTGAGAACTGAGGGAGACCTTTTAGGACGACCGCGAGAGTTTTTTCAGTAGGGAGGGAGAAAGTAAGGATGTGTAGGTTGTTTTTGATGCAGTCGTCCTTAAATTGAGTGAAATGGTCGATGAGATTGAAGTGGATTTTAAGTTTTCCATTGGTGTATTTAACATGGAAGTTGTTAGAGTACTTTTTTGGAGCATGTTGATGAAGGAGGGATAGTTTATATTCGGATTGTGGATGTAGATTGGGGGAGGTTTTTGACGGTTTTCGGGGCGCTTTGGTTTTGGTTTTGTTGGGCGGATGGGGTGATTTGTGGGGTGTACGAATTTGTTGGGTCGACTGAGGGGGGATCTTCATCCTGAATAAATTCTTGGAAGATCCCATATCGATTGGAAGTCGGGATCTGGGGAATGGAAATTAAGGGGGTTTTTGAGGAAGATGGGGCGCGGTATATGGCTTTAGTAAGCCTAGAGTTTGAGAGGGAGAGAGATCTCCCCGTTGTGATTAAAGGGTAGGAATTGCCAGCCCTTCGTGAATGTCTTTTGGACCACGGTCCAGGGGGTGGGTGGGAGGGCCCGCTTTCGGATTCCAGATTGTGAGATGTTTTTTTTTTACTAAGGTGAGGAGTAGTGAATTCGGAATGTTGAAATGGGTGGGATTGGGGCCCCGTTCAGGGGTGCACGGCGCGGACGCGGCACTGCACTGTGTAACTTACGGTTGGACACTTGACGTATTTCCGAAGTGTTTCCGTGGCAAAGGTGCGCTCTCGACTGATGACACCTCTCTCTGAGTTTGGGTGGCTGTATTTATAGGTGGTTTCTTACTTTTTACTTTCGAGAAAAAGGTTGAGGAAAGATCCATCTAGGTACTGGTGGTGGTACTAAGGCTTCCTGGCGGGCAATGAGCTAGAGTGAGAGAGCCTGTGGTAGTGAATGCGAAGCGGCCGTGGGACAGGTAGCAAGCACGGAGGTACAGTTGTACAGTGCTCATTTTAGGGATTGAGGGTTATTTCTGTATATTTGTTGGTCGCGTCGTATGCATATTTGCATCCTAGTAATAATGATAAGTTTCTCGATGTTTTCTACGACCGTCTGTCCGTCACTGTTGATACAAATATATCGAGGTGGGAAGGGCTTCTTACGAAGTTCTTTTCCAAAATTTTCTTTAAAACGCGCTGCAATTTTTCAGCATTAAGAGTTCTCGAACTTTGTCTTCGAGGATTTTACTGAATTTCCGGCTCTCGGAGATGTACATTCATCTGAACCCAGAAAGACGACGCGAAAACTCATAATAATCCATCAACGAAATTGCTCGACTAGCTCCGAGTTCGAACGATTGTCTTACTATAGCATTGTCGTTTCTACAAAATCCAAAAAGATAGTATGTGAGCGAAGATAGAAAAAGTTTATATCTTTGGCTTTAGATAGCACTATTATTTATACTGGCTCGGAAGTGATAGCGATTCAAGATACAACAGGTTTAAGAGAACGACCTTGAAGCGCGTAAGTTGTCCTAAACGCTCGTACTAAAGCATCGCAGACCAAACAATCGCCGACGTTCACGGAAAACGTCGATGACGCTTCGGATTAGCTTATCAAGACGCAGCACAGTGGGCAATTTAGACTAAATCGGAGACAAAATCAAGGAAACGTCACAAACGTTTTCTAACCTTGAAAACATTCGTTAAACTTTTTTTTAACATGCTACACATTTCCTGTAGATTTTTTCACGCTGGTTTCAAATCTGATCTCAAAATAATTTGTCTACGACCTCAGGATTTTGAAAAAAATTGATTTTTGTGAACAAAACTAATATAATCATTTTTTCGTTGAAATGATTTGATAACCCACTAGTTTGAAGGTATATTGTATTCTCATATATGAAACACCATACAAATAAATATAACGAAGTATTTGAAGGTTTACTTGACGTATACAGTAATGTCCAGATTACTGTCAAACAGCCGTATTTTTGGTTGACAGTAATCTGGATCCTGGATCGTATTGTTGTTACTTCAAAGGCGATTCCGAACATAGAGAAGGATTGATTGAAATTCAAAGGTGAAGCCGAACATAGAGAAGGATAGAATGAAATTCAAAGGAGAAGCCGAACATAGAGAAGGATAGAATGAAATTCGAAGGAGAGTCCAAACATAGAGAAGGAAGAATGAAATTCAAAGGAGAAGCCGAAGTCTCCGAAGTCTCTTTCTTTCCAATACGCTGTCGTTCCTTGCGACCGAAACTTGAATCGTCGATTTAACCACTAAATACAATTGGAATTATATCGTGTTTGGTCTTATATTGAAATACGATAGTGAAATTTCATTAAAAAAATAATGATAATTAAGAAAGTTGAAAATTTCGATTCATTCGAGTCAATGTGTGGTGTTATACCGATATACCCGAGCCGAGATCAATCATCGCCGCCTTCGGCGCGGCGCGGCGTTGGCCGCCAGTGGAGTGGGTAGGCACTTGTCTTAGAACGTAGTATAAACACATGACAGTAATGCGGACATCACGGTATCACTTGACGAACAATCCTTGACGTATCGCTGCGATTGTCGCTGGCACTCCATGTAGGCTGTGTGTGACTGTAATGGAAATTTAAATTAGATATGTATTGTCCATAATTATATTTTTGTTTACACTGGAACTAAGGTAAGTATTTAATCTTTTTAACTTACTTCTCATCAACGAATTTTTTAACTTCTTGCGATAAATATAAAAAAAATAAGGCATCACCAGAAGTTAAAAAATTCGTTGATAAGAATACATACGAAGTGTATGCTTCAACAATTACTTACCAAATATTTTTATGATTATTGATGACAAAATTCAAATTCACATAATATCTTCTGTCTATCCATAACGTATGCTCAGCGAAATGTTACCCCGCCGATAAATAAAAGAGTATCGATCATCGATGTTGCTTAATTCCATTGTTTCTCATTTCGTGGATTGCACACGTTATCGACTAAACAATAATATTCATCAAAGTAATTCATTTCGGTTATCATTTTTGTATAACCGTTTGATAAATATGGGGAGAGGAATAAATAAAACTTCTAACCAATTTCTCCAATGTTTTGAATTTATGCTATTTTCTCCTTTAATGTTTCTTACTGTTTTTCAAATTTTTACTATTTTTTTTAGTCTGATTATAATAATAAATGATAATTCTCTTAGCGAGATTTCGCGCGACGGCCTGGTTCGTACTGTTATGCCGCAGAGAAGGATAGATGGAGTGAATCCTCGAATAAACTCTTACAGTCTTCCAGCACAACTTAGGTTTATTTGGGAATAGGTTGCCAAACAAGATACAGGGCAATTTTGTATAATAACGAGTCGTTCACGTTCGCTAACTTCTTAAAACGCTTGTAACTTCTCTGTCTGTCTGTCTCCATCCGCGCGCCTTCTTCGCAGGGCCTTACATAAAGATTTTGTTATCTATGAAGGTTTGGTGGGGAGTGGATGACGCTAGCCTTTAGACAAAGGGATGACGTTATGAGTGTGATGAGAAAGTTTGTAAGTCAGGATAGATAAAGTATTACTCACAGTTTCGCATAACACCCCCTTTCTTATTTTGAAAGAATATACCTTGGTAAGGTATATTCTTTTTACAAGATCGGTTTAAGTATAATCCTACGCTTTGATGGTTTTACATAAATTGGTACGGGTTCATCGCTAATTTCCTCAACAGTAAGTGTTTGGTCATTTTGAGATTTTGATGTGAATCTGACAGAATACTGAGGTGACGGTGTCGTTACATTTTCGTTATAAACGTGTGTACCTCCTGTATTAAAACAGTTTACATACTGATTGCAAGGTTTGACGCATAAATTTATGAGCTTCCAGATTTTTAATGTGCATAATACGTTGTGACGTGGCAAGTTTTGCCGACGTCCTTCCGAACCCTTGTCGAGAGACCGGGTCGCCTTCTGGCGTTGCCGATGCGAAGCGGCCGTTGCGATCGCTCTCCCTGGAAAATCCGAGTACCAGCGGAGCGGAATTAAGGACTGCGTCTCCTAGACAG
>CM052202.1:15188830-15199839 GCA_028455805.1 Lasioglossum figueresi
TTTTTTTGTACAACGAAAAGTAACGGAGATTTTTAGGTGTCCTGCTTTATCGAATTCACCCTGTATATAACTAAATTCATAAAAATAGAGAATCAGAGATAACAGAAGAATGGTCAAATTACGATCGCCAACGAATTGCAAAACGAAGGCAGATCGAAACAAGTGCCAACGACAAACACGTCTGTCGTTAACATTTGGTTATCCGTGTGCTCAAATACGTTAATAAACCCACTTTTCCTCACGGGTTTTCTTTACATTATGCACTGTCTACAGACCGTTGCGGTGATGAGTTCATGACGATGTAAAACACAAAATAGTTGTGACGAGATCTGTCTATGACAACAACAAAACAGTTCTGCATATTCCTAGTGGTTCTTCGAGATCTCTTTTTCATCTGAACTTTGGACAGACCGTCGCAGTTTCGGTTTCTGTTCATGACGACATCTAATGCCTGGTACATACCTGAACATTTCGACGAACATTGCGCCAAACGGCGAACGGGCAGAAAATCGACATTAATTACGTCGCGCCGAACGGCAAACGGAACGGATTTATGCTATTCTCATAATTTCTTGCGAACAACTATGAAAGCTGCAGCGGCGTATATTTATATTCATTATGCGTTAGACGCGAAGGATAACCGAAGAAAATCAAGAAGATGATGGCGAACACATTTATATACATAAAGAAATACAGAAAATGTTGGCAGTTTAGTGAGTGAATTCGCCGTAGCCAATCACGTCGGAGCCGATTTGTCAAATCAGAGAGTAAATGAGAGTGCTCACGCCCGGGCTTTGGCCGTGCCACTATTGGCTGCACATCAACTCGCAGTCCGGACAAGAACCTACATCAACTCGCAGTCCGGACAAGAACCTACATCGACTCTCAGTGACTCTTAGTCCGGACATCATTTTTGGCCTTGATCAGAATAAAAAGTTTATAATGATTGATTCGCAGCACCCGTATTATATTATAAACAATTTTTATTTGAATATGTTCTCCCGCCAATATAACTGCCACAGGCCGTCAGGGCCCTGGCCGCTCTGCTGCGTCATTGTAGATACGCTACTGTTTTGGTCGCGCATGCGCGAGAAAGTGTATCCTCAATCGGAACACTGGGCCCGTAGTACAGTATGCCGTATGCACTGCAGGGTGGGAAATCTCCCATGTATAAAGTGTGGACCATAGCCCTAGCGCCATCTAATTTATGTCCCCCAGCCCTGAACTAAAACCTATATATATAGCTATACGATTCTACACACACACATATACACCTACTATTCCCTACTATACCGCTTACTTTAAACTTTTCAGTTGAAGGAGATAAAATATATTAGGAACAAATAGTTCATTTTAATAATTTTTTATTGAAACGTAATATAAATACATAATAATACATAATAGTATGCAATAAAAAGTACAATAAAAGATTAAACTACATATATGAGTTTGTAACATACTTCTTAATATAATTTTTTCTGTATTCTATAATATAATTCTTTCTTATAATTATAATTATTAACGTCGTAGTCCACATGAAGCTTCAATGACATCTCGTCCCACATTAATATGCATAATTTTTCTTGAGCACTCATGGTATCCGCTTGACGGTGGAGATGCTCCATCACAACTTGTGATACACCAGTCTCGACTGGAATTTTCCTCATCATCTTCTTCAATGTAGTTTCACTGGGTAAATTGCACAGTCTCCTCAGCAGCTTGTACGACTTCGTTGACTGCTTCAGAAGTGCCAAGAACAATATTTCCTCACCCGTCGTGTAACGCCTTCTCTGGAAACATATTTCATAAACTTATAAATAAATTACAATAAAATAATACAATGAAAACATTGTACAACTACAATTTTAGTTACCTGTGGCATGGATCTGGATGTACGTAACTGCATCTCGAACATCCTCTGGGTGGTAGATAGATTTTCAAATCGATGTATCAGATTGGATTCTGATAATGCTGTTGCTCGTTCCAGTCGTACCTTCAAATCTTCTCTCTTCTTGTACGAATAACGGTTGCATTTCCCAGTGGTGTAGCAGAGGCTGGATATTTTTCTGCTTCTATATCTTCGGATGCATTTTCCGTCTACTCACTTTGCACTGGCAAATGCAAAGTTGTAATTGCATCGTTTTTCAATCTTTTTTGCTGGGCAGTGCACAGGAAGGAGATTTCTTCGAAGTGTTTGTTACACACCCTGTACTTGTACCTTCCATTGCTTGTCAGTTGAAGTATAACAGGACACTGAATTTTAATAGCCCAAGACTGACTGTTTGACGCCTTTGGGAAAAACATATGCTGGGATGGTCTTACCCGAGGAACACTGTGGCACACAACACGCTCTCCCCATTTTGTTCTTATGTCCAAATTATGTCCACTAATTGTGTTTGTATGAAAAATCTGCACTTTATGTGTCTTATGCACTTATATGTTTTTATGCACTTATATCACTTTTTCTTCTTGTTACTGCACTCCTTTGCACGTCACTGTCACTGTGAAATTCGAAAAATAAGCTTGAAAATAAGTTTACCGAATGCCGCTGAATTTTGAAAAATTATTTCCAAAATTTATTTGACACTGAGCAAACTTATTTCTTTTAAGCTTATTAATCCAATTTCTGATTAAAACACGCTAGTTTAAAATGTTATAAAGAGTCCTGTGGTAGTCTAAATTGATGAAATCGCAATTGTTGCAATTCACAACAATCACAACAACGTGGCGTGGGTGGTGTGATTGGCAGTGAATTTGATGGTAATAGTCAAATATTAGCGCCAAATTGCGCCCAATAGCGTTAAAGATTGGAACGTCAGTCACGTCCAATCGCGTTCAATCTGGTTCAGTCACGTGATGTGCTGTGAACGTGGTGCCATTTAAAATAAGGTCCCCTCGAGGGAACTACGCGGTCCAAGGTCATACATAAGAGTTTACTCCCCCTGATGCACTGCGCGTGGCCCGTTGGGGCAACTCTCGTATCCATAGGTTTCCACATCATCTATGAAGTACATAAACTTAGAATAATTTCTCGGCGCTACGGTTTCGATCAAATTCTACACTATATAGCTATTTTTGTAACACACTCAAACGTGTCGATTCGGATTTTTCTATAAGAGGTGTTTCGTCCTAGACCCGCTAGAGGATTCATCGGTAAGGCTATCTAGCGGGCCCATTCGAGTCAATGTGTGGTGTTTACACCGATATACCCGAGCCGAGATCAATCATCGCTGCCTACGGCGCGGCACGGCGTCGGCCGCCAGTGGAGTGGGTAGGCACTCGTCAAGGAACGTAATCTAAACACACGACAGTAATCGGGACATTACTGTATATTGAGATACACAAGAAAAAAGTTTTAGTCATTTTGAACAAACTAAAAATGTTGACATACCCCCATTATTACTGTGCAGCGCGCGGGTGTAGAACGGTAGACAGAGGGGTTGAAAGGCGAAGGAGCCGAAAGGAGGAAGGAGAGAACGAGAGGAAAAAGGGGAGAAAAGCGTGATAAATCCCACCGCGAACAATATGTTATGTACCGTAAAGAATCGTTTCCGCGTTGGCTGACGCGCCGAGAAGAACAATGATTTGACGGGGAAATTCTCCAATTCCAATTCCAATTTCAGAAATGGCCCTGGAGACACCGTCATGGGTGAACGTCGACTTCGCCGAGAGGATACTGCGTCTGCACGACGACGACAGCACGCTGCAGGTGATCGATCTATTTGTGAAACCGGCGACCAGCAAGGGTGACAACTATAGCAGCGATATGATGCGGGTAGCTATCGAGTACACGTGCATGCAGGGCGATAAAAGGGTCAACGGGACGAGGTCGCTCGTCTTCAAGAGCGTGCCGATCCTCGAGGGAGCTCGCCAGGACCTGGTAAATTAAAGATCATTCTATTCGCCCATTAACTCATCATTTGAGTGCTCAATTAAGTGATCATTTATTTATTTCCTCCGTGGAAATGATAACTCTGTGTGTTCCGTCGTAAAACCCTCTGCGAATGGACAAGCGCGCGATCGTGAACGTCATAACGAACGGAACCGCCATAAAGGACATAACAAAATAGTGAATCTACCGTAATTTTATATCTTGAAGAAACCGTTAGGGTGGTCCGCAGGAGAGTGGTCCGTATTTTTCGACTTTCGAATATTTTTGGTCTTATCCCCCTAATATATGACATTTGGTGAAAAATGATATGTCCAAAATTTCAGCTCGATCGGACAATGGGAACCCGTGGTGCAGAACACTTGAAAATTGTTTATTTTTGAAATTTGATTTTCTCCATTATAGTACATCGTAAATGTATATTCCTATCGTTGAATTTATCTTTCCATTGTCTATAACTATATGCAAATAAAGTACAAGGTCATCATGAAAAAGATGTCGCAACTTTGAAATTTCGATAATTGGATCTCAAAAAAAAATTGTTTCTCCAGTATTACATTTACTTCGTCTAACAAAACCACTTTTGTTTGACACATTTTTTTATATATTTATTAATAACTAAGATGTTTAAGTAACGTAGTGTCACTACACGCAGTTAGGGTTGCCATAATCTATAATACCTTGTATTAACAATTGTATACATTTGTATTATGACGCACGAAATATTATTAAAACTTAACCTTACACAATATATATAAAACTTAACCTTAATATAAATTTTAAAAAACCGTCGCATACCGTCGCCGATACTCTTCTAAAATTTGAAAAATATTTCGTTTATTTTCTTCGTCTCTTATCAATAAAGCATTATATTCCGACATCAACTTTACACCTCGCTCTGCAGTATCGTTAACTATTTTCAAAGTTTTTACTATTTTTAGACCTATTTTTTAAAAGTTTCCTCGTTTCCCCAGACTGACGGGTCTTTCAGCAAAAAATCTGTAGATATGTTAAATTTAGTAAAAAATTTTCGGTTTTCTACAGAAATCATAATAATATCTTTCTAAAAAACTTTTTTCGAGAAGTTGTTGTTTCATCGTTCCCTAAACTTTCTACCACAAGCTTTCTTTTGTCAAATCACAAACCTTCGTCAGAAAAAGATAACGCTGCACATTCTGGTGTTAAGTACAACAAATGCCCCCAAAATTTATGTAATCCTATTCGGCTTACGTTTACATCAATTTTTTTATAGTCGTCAGCTGTTTTAAAAATTCTAAATCTTGACGTGGAACTATAGCTGAAATCGGAGCATTAAACCATGCTTCTATGTATAAATTTGCCAAGAATATACATTATGTCTCTAATTCCTACAATTTCTTCGCTGCTGATTGATACTTTGTGACGGTTACTCGGTGCGGTGGAAGGTATACCGTGTCAGTCGGCAGTCCAGGGCGTCGGTCGTAGCGGTGGTTCGGCCGCTTGGGTTTGAGTGTCTACTCGGCGTTTCGCCACTGAGGTACTGGTAGGAGTCAGTGAGGGCAGCCGGAGGGGCAAGTTCCTCCGTCTGGCATCACTGGTCCGAGTGAATCCTGCTCGGCGTTTCGCCACTGAGGAAGGAAGGGATTCCCGTAGGTATTTCAACACTCGGGGGGCCTTGGTCAGGAATACTAGGTTGGTCGGAGGAGCGGAGATACGGGTCGGAGGATCTCGGAATTCGCACACTCGCATTTACTCACTCAGCCTTCGAAAGATTCGCTTTCCGGTTCGGATGTTTCACCACTAGAGATACTTGTCTCTACGAGCTCGGCTCATCTCGTCTTTCTGGTGTTGGCTCGCGGTAATTATGGGCGAGTCTGCCCCTACTTAGCCGCGAGAAACCGGTTCGTCGCGTTGGCCCTCTGGCGGTCGAGAGCGGTACTTGCGCGTCGCGCTCGCTGGCGGCCGCGGGCACCGGTGGTGCTTGGTGGTGGGGGTAGTTTCGCGCCTAGAAGGATGTAACCGTCACAACTTCATTGCGGAATAAATATATTTTTAATACATATATGGCTTTATGAAAACGGTTTCCTTTTGGACAAGTTCCACCAAGGAAAATAACTCTTGGTTGCTTCTAAGGAAAGATTCTAAGGAACGAGACATGCATTGTCTAGAATATCTAAATTGCACGCGTCAAAAGCGGCTTTCTGGAAAATAGCTTCATTGTCGCTTGCCTTGTAAACTGACCCGGCCATTTACACACCAAATGGTTTTATTCTACGTATATTCTTACGATTTAATTGTAATACTCAGGTAGTGGCCCGACTCTCACGCTCCCTCAAGGTCGTGGAACACTAGACCCCATTGAAACAACATACAGTAAAATCCGCATTACTGTCCAACAGCCGTATTTATGGTGGACAGTAAGATTGGTGTGTACATGTATGATCGTATTTTTGTTACTTCAAAGGCGATTCCGAACATAGAGAAGGATTGATTGAAATTCAAAGGTGAAGCCGAACATAGAGAAGGATAGAATGACATTCAAAGGAGAAGCCGAACATAGAGAAGGATAGAATGACATTCGAAGGAGAGTCCGAACATAGAGAAGGAAGAATGAAATTCAAAGGAGTTACAAAGGAGTAAATACAATTGGAATTATATCGTGTTTGGTCTTATATTACTCGGAAAAATGCCAGAAATACGGTAGTGACATTTCATTACAAAAATAATGAAAATTAAGAAAATTGAAAATTTCGATTCATTCGAGTCAATGTGTGGTATTTACACCGATATACCCGAGCCGAGATCAATCATCACCGCATTCGGCGCGGTGTGGCGTCGGCCGCCAGTCTTAGAACGTAGTACAAACACACGACAGTAATGCGGACATCACTGTACAGTAAAATCCGAATTAATGTCCTTTGTTTATATCCACTTCACTGTCCAGTGCCTTCTCACTTCACTGGCGGCCGACGCCGCACCGCGCCGAATGCGGCGATGATTGATCTCGGCTCGGGTATATCGGTGTAAACACCACACATTGACTCGAATGAATCTAAATTTTCAACTTTCTTAGTTTTCATTATTTTTTTAATGAAATTTCACTATCGTATTTCTGGCATTTTTCTGATTAATATAAGACCAAACACGATATAATTCCAATTGTATTTAGTCGTTAAATCGACGATTCAAGTCCTTCTCTATGTTCGGCTTCACCTTTGAATTTCAATCAATCCTTCTCTATGTTCGAATCGCCTTTGAAGTAACAAAAATACGATCCAGGATCCAGATTACTGTCAACCAAAAATACGGCTGTTTGACAGTAATCTGGACATTACTGTACAAGAAACCCAAAACAGCGACGACGCGGCGACGCAGTTCAGTGAACGCTGCGGTCTAGTGTGCAAAGGCCTTTATATTCCTTCACTCCCAAGTCTAGTTGATAAATTTTAATTATGTCCTTGGTAATACAGAAATGTAACTATTATACATTTAAGAAATTTTAGTCTTATTTACATGTATTCAGTAATTCTTCCAAAATAGCCGATCACAATCATATTCGAAATCGACGAGAAATCAAATCGTTGTTATTAATAAATATATGAAAAAATGTGTCAAACAAAAGTTGTTTTGTTAGACGAAGTAAATGCAGTGCTGAAGAAAATTTTTTTTTTGAGATCCAATTATCGAAATTTCAAAATTCCGGAATATTTTTATACGATGTCCTTGTACTTTATTTGCATATAGCTATAGAGAATGGAAAGACAAATTCAACGATATATAGGAATGTACATTTACGATGTCCTATAATGGGGAAAATCAAGTTTCAAAAATAAACAATTTTCAAGCGCTCTGCGGCACGGGTTCCCATTGTCCGATCGAGCTGAGATTTTGCACATATCATTTTTTCACCAAGTGTCATATTTTAGGGGGAAGGGGCAAGACCATCAAATTTTGAAAAAATGTTTGGCTCCTATAGCTAAGGACCACCCTAGTAGTAGTAGTAGTAGTAGTAGTTAGTGCTTTGCCGGGGAAGGGCGGGTCGGCCGCCCCTCGCTTCCTTAAGGCATACCGGTTCTTTCATCACCAGTATCACAATTGGCGCTGCCGGCCTCGGCCCTTTATTGGGTTGCAATTATCCATTCGTTTTTCGATCGTCCCCTCTGTTTTATTAGGCCCGCGCCGCTTTCAGAGTCGTCGATCTACTAGACGGGACGGTCGTCATCGGTGAGAACGGTCATTCTGCCTAGTTATAATGTATTTTTGAGCTTGTTTAGAGCTTGGACCGACTCACCTTCGGACCTGCAGGGTGTCTCGCCTGCCCATATTTTGACTGCCCCCACTTCACCATGTTATCATGTCGAATGCATCAAGTTATATTCGTTTCCCTACTCTGTCTCTGGATAGCCAGTGACTTACCCTCTCCCATCCAGGGACTAGCTCTTTCCCGCCCTACTCTGTGATTCTATCTAATGTCACATAAGGACTGCAAATGCAAGGGACCGCGAAATTTGGGCTGCCATTGGGGAGAAGCTAGTTGCAACTTGGGATCTGATCCGATTTTTTATCGAAATCCCGGCCAGGCCGAGATATCAATTCCACGCGGTCGTCACTTGCCGATCCTACCTCACGAGGGGGTGAGGAAGGTTCGTTCTTCAACTTAGCCGAAATTTGTTCTCCGAGAAGAGCTACTAATATCAGCGCCATCGAAGTCTCCCTCCTTGGGTGGGCTCGATGCATTCTAGATAGCATGGCTGATTGTTTGGATGTGTCCATCATCCCCGGGTGTCGGTCGGTGTCCAGCAAGTAGCTTCGTCCACCAGACTTCCCCCTTAAAGGTTTTACTTCCGTTTGTGTATGGTTGTTGGTGCTGCGTAAGCGTATGCAGCCCGTTTTCGTAGAGATTTTTCTGCTGTAACCGTTAGTCTATCTCTTTTTCCGTCATCTTTTCGATTAAGGACCACCCTAACCCGCAGCCGACGAACACATGCGGAACCGTTTTTACGTCTAACGTACCGAGATCATAATTTTATAGCCGTAGCCGCCCGTAACCGAATGTAACTCCACTCTTACTCTTCCCAATTTTCCACTACTTTCACCACCGTTTAAAACACACCCTCCAGCCAATCATATCCATTTTCCCAAGACCACCTCTACCTTCGAGCCACTCCTAAATTTCTACGCGACCAGAACAAATCAGAACTGTTTTCGTCTACCGACCCACCAACAACCCAAGTACAGCCGAGACTGACTTGGAAACAGCAAGCCGAGTCTTGTGAAATATCAAATAAAGAAAAGTATTCTCCAGAGTTTGGCTCTACATTAATTCGCCGTTTACCTAGTCGTGATACGAAGCCCAAATCCGGGATAGACATGACACCACACTGTGACTTAAAGCTGATTACATCGTCTTCTATGTTTTATTTAATATAAGGAAAATTTGATGTTCCGATTTGATGATGTGTAATGTGAATTTGTTTGTGTGACGGTAGATCGAGAAAGCACGAGTATTAGACACGGAGATTAACATGATGACGGACACCTTGAAGAAGATGACGGACATGCTGGGCCCTGGAATTCGGCTCGGTGCCGAAATCTACCACGTGCGAATGGAACGGCCACTATGTTTGGTCATGGAGGACCTGGCAGCTATCGGATTCCGCATGGCTGACAGAATTGCCGGTCTTGACTTGGCCCACTCCGTGTTGGCAATTCGAAGATTGGGCATGTTTCACGCCGCCTCGGTCGCGTTGTGCGAAAAGGTGAAACATCGTTGATCAATCTTTCGGTCCCTAGAGTCTAGTCATTGGTTCCTAGTCTGCTCAGAATCTCAAAATCAGGGAAATCAGTTTTTTCGCAAGTTACATCAAATTGTAGAATCTCAGAGACTCCTCTAAAATGATTAGATATTATATCGGTGTAATAGAATGTAGAAGTCATCAACAATTATTTCGAATACATGTATCGTTACAGGACCCGAAACAAAAAGATAAATACCGGAAAGGTGTATTTAACGAGGAACATCCGGAAGATATAAGTAAGTTCTTCAATCTCAGATGCGCAGCGTTCGCAGATGAAATTGAAAAGTGGCCTGAACTTGGAAAGAGGTGAGTCTGTGCATGTGTGTGTGTGTTTTATATTACACAATATTTTAATGAACGAGTTACTAACGAGTCTTTTAAATTCACAGATACTCGGACAAACTTAGAGCGATGGCTAGTCAAATATTTGAACTTGGCACCTCGGTTACCAAACGGCGAGGCGACGAGTTTAGTGTCATCAATCATGGCGACTTTTGGGTGAACAACATGTTGTTCAAATATGATGAAAACTCGAAGCCTATCGATTACATTTTCGTAAGTTACTACATTCTTTTAAGACATTTCAAAAAACATCCTGAATCTACTCATTGTCATCGTCATGGTGCCTATACCTTTTATTTCGTGTTTGTTCATTTTATAATTTGTATTACTCGCTCCTCGGTGAAGTATACAGCTAGCCAAAAGTTATTGTTCCGTGGCGAAGGAACGTGTAGCAAAACACGTGGGGTCTTCGCCGACAAGGTTTATGACACGGACGTGACGAAAAGTCTATTTGTGAGATTAAGGCATATTCCACATTTGGCGACTATTTGGCATGCAACGTTCGTTTCCGTCTTCCTCAATAGCCGTGACGTGTCATAAACCGGGAATATCCGAAGGGCCATCACAAATCTAACGCACAACGATAACCGTAATTACCTAGGGTTGGCCTGCAGGAATTCCCGCTACTTGTCCAAGGCCACGAAGACCTCATTACCATGCAGGTAAGACTCCCACCCTCTCCATGACAAGGCATGCTCAGGGCGCAACGGGAGGGTGCGGACGATACATTAAGAATGCGCTGATTAAGAAAATGCAGAAGTCAGCAAGGACCAATCGGCGCACTTCTTCTGCATGGAAGGGGAAGTCTCCTTAAGAAGTTCCCAACAAGGGGGAGTTCCTAAAAAATCGGAAGAGAGGAGAAGTTCTGGACATCGGTCAGTCGTCCGTCGATCATCAGAGCTTCGAGTCTCACAAAAAAAACCACGCGCGGTAGAAGTGAAACTTCTTACAGTCTAGTAATGTTTAGAAGCAAATTAAGATTGGAAATGTTAAAAAAAAAA
>CM052202.1:15199939-15223485 GCA_028455805.1 Lasioglossum figueresi
CTGTAAAATGGAATTGTTATAAACATTAAACAGCCAGAAATAATAAATTTATCAGTGAATTGTATCGAATAAATTAATGCGTGCGAATGTTCATCGTTTAAAAGTTATTCCGTATCTCGAATACTATTAGCCACTTTTACTAAAAAAATTAGGTGGCAAGGTGGTCAAGGGAGTGCTAGTTAACACATTACCAAAGGAATTGTTAGAGACATTAAACAGCCAGAAATAATAAATTTATCTGTGAACTATATCGAATAAATTAATGCGTGCGAAGGTTCATGGTTTAAAAGTTATTCCGTATCTTGAATACTATTAGCCACTTTTACTAAAAAATTAGGTGGTCAGATAGCCAAAGGAGTGCTTGTGGACATCGCTGTAAAATGGAATTGTTATAAACATTAAGCAACCAGAAATAATAAATTTATCTGTGAATTGTATCGAATAAATTAACGCGTGCGAATGTTCATGGTTTAAAAGTTATTTCGTATCTCGAATACTATCAGCCACTTTTACTAAAAAATTAGGTGGTCAGATTGCCAAAAGAGTGCTTGTCGACATCGCTGTAAAATGGAATTGTTATAAACATTAAGCAGCCAAAAATAATAAATTTAGCTGTGAATTGTATCGAATAAATTAATACTTGCGAATGTTCATGGTTTAAAAGTTATTCCGTATCTCGTATACTATTAGCCACTTTTACTAAAAAATTAGGTGGTCGGATAGCCAAAGGAGTGCTTGTCGACATCGCTGTAAAATGGAATTATTACAAACATTAACCAGCAAGAAATAATAAATTCATTAATAATTGCTGTCACAGCGATCGACATCGATCGATATTCGATGGGGTGGGGACGGTCGCGCATCGCTGTACACATGCCGCCCGCGATTGGCGAGAGCACTTCGTCAGTCAGTTACTCGTGGTTACTCGTGTGTGTCGGTTGTGTTGCATGTGTCGAACGTGTCGAACGTGTCGCGTGTGTCGTGTGTGTGTCGCGTGTGTCGTGTGTGTCGTGTGTGTTGTGTGTGGCGTGGCGGTGATGGCAGGAGCGGTTGGGTTCCGAGACCAGGATGACCAGGGACTTTCCAGGGGTGACCTGGGGCGTACCAGAGGTTGACCAGAGGTCATCTAGTCCCACGTCAGGCCCACTTTCAACAGCAGATCAACGAAACCCGGTAAGCAATATTCTATTATTCTTCAATCCTTGCTTCATTCTAACGTGACCAACTTTCAAAATAAAATAAAATTTCCTGTCCTTCAACTATTCCTTCAACGAACACCATCAATTATTATTTCTAATGATCTCATTGGAATTTCCATCGGAACTTTCAATCTTCGATGCTCTATTATAAAAATATATATTTCTGATATCGAATTGATATTTCTCGCGGATGAAGCTGTGAGACAGTACGGGTGTTGTTGCGTTGACAGTTAACTAGATTTAAGTTGGGCTTGAGTTCTTTCTCCTCGATCTATTGGTGAAATTGACACTCTTGTGCGAAGTTAGCTCATTTGATTCGCACTTATATATCTAATTTATACATTTGGTTTACAATTGGTATTCCTCCGATCGGAGAACCTTTTGCTCTGGTTCGCTTTCGTTTTTCTCTTTGAAAGAATCAGAGCCTTCTGTCTTATTCGCCTTTGACCCCCCGTGGATCGGCGACTTCTTCTCCGATTCTCACCTTTTGCACCGCGATAATTACTCGACATAGCTGCGAAATTTAGTATAAGTCCGTTGTTGTCGGAAAGAGAGCCAGGAGGAATATTGAATCCGTTCTGACTTCCTTTCGGGTCTCTAGTGCAGCAACACCTCCTTGTGGTGAGACCTGGGCAATCGGTATTATCCTCTATTTGCAAGACCTTTTTGTGTCTTACGAATAAAGGATAACATTGAGCTAATAGCTGCACTTTTAATAAATATGTTGATTTTCAATAAATTTTATTCCTATTCCTATTCTCTTCCATAACATTTTACAATTTCACCTTTCTTCAGAACAAAATATATGTATTATTCAAGCTGGTTCACCCAGGGCGAACACTGTCATATATTCTCAGCTTCTATTTAGGTAAAGAGCGCGAAACCACCTTACAATTTTCATTTCTGAAATTCAATTTGTTCACTTCGGAACTTTCACAAGTAACTCTTCTAAAAATTTTCATATCCCGTTTGAAATTGGTATTCCTCCGATCGGAGGTCCCTCAGGGGCTCACTCTCGGATAGGGCCCTGAGTGAATACGGGGAGTCGCGTCCCTGGGGCAACCCGAATCGCCTGTAGGCCGCACTCGTGTGTGGGGTCAGTTTGGCTCTCGTGAGCTGGTGTTAGGTTTGCTCTCGTGAGCCGGCGTTAGGTTTGCACTAGTGTGCAGGCTTGTCTTTTACTCTTGTGAATTTGTTATATTCGCACTCGTGTGCGGGATTATGTGTTATGTCTAATCATTATTAGTCCGTTTCAGCTAGAATACACCAAGAAGAGGATACGGGAAGAAGAGGACACACCGAGAAGGGGATGACCAAGAAGAGGATACAACAAGAAGTCTGCGGCGTACTTTTAAGATAGTTTTATTTGCCGAGCATTTATTGTCTTAGCGTCACCCCAGAACCAAAGCCTTATGCTCTGGTTCACGTTTCTTCTTTCGAAATCAAAGCCATCTGCTTCGATTCTTCCCTCTTTTTGCAGTTTAGTCTTTTGGTCCACAATAATTGCTCGGCTTGCGTGCGTGCGTGCGTGCGTGCGTTAATTTTTAAGAGCGTTTATCTTTTTGTTGTAAATGTGTCGAGTAATTATTGCCGTAACCTCACTTTGCTCGTATTTTTTTTGACTCCGACGCAGCCTTCTACTGTGTCGGAACTTGTTCGTATGTAATATGTACCAGATCGGTTGGTACGGCAATTCGCGGTAGATAATATTAATGGGGGGGTTGAGAGAAGTTCACCAATGCAGTACCCCAGTATCTTCGTAAATTTGCCACCCACGTCCGTCCCTGGCGGCAGGCGGTTGGGAGAAAAGGTATTGCAGCGTGGACTTCTCTTGGCCATTGCTCGCGTCACCCATGAAACATAGTCTTCTGCTCTGGTTCGCTTTAGTTCTTCTCTTTAAAAGAATCAGAGCCTTCTTCTTGATTCTACTTTGGCCCCCCGTGGATCGGCGAATTCTTCTCCGATTCACATCTTTTGCTCCGTAATAATTACTCGACATAGCTGCGAAATTTAGTGTAAGTTTGTGTTGCGACTTACATAAAAGGAATATATTAAACTTTGCAATTTATCAAATAGTAAATATATTGGTAACTTCATTTATTGCACTCAAACAAAACGTTGTGGTTAGATATAAAATATAAAATGAAAAAGACTTGCACTTATTGCACTTAAACAGACACGTGCTGGCGCAGACAATAAAAGCACGACCATGCGGGCAGACAGACACCGATAAAGAGCGGGAGATCATCCGAATCGCACAAACCCGCTACGCACGCAGTCATACCAACATACAAACGCAATCACACCAACATACGAACACACTCATACCAACATACGGACGCTCTCATACCAACATAACGGACAATATAAAATAGGAGTATGAGAAAATATGAGGGATATGAGAAATCCAATTAATAGTCCTCAACAGTTTGTAATTGTAAGAAAGGGAGCTAGGAGGAATATTGAATTCGTTCTAACTCCCTTTCGGGTCTCTTGTGCAGCAACCTCCTTGTGGTGAGACCTGGGCAATCGGTATTATCCTCTATTTGTAAGATCTTCTTGTATCTTATGAATGGTGGGTAATATCGAGCTAATAGCTGCACACTTACAATTTTCGATAACATTGAATAGTAGAATTTAAGACTTACAAACTATTAAAACATGTCATTCATTTGTATATGAATTTATTTTCAGCTAGCTCGCAGTCGGCAAAGAGTACATCAACGCTTTCTTCGTTTACCCTTGGCCCACCTTTAGTTCGTTATTTCGAAGTGCTTTTTCAGTCAGTGAACACGATAATTCTTATTTCTGAATTTCAAATTGTTCTGTTCCGGACATTCACAAGTTGCTCTTCTCAAAATTTGCACATCTTGTTTAAAATTTGTATTCCTCCGATCGGAGGTCCCTCAGGGGCTCACTCTCGGATGGGGCCGTGAGCGTGTACGGGGATTCGCGTCCCTGGGGCAACCCGAATCGCCTATAGGCTGCACCCGTGTGCGGGGTTAGTTGGGCTCTGATGAGCTATGAGGGTTGATTTGCTCTCTTCATCTTGTTGTATTCGCTCTCGTCTGCAGGATTTTGTTTTACATTCATCATCTTGTATTCGCTATCGTCTGCAGGATTTTGTTTTGCTTTCGTCATCTTGTATTCGCACTCGTCTGCAGAATTTTGGTCTCCTTTCATCATCTTCTTGCATTCGTTCTCACCTGCAGAATTTTGTTTGCTTTCATCATCTTGTATTGGCACTCGTCTGCAGGATTTTGTTTTCTTTTCAACCCGATGTCGTATTCGCACTCTTGTGCAGGGATATGTATTGTGTCTAACAAGTATTGGACTGCTTCAGCTACAACACGTCCAACGAAGAGGATACATCGAACGAAGAGGATACATCGAACGAAGAGGATACATCGAGCGAAGAGGATACATCGAACGAAGAGGACAGACTACAAAGACAGATGTATTTTCAAGTTTCAGCTTGCGTACGTTAGTTATTAAGATTGTATATCGTCGTTGTTAATATGTCGAGTAATAATTGTCATAACTTCACTTTGCTGCGCTCGATTTTTTTACTCCGACACAGGCTTCTGCTGTGTCGGACCTTGCTTAATGTACCAGACCGGTTGGTGTCGGTATTCGGCGTCGATACATTGAGAGGGGTGGTTCACTGAGACCTGTTCACTCGTGTAGCCATGCTACAGTGTCCTCTCTGGTCGTCATCCTACCCGAGTTCACCTCAACGCTTTGCGTTGCTTGAGGACAGGTAGTTGTCGGGGAAATGGGATATCGTTTGAGCACTTCTCGTGGTCATCTCTCTTGGTGAGAAGACGTTGGGTATCGCTTCTGGCGGAGTTGGGCTGCAAGCATTGTACGCGTCGCGTCACTGTCGGACCAGAGCCTTCTGCTCTGGTTCACTTTTGTTTCTCACTTCGAAAGAATCAGAGCTCTCTGCCTGATTAGCATTTGGTCCTCCGTGGATCGGAAATTTCTTCTCCGATTCACATCTTTTGTTCCGCAATAATTACTCGACATGCGTAATTTAGTATAAGTTCGTCGTTGTAAGAAACGGAGCCAGGAGGAATATTGAATTCGTTCTGACTTTCTTTCGGGTCTCTTATGCAGCAACCTCCTCGTGGTGAGACCTGGGCAATCGTTATTATCCTCTACTTGCAAGACCTTTTTGTGTCTTATGAATAAAGGATAACATCGAGCTAATAGCTGCACTTTTAATAAATATGTTGATTTTCAATAAATTTTATTCCTATTCCTATTCTCTTCCATAACATTTTGCAATTTCACCTTTCTTCAGAACAAAATATATGTATTATTCAAGCTGGTTCACCCAGGACCTGAAATTCTTTTATTTCTGAAATTGAAATTGTTCACTTCGGAACTTTCACAAGTTCCTCTTCTAAAAATTGTAATATCTCGTTTGAAATTGGTATTCCTCCGATCGGAGGTCCCTCAGGGGCTCACTCTCGGATGGGGCCGTGAGCGAGTACGGGGATTCGCGTCCCTGGGGCAACCAGAATCGCCTATAGGCCGCACTCGTGTCCGGGGTTAGTTGAGCTATCGTTTGAGCTGGTTAGATTCGCACTCGTGTGCGATGTTAATTTTTCTCCCGCGTGAGCAGGTGGTTGGTTTGCTCTTTTCATCGTGTTTCGTATTCGGACTCGTATGCAGAATTTTCTTCTGGTTTCGACATTTTGTGTTATTCGCACTCGCGTGCAGGAATATTTATTGTGTCTAACAATTATTAATCTGTTTCTTCTAGAATTCATCGAACGAAGAGGACAGACCACGAAGACGATGTATTTTTAAGTTTCGGTTGCGTGCGTTAGTTATTAACAATCTATATCATCGTTGTTAATGTACCGAGTAATAATTGCTGTAACTTCACTTTGTCGGAACTTCTACTGTGTCGGACCTTGCTCGTATGTAGTATGTACCAGAACGGTTGGTACGGGAATTCGCGACAGATAATGTTAATGGGGGGGGGGGGGGGGGGGGGGGGTGGTTCACTCATGGATTTCCCCAGTATCTTCGTAAATTTGCCAGCCACGTCCGTCCCTGGCGGCAGGCGGTTGGGAGAAAAGGTTTTGTAGTGTGGGCACCTCTTGGCCGATGCTCGCGTCACGCTCGAACCAGAGCCTTCGGCTCTACCTGCGTAATTTAGTATAAGTTCGTCGTTGCAGAAAAGGGAGCCAGAAGAAATATAGCATTCGTTCTGGCATCATTTCCGGGTTTCTTGTGCAGCAACCTCCTCGTGGTGAGACCTGGGCAATCGGTATTATCCTCTATTTGTAAGATCTTGTAGTATCTTATGAATATAGGATAATATCGAGCTAATAGCTGCATTTTTAATAAATATGTTGATTTTCAATACATTTTATTCTTATTTCTATTCTCTTCCTTCAGGACAAAATATATGTATTATTCAAGCTGGTTCACCCCGGGCGTGAACACAGTCATATATTCTCTGGTTCTATTTAGGTAAAGAGCGCGGAACCACCGACTAGTATCACAGACTAAAATCTCGTCTGGGCATTTTTTATGACCACAGTTTGCAACAAAAAAATCTGAAAAAATCCTCAAAAATCCGCCTTGGGATCCAAAATAATTCACATTTTCTCAGAATTGTATAACGCATTGAAAACCGGAAAATGCATAGGAAATCGCAAAATCGAATTTATCCTGTAACTACCCTCACGGGCAAACTAGAGGGCTGAAATTTTGCTCAGAAGGGTTTTTCTTGGCCAGTTTTCGAATGGTTCGATAGCCGTTGAAAAACCTCTAAGGGCAGGTTTGACCATCTTATTCGGCTAGGCCCTCTATACATTATAAAAATTTGTTTATTTAAACAATTATTTTAACAACACATTCGTATTGAAATAATGATTTCTATAATGAATATAGAAACAAATTATTAAAATGTATTTATTTATAAATTGTTTGAATTATAAAGAACAATAAATGACGATTATTACAGAATATTTTTCGTTTACGAATCATTGTTTTATAAATATCGCAATAATTTCTAAATTAATTTTAAATTCCAATACTTTTTTAGAATATTACGTGGTAACTACTTTCATTTTTCCTACATCTATAATGAAATTATACAATAAAAAGTAATCTTTTTTCTAAGAATTACAGAATGGGTAATGTCAGCATTCTACATTTATTTATTACGTGCGGTACTAAATCTATTTACCTACGCTACCGACGCAGTTTTACGTGGTTCACGAACAAATGATCTATTTAGGTAGAGAGCGCTGAACCACAAAGTGTATCTCGTTGGTGGTGGAACTTTTTAGCGATGTGGTCTTTCAGATCACTGTAATTTCCACCGTTATCCCCGCGCTCATTTCGCCCACTTACCGTCCCGTGGGTTAGCACGGGGGCTGGCAGTCTTTAACAGTATCTCGTCGGTGCCTGCATCCAGATGGCTACAGATTCTGGGTTACTGCGTTCATTTTCGACACTCCACGTGGAGTCCATTTGGCTATCAAGGTAGACACACTGTGCGTCGATGGGACCCAGGACAGGCAATCCGACTTCAATCAGATAATTACTTCTAGACTTATAGAAATATATTCTATCACAACATTTTTGGACTTCGTCGTTACACCCCTTTTCCCGGTTTGATCACCGATCCACTCGCGCGCGCGCGTCAATCATCATCCTACATATCAATTCATCCAAGCAATTCTTTATCGAACTCTTTATTGTTCGGAACAGTATGTCAAATAACAGTTATTCCGTTTTTCTGGAGATTTCTTTTTCCACAGATCGTGCGACTCTTGGAACAGTTATGTATTTAAAAAAGCGTAAGGAAATAATGCTCATTTATGAAATATTTGTAAGTTAAAAATTCAGGTGTCTGATATAAATTTTGAAGTAGGAATTCTGGATTATCCTAAAATTATGCTTCAATACTTTCTTACGCACAATATTTCTATGAATTTTTTGTTTCTCAGATTACTTTTGCTTTTAATATTTTAAACCTTAAAATCCAACACCAAAACATCGTCTGAAATATGGCGGAGAATGTAACATTTGATGATAATCGATATGGTTTCGTGATGATTCGTCTTCTCACCGACGCGTCGCGACGAAAATCTCTCCTCAGAGGCCTTCTGCACCGACGAAATGCCGCCGGTGGCCTTCTGTTTCTCACTCCAGTCAGAATACAGCCTAGAGGGCGCAAGAGTACACCGAAATATTCAAGTTTCACGTAGTCCCATAAGGTTGGTAGTCTTTAATAGTATCTCGTCGGTGCCTAGACCTTTCCCTGACAGGTTTCACGCAGTGTCCGCTAGGTGTCTTAGAGAACGTGGTCGAGTTGACATTTATCTTTTTGTTCTCACGTGTACAAGGCGTATCGTGATCTCGCGGGACGGCATTCATTTCCTAATATAGAGATTCAGGACACGGTGAACAAAGAAACAACGTTATCATGGTTCGCGTAATCAGCCAGGAGACCTACGATGAAGTTGTTAACGAGAATATAGAGCAGTTTGCCATGACTCCTAAAGAAGCTATCGAAGACGCTGTAAAACAGTTCGAGGCCCAGGTACTCCAATTTGTTTACCTTCGTTTCTTTCATCAAATATCAATGAAAATTAATACTTTACGTCTCATCATTAACACGTGAAACTGCGCAGTTTATGTAGTTGAAATATTATGAACATTTTACGCTTTTTATGCTACACTGACATTTTTCAAATTCCATTTTGACAAGTTATGAATCATCTGTCAAACTGCAATCATTCTCACTGATCACAACACTTTGCGCACATTTTCAAAATAGCTTTTAATTTTCTAACACGAAATTATTGGTTACCTTACGTCGTGTACAATCTAACAATTTCATTGTTGTAATAATAATAATATAGAGTTGATAAGAAATGGTGTCATCGCATGATAATTATACCTTTGGAGTTGCAGTTGGAATGGCAGAATTCAAATAATCTAGACCACATTATGTAAGGATCCTCTGTGCCATGGTTGTTTTTATCGGCTCTATTTTTGTAGGGTGTAGACTTGACCAACATCATTAAAGATTTAATTCTCAACGACGATACTGAATTGATAGCAGGGTACTTGAGCCAACTGAACATTGCCATAAGTGATAAGAGATACGAAAATGTTCCTCAAACTTTAGAGAAATTAAGGAAAGAATTAGACAAAGATATTGCCCGCAGAGTGTATGCAGGCAAAAAAGGCGGATACAATACTTTAATAAAGCTGATGAAATGTTGCCACCATAACAATACAATAATGAGGTCTGCATTGAAAACAATTACCTCATTAATGACTGGTAATCCAGACCTGTTGAATGACGAAGGAATAGCTCTGCAAATACAGTAAGGAACTATTAATAATTGTGACTAGATAATATTATGACTAAAGTAAGCAACCGCTCCTCTAATGCATGGCATTGTCTATCAGCATTTTAGATAGAAATACAGACATTCCAACGCTACAATGTCTTTTACGCTGGATAAGAGAGTGTTGTATAAAACACGAATTTAATAGACAAAATATATTTAATGCTGATATCTTTACTAAGCTCAAAAAGATACTGATGAGAGAGGATGCCAGCGGATCTGAACTAAGAGACGCCTGTGCTGTGGTCAGATCCTTGGTATTGGACGACGATATAAGGCATGAATTTGGAAAGGCACATGAACATGCAACTGTGATTGCAAGAGGAGCCCTGAACGTTTTGACGGGGTTGATGTCGAGTACGTAGACACTATACAATGTGGCCCATATGGTTATTTGTTACTCAACAAAATATTTCTTAAAAGTACATCAAGCGATGGTCACAAATCGTGTTCAAGTGATTTGAAAATTTAGGAACCTTGTAGAAAAATTTCTTCATTTTTTTAACGGATCAGAAGATTCATTTACATATTCAAAATAGGTCGATCAAGCTTCCGATCAGTACCAGATGTCCTCTTTGGAACAAAATAAATTATACGTGAAAAATTTGTTTGAATAACGAATACGTAGTATCTCAAATGAAACATCCTGTACATGTAAATTTAAACACAAATATGTAAGGTAACCAGCACGTTTCACATAGAATATAGGAAGGATAGAGAGGTAGTAGGGGATGTGATGATAACTCTAGCAGCCCTAATCGTGAGGAACGAGTTTTGTCAGGAGGTAGAGGACGCAGGAGGGCTCAAGTTTGTGATAGACGTGATGATCGACTACCCGGACTCAGAGAAGCTGAACTGGCAGGCCTTGAAGCTATTGAAAGCTTTGGCGGGTAACGATGACGTGAAGTTTCACGTTATCAGTTCGGGCTGCGGGCCTCTGATAGTTTCTGCCATCAGCAGAATGAAAGTAAGTAATTGATAATTGTTTCAATCCGGACCTTTGTATAACAGTTTTGAACAGATGTTTTTGGAACCCTGCTTTAGACTTAGTGGTCTAGGCTTCTCTAGCTAACACGTTCTATGCGTTGCTTGTGCTACAGGGCTCTGAGTGTGTGGTTCAAGCTGGCCTTGCATGCATTTCTGCATTAACTTTGAGATGTCCCCTAAACGCTGGTGTGTTTTACGATTGCGGCGCGCCGCTTGTAATCATCGACTCGATGAAAGCTTACTCGAAGTGCGTGCCGGTTCTGAAGCAAGCTGCTTGGGCGATCCGGAACATGTCCGTGCGCAATAAGAACGAGTGTCAAGAGTTCATTGCCTATGGTGTAGAAGACGTCCTGACGACGGCCCTGAAGCAGCACGGCGCCAAGATCGAGAGCGACGTGAAAATGGCCTTGAGGGACCTGGGACTGAAGGTGGAGCTGAAGGAGAGGTGGGCCGGGAAAGGCGTGTCCTTGGACAACAATTAATCAGAACAATAACAGGCTGAATGTACCAGACATCTCTTTATGTGCTTCACATAGAAACGACGAATAAATGTCCGAAAAATAATGACTAACGTTAGTATTTCTTGTAGCACAATGCACACTGATAGTCATGTATGTACGATACATATATACGACTTTT
This sequence comes from Lasioglossum figueresi, assembly GCA_028455805.1. Classification (NCBI taxonomy): domain Eukaryota; kingdom Metazoa; phylum Arthropoda; class Insecta; order Hymenoptera; family Halictidae; genus Lasioglossum; species Lasioglossum figueresi. The sequence continues at coordinate 15,211,155 of CM052202.1, forward strand.
TTTTAAGTCGCCCGGTTCTTTTTATATACATATACATTCACATATTTATATGTTGTATATTGTAATAGATTTATAATAAACTTTTATCTTTAATACGACCACGGCGAAACTTCCATGAACACATGAAACATGCATCATTGCTAGACTGCGGATTTTATGCACTTACAACAAACATGGGTGTCTGCTGTTGTTTGCAACCGATGCAGACAATTTTTATTTTGCATAAAAATCCGCAGTCTAATTGCTATCCTAGTAATTCGACTTGAGTCTTCACGTTTGTACAACACGCGGCCGCGAGTATGGCTCCAACCAGTATGAAGCGATTTTTCGTACAAAAATGGGTGTACAGTAGGAAATACAAGTTTTTCATTTGAGCTAGTTTTAGAGAAAACGAGTTCGAGAATTCATGGAGCTCGAGTGACATTGAATGAAAATCAGCTGACGTGTCTGTGCATGGTTCACTGTATCTACTTCTCGTGGGCGCAGTGCTTGACACGTCATCAAATTCGATTTTCTTGAAAACAGCCTCGATCGAGCAAAATTTGATTTTGCAGCTTTTGTTCATTTTTGTACGAAGAATCGCTTTTTGCTAGTTTTTATCATGCTTTCGGTCACACCATCTATATATACGTTCACATTGAGCAAGTACATGATCGCTCGCTCGTATTCATCCCATAAATTATGCAAATTTGCTATTTTTGGAAGAAAAATTACAAAAATATGATCACAATTAGTGTTTTGTATATTTCCTCTCGTGTGCTGTTCTTGAAATGTGTCGGTGATTATTAATATGGCGTAAGTCGGAAATCCATATTTTTGAAGTAGAACGAGCGGAATAAATTCCCATTTGGTTCCCGTGTCTTTCAATTGATGCAAATAATTTTCTTGAAATATCCACAGTCTACGTATTACAATGAAAACGAACAGTTGTGATTATCTTTCTGTACTTCCAAAATTACAAAAGAACATCCGCGTTCTTTATGAGACGATACGATATGAGCAACTGCTGATCGAAATCCTCAGCGAAGTAAATAAGCTCGACAATGGTACTCAGTCAGTGTTTGAGATCTCTGTTTGAGCAAGTCAGGTGCCTAATCGCTTTTGATCATTACGGTATCCTGCGTTACATACACCCTAAAACACGTAACATCGATTTACGGTGTACAACATTGAGTCCTGTCCGTTTCAGTCTGTGCTCTCCAATGTTATTTAACAGATTACTATATCTATGGACGCGTATTGGAACGAGCGTGTATCGTCATGAAACAGTGTACAATAAACAGCTGCGAGAAGAAACGCACGCATACTCTTTCTCGCTCTCGTTCCACGCGTCCCTTTTTTTCTTGAATTACCCTAAATTACAGATCTGCGAGCAAGAACGGTGTGCACCGGTCCTCGCGTCGAGATTCTATCGTTAATTACTGTTCGTTGTACTTCACTCCTGCAAGAGACTACGATTGTATCACAGTCTTTGACGAGGTCACATTCGCCGACGAGCATGGTAGCGTAAAACTCGGGCGAACATGATAATACAATAGACAGACTTTTTATTCACATAAAGGCGACAGATTAGGCGCGAGAGTGTTCGAGCTGCCGGTACGGAGATTGCATACTTTCTGAAGTGTGCTCGTGACTTCGATCGACCCGTGTACAAAAATATATATCGTGTCCGAATGTCGGCCAGGAGGAAGCGTGGGACCAAGGATTTAGGTGTTGCAGGTGCGAAACAATTCGAATTTTGAAGCAGTTCGATCGATTAGGAACTTGGTGCATTGTAATCAAGATTGTTGCTGTTCTACCTCTTGATTTACTCTTTCTGTATATTGTGTAAAGTGACACAACTTAAAATATATTTCGAAAACAAGTATAATAAGTACCTCTTGATTTATTCTTTCTATATGTATATTGTGCATATTTTGTATATCGTTCATTCATAAGAAAAGTGACCCAACTCAAAATATATTTCTAAAACAAGTATAATAAGTATCTCCCGATTTATTCTTTCTATATATTGTGTATATTGTTCATTCATTAGAAAAGTAGCGCAACTAAATATATTTCCAAAACAAGTATAATAATAAATATATAAATTGTGGTGTATGTACTTTGTAACTAATGTACATGACAATTAACCCAGTATCTATATAGCAACAAATTATTTTACATTTCTAAGTTGCTTATAAACAACAACAAAAATTGATAATTTTGGGTAATTTTCTATAATTATGTAATCTTTCTAATTCTGTAATTTAATATTAGCACAAATAAGGTATTGACCCCAACTTTGAGGGCTATTTTCACCCTCGTCGGATGAATGTCAGCAGCTAAAAAAGAATACGTGTAAAATATTTTTCAACAAACTATATCCTGTATAAATTTCATTAAGATGGGCGTGTTACATTTGGGTAATGTCCCTTGTAAGTTAAAATTGAACGTAGCGCAATAATCTTTCTAGTTCGAATTTTTTGAAGATCGAACCGCGCTCGCAGCCTCAACGGAAACACAGTGCCCCGAAGAGAGTATGCTACTTGTCTACAGGCTCCGATACCGGAAGTGAAACTGGCTTCGAGTGGATAGATGTAGGAGCAGGAAAGGGTGCCCGTGTAAATATGTACATGGTGAAACGCGGATATTGCTCGTGTCTCCCTTCGATACGTTCGCCCTGGTCGTGGAACGATTCCAGCCCTTTTTCAGGCCGGCCAATTTCTTATCCATGGGACACGGGCCAGCACTCGCTGGTCATTTAAATAACATATACGGGGAGGAAAGAGAGAGAGAGAGGACGCGCCTCGCCGAGACACGTAGACACATTTACGATTCATGGTGTACGTCACAGCCATAAATATTAATACTCGAATAATTGCCGACACATAATACACTTGTAGGATCTGTATATGCGCGTTTACCGGTGAACCAAGGATGCAACTTTACAATCTCAGTAATCGTAAATTAAAAATATTAGAGCCCGTCATTGTTAATGTCATTAATGAATTTTTAATGTGCCTATACCATTCCTGTGTCGATCAATTCGGTCAGACAGTTTGGTCCTATTGGATATACGCAAGTTATTCAATTAGCTTTGCTATCTTTGTGCAACTACTCGATCTTCTCTGGTCGAATGTATTGTCACGAAAACTGTTCAGATGTATTAAGGATTCCACAACCGCACATAAAAATTCATCCTGAAAAGAAAAGAAAAAATACTGTGCCCATAAGACTGCACGACCAAAGTGAAAACTTCTATGTCGATTGCACACTTGTCTATTTCTCGCTCGCTCCCGAATAGCGTTTTACCTGGGAGCGTGATGGCTTAGTCTCATTCACTGCCCAGTAAAAAGTCAGCGACGCACATCCGTCTTTTTCTCGCTCGCTCGACTAGACTCGGCCCTCCGAGTTCACCCGAATAGCGTTTCACCTTGGAGCGTGACGTATCAGACTCATTCACTGTCCAGCAATTGTGTACGCGGTGCGCCTAAAGAAATTTTCACTTCAAAAATATCCAGAACGTGATAATAAACACGAACAACGATTTCATTCGTCTAATCCTCGTTCGAAAGGTTAATGCGACATATGTTCATATTCCATGAACAACGGGCTTGTAAAAATCAAAGGGACACAAGAGGATCGAAGTATAGCTTGCTACAACCTTAACAAGCCAGCAAAACGTCGCCCCGAGGACGACTCGAGAGAACCACGAGCTACGTTCTCCGAACAAGAGCAAACTCTAATCAACTAATCAACACTAGACCAATGTATAATCGCAAAATAAACAATCGAGTAAAAGAAATGAAAACGCTACGGAAAAATAAAACGCACGTAGCATTCACTAAAATAATTCAAAAATCGACACTTACCTGAATGAAAAACGCGGTTCCGTGTATAATAAAGTAAAGCAAACGATAGAAGAAGGAGAAACGGAAAGTTTATTGCGAAGCGACCGGCAACCGTGAAACAGAAATGGTGCGCTTCTCGTGGAATACGACGAGCTTCCTTGGAGATCGAGAAGGTAAACCGGAATGTGATTTTAATTGACACTGAGGATTGCTTGCCCGCGCAATTTTGACGAGGTTACCATCAACCGTCGGGAGGAAGGCTGCTTAACATTAATCGGCGTCCGTGTTAACACTGAACCTACCGGCCAAATTACATGGACCAACTGTTTTATAGAGACTGCTGCCGATCTGGTGGTACAGTTACAACAAGAAGAAAATCAGTCGAAAATGTATAATACAATATTGAGCTGAATTTTCATTCAGGGAACCAAAAATTTTCAACTTTTCTGTATGTATCCCAGTCAGCAAAATCTGTTCGAGCAGATTAAAACCAAATGTTTTCAATCATACTTTTCGAGCAATAGGCGGTCCTTAGTTCAGTAGGAATTTATTGATACGTCTAATCATGAATGGCCGAATCTACTTCCGATAAATTCAACAATCTCCACAGCCAGTTTTCTCGAAAGAGAGGGCCTGTTTGAACAAACTTCGTTTTACATTTTCGACATGCTGTATATTTTATTTTCACAATTATTGAAACTATGAGAAATGTTTCTATCCAAGCCTGAACTGAATAGAAACCGCACAAAATCGAAATTAATTGAATTCTGTCATTTTGATGACACATGTCAGTCGCTTGTTGCTCGGTAGATTCAGTGTCGAAGGATGGAGCGATCGAACGATCGAACGATCGACGAATTTCGAGGACCTCGGCGCGACTTCCGCAGGACGTTGCAGGTTCGTTTCTACGCACACAACACGGTTTACCAGTGATTCTCTTACAGTTTCTACACAGATAAGCGTATATTTGATTCGACACCATTGCTATAATTATCGTAAATCGCTACTCGCTAGCGGATCAATAGATCGGCCGACATCGACCGTATGGAAACGACGGATATCTCTTTGTCTCTCTTGTTCACGTCTACAATGTTTCATCGCACGGCTTTGTTCTAGCTCGATTCTCGCGAGAATCGAAGCACCGTGCTACCGTGCGAACGGAGCGCGACGCGCGCGGATGAAATTGTTAATAAGCCGAGCTCGTAAATCAAAATCGCCAGGGTCCGTTCGACTCGATATGTTAATTAAATGCTCGATAACGGAAATTGCCCGTGGCTCGCATCCATCGTCCGTTCCCCGGTATCGGCGGCACGCACGATAAATAACCTTTTGCAACTAATACGGCCTCTACCTATCGAGTGTACACCGAGAGCACACGCAGCCGTATCGATCGACGTGCGATTTTGCTTTTCCTTTTCGGCCGCGACTCCAGACTGCGTGCTCGCTCGCTCTGTTTCGCGAGCCCGAGCCAGCGATGGGTTTAAGCGGTTTCTGGTTCGTTCAAGACTCGACACAGCTGGTTGCATCATTTCATAATGCATAGGTTTTCTCAATCTTCTTTGGCTTATAGGTACTCTTTACTCGGTTCGTTTTTTGAGTACATTGCATTGATCAACAGGAGTTGTGTTTATCCGATAATATTGATATTGATTCTTATGCGTTTTCAGCAACTTGATTTTCTCTATCAGCTTCAGTTTTTGAGGGGTTACGTTTCAAAGAAGTTAAATTTTCAATTTCATGAAGATGTTAGTCGGCGTGAAGATCCGCAGTTCATTGATCAGCAGTCTGCGCATTTTGATGATTAACGAGCAAAAACACTCTGATTCTACCACATTCTTGTTCAAACGCCATGAACAATCGGATCGAACCCATCGCTAGCCGACGCGCGCTGTCCCATCACCGGCTCGCTCACGCACGTCTTTGCGTATGTATGAAGGTACACGGGAGTACAGGTTTTCTCGTGGAACGTGCATGCAAATGGATCGCAACTTATCCAGGGGCGTAACAATGATAATCCCCCGACTTCTCAGCCGGCGACCTGGACAGGTTTATCGCGCGGCCAAGATAAACCGCTGAATTCCAGGCTGTCGCAGGATTTTGGAAAAAACTGGACAGGAACTTTCTACTTCCGATATCTTTATTGGCCATCGGAAAACGAGGGGAGCCGTTCGGGCACCACCCTAAGTCGCGAGGTCGACTATCGTTCGCCCTGGAATCGTAACCGGAAGAGCAAGGTCGAGCGATCGAGCGTCGATCCATCCGCAAATTTTCGCCCCTGCTAACTATATCCGTACGGATCTATTCCGTGAAAAATCACGTGGGCGTACGCATGCTCCCGTGTAAATCGCTCGAATCTAAATTCGCTTCCCTCTTCAACGTGAACGGAGACTTCGGACGACTAGGTTCGCGAATTGCTTTCGTGGTGTACGATTGTGGCCCCAGATTCGCCTAACTCGTATTGGCCATTTTTGAACCGTGCGAAACACAGTGGGGCCCTTATACAAAAGAGTTGGCTAAGGTATTCACGGATTTTCATTGTTCAAGTGTTTCAGTAAACGCGACGTATCTCCTTTACACAGTCACAGCACAATCCTGTAGTGGCGAACTCCATTGACAGGTTCAAAAATGACCCACGCGAGTTGGGCCTTGCTATTGTCTCATTTTAAAGAAACAATCACCAAAGTGATCGTGGGGCAAAGAGACGATCGATGCTAATTAGGCATGTGCGGGCCGCCCGATATTCGGGTTTGGGTCGGGTCGGAGAAAGTCGGACAGGCTCGATTCGGGTGTGCGATACTTCGTGACACATCGGGCGGCCCGAACGTTTCGGGCTACCCGAGAGTGACTCGCGACTTCGTCGGGCATGTTCGGAAAGAATCGGACGAGTTCGTGCGAGCGAGTTTTCGCGATAACCGAGATTCAACTCTGCGTTCGCACGAACTTGTCCAATTCTTTCGGAACCTGCCCGACGAAGTCGAGTCACTCTCGGGCGGCCCGCACATGCCTAATGCTAATCGATCTACGTGGGATTAGGCTCTGCACAGAGACAAGTGGATGGCCAGGTAAACATCGGATTGGACGGGCAGGTGATTCCCTTGTTGCGTAGACTATTAATATCAACAGGGTCAAGCGAGGATAATGACATGGTCGTCTTGGCCTTTGGTTCAAGCAGCCATTTTTGGTCTCTGTACAGCAAACGGGTCTGCGTTCGATAAAAAATAATACAAGTCGTATCGCTTCGCAGCAGTGTTGGCGTTCGGCTTCCTCCGTTCCAGTCGACGGTCGCGTTACATTTACTAAGGGGGTGCGCTACGAGCTTAGTCGAACCACGAAGAAACGGCTCGGAAAACCGTGGAGGGATTCTGCTTGAAACGATTCCCGCGATTCCGGGATTAATCGCGGCAACGGCAACAAGAATCCTTGTAGTACCTGATCCGGCACAGACGGTTCTTCACTACCAGGCTGCAGATCGGGTACTTGTCGACGCACTGGGACGTCTCGTAGGCTTCTGAAACCGTTTAGCGTTCATTAACATCGCGATCCTCCGAAACAGACGATAGAAACAACCTTGCCATAAGAATCTTCCCAGTAAGCAATCTGCTCTTGATTTGGTATGCATTTAGCACAGAATTTTCTATGAATAAGGATTATGTATTTTTTTAACGATAGGTGAGTGTGGCTTCGTTGATCCAGATTCAAATTTTTGCTCACAACTGCTGTAGATTATTTACAGCACACTGTATCGAGTGACATTATTATTATTTTTCATTTGAAATTTTGGATTATGACGAATGGCCCCCAAAGTGTTAATCCGGATCTGTTGATACTCGGTAAAAGCCACGGAAATGGAAGAAAAACGCTATAAAAGCTTAAAATTTGGGACGTTCGCCAGCAGCATTGCCATTCGTCCGGTTTTCGCCGGATATGTCTTATTACTTTTTAGTGTGTCAGTGTTTCTTTAAAGGACCGGGTTTTTCGATGTTGTTCGCTCACACTTTTTGGAGTACTGTTTCGAATTTTGTTCAAATTTGAACACGTTCTAGTTTTAGTAACCTATGAACGAATCACAAAGGACGTATCGATATCTTAAAAATTGTTGATTTTACAAACGTGTAAAACAGAGTGTCACCCTTCTTCAATTAAATTATAAAACTAGAACGAACAAACCGACGAGAACGAGTTTTTAAGAGGTTATAGGGGAAAAGTAAGAGTATCTACTAACAATGTTGTCATTTGAAAAAAATGTTTTTCTAGCCATTTATATTTTCATAGCAGAGAACTTTTTAAAAATTTGAAAAAATGAGGAAATAGTCCGAAGCGTCTCCTTTACGGACCAGTTTTTAAGAAAGCGGACACTTTAAAATTAACGAAATTTAAATTATTTGAAGCAAACGCTGTATCGCGATATACAGCCTCGAACGGCCGCACACAGTGGGCTGGATCGAGGAAATTTCACTATAATTCATTAAAAAATTATTCCTATCGTATAATTACCGTAATAAATATATATTTTTGTCCGAGTTTCCCGTCCGAAACTTTTCTCTATGGTATCATATCTAACTTAAATAGTAGTTAAAAGTGTCCGGTTTTCATACGAAAAGGTTCGGGGGTTTTATGCCGTTCGTCATGGGTTCGCGATTTTATGGATGACAACTCTACTCGCGAGGAAAACAACTCGACTCACTTTTCGGCGGTTTGCTAGCAGGGGGATCCTTTTTGCAAGGATCCAAGCTGCACTGTTGTCTGTCGATCGGTCTGCTGGCATCCACGCAGTTGTTGTCAGCGACACCCTCGAGGATGCAGCGAACCAGTCTGGTTTGCACGCCAGTTCCGCAAGTCACCGAACACTGAAAGCGGTTCCAGTATTTACACCACCGTCGGGAGAAATTCGTGCTGGACCTAACCCAGCGCGATCGTAAATTTTCCAAGCGAGATTTACCTTCGACCAGTTCGAGGTGAACCATTCCGGTGGACAGGCGGACGGTGTTCTGCAGACTTGCTCGTTCGCCGGCCTCGAGTCGCTGCAGTTACTCGCTGGCAATACGACGAATTCGTTGCTCGTCCTCGCCACGCAAAGGACGTCCCGAGACTGGACACCCACTCCGCAGGACACCGAACACTGAAACGATATCCTTGTAGCGTACTGTCGTCTTATGGAACCCGTAAAAATGTCCCGTAAGGGGCAGGGTCGGATTATTCTAGCACGGGGCCCGTAGCAAATGTTACCTGGGGGCCCTAGGTTTTGCATGATAATAAAACAAAACACAATGAAGGTCCTTCTTTTTATTTTTTTTAGCAGACATATCTGTTAATAGTAGCCAGGGCTTTTTCTGCTGCAAGCAGCGCGGGGCCCTTAGAAGAGCACGGGGCACCCAGAAGAGCGCGGGGCCCGTAGCATTTGCTACTTCTGCTACTGGGCTTAATCCGGCACTGGTAAGGGGACACGGTGATCTGGAGAGCAACTTTTCCCTGGCCGCAACTTCGAACATTTTTTTCATCTTTTACAGTTTTTGAAGCTCATTGAGAATTACAAACACAACAGTTTTTTTTATGATGTACAGGGTGTTAAGAAATGTTTGGTCTCGGCAAGCGTATTCTACATCTTCGGATCGATGGAGATCTGTAAAAAAAAGTTGCCGCAAAATTGTCCTTGACCTTGAATTTCAAGGTTAAATTTTTTTATTGTATCGTATTCTACGCATCGTGAGGATAAAAAGTGTCAAAGAAACTATGGGTTAAAACTCAACCGTTCTCATAAAAAATAATAGTAGAGTTATTACTAATGAAGCATGCAGTTACTATTGTTGTTTATTTGTTGTTTATTTGTTGTTTATCGGAAATCTAACATAATCAATCATAATCAATATTATCTTCTAAGTCTTGAAAGATGTTCATCTTCTATTTCTTCTTCTTAGCCAAAGAACCGATCCATTCTGATTAATATTTCTTAATAGCCGAGCTTGTCTGCCAGCTTCAATATGGCCACCATTGTTTTGCAAACAGGTTTCTAATCTGTTCCGAATATTGTTTATAACTCGCTGATGTAAATTTGGTATACTTCGTAAATGTTGGAAGGCATTCTCCATTCGAATTTTCAAGTCTTCCACAGTTCTTATTTCGTGCCCCGATTTATATATCTGTTCCGTTACCGCTCCCCATAAGAAAAAATCTAATGCATTTAGATCGGGCGATCGTGGAGGCCATATAATTGGTGCAGGTCTTCGACCAATCCATTTGGATCCAAACATTTGATTTAAAAAGTCTCGAACCGGCCGACTAAAGTGTGGTGGTACTCCAACGTGCATAAAATAAGTAAAACGACGCCTCCCACGCGGTATAATAAGACGCAGATCGGTCATCAATCGTGAACGTAAAAATCTAAGGTAATTCTCACCTGTTAAACGATTTGGAAGATAATAAGGGCCAATAACTCTGTTTCCTAGAATAGCTGCCCACGCATTGACTGAAAAACGTCCTTGATTGAAATGTTGTATCATGGCACGAGGGTTTCTATAATTCCATATTCTAACATTTTGCCTGTTTTGGAAACCCTAATTAGAAAAACTGCTCTCATCCGTGAAAATAATATTTTTTTAAAAATTCTGATTTCGGTGCAACTTTCGAAGCATCAGTTGACGAAAACGTTTTCGAACATCGTAGTCAATATTTAGGAGTGCTTGAACACGTTGGATTTTAAAAGGTCGGAGACCTTCTTCACGAATTATATGACGCACTGTTACATGCGAGATGCCGACACGAGGAGCAATATGACGCAGACTCATTACTGAGTATGCTCGTGCTCGTGCAATGACTTGTTCTTCCACACGCCAATGTACACGCGGTCGACCAGCTTCTCTATAATTATTAAGAGAATTCAATACTGATTCCCCATCTCCAAAACGTTGGTCTAATCGTTGGAATTCCCGTCGATCAGGAACTTCTCTTGCACTCCTTCCAATACGTGTAAGCCACACTTTATATATTTCGCGTGCTCTGGCATAGTGTCCAAATGCTTGATCTATTGCACGAAGCACGTGTCGGATATTTATATATTTTCGCACCATGACACTATCGCATATAAATGATCGCTGTAACCAAAAGCTAGACACAAACTACTAAACGAATGTGATTTCAATCGAAGCAAAGCAATCTAGCGAGGGTCACTCGAACTGTGTTTATGTGGCGTTTAACGCTGTAGCGGTGTGTTTACATTCTCGCCAAGACCGTGTCTATGTCAACAACTAGAATTTTCATTTGAAATCTCCAACTTCTATGAATAAAATTCATCTTACAGCCGACAAAACTTCCGCATCAATTTTTGGCGAAACGGTTGAGTTTTGACCCATAGTTCCTTTGACACTTTTTATCCTCATGATGCGTAGAATACGATACAATAAAAAAATTTGACCTTGGAATTCAAGGTCAAGGACAATTTTGCGGCAACTTTTTTTTACAGACCTCCATCGATCCGAAGATGTAGAATACGCCTACGCTTGCCGAGACCAAACATTTCTTAACACCCTGTACATACAGTTTTTATTCCCTTTAATTTAGGAAAACATTAACCCTAAAATACATATTTCGTAGTGCAAAAGTTTAAGAATCCGACTCAGGATTAAGTTTTAATTATTCCCCTATAGCATTTACAATCTGAAAACTTTAAATGTGTGTTTCAAGCGTAAACAAAAGTGTCGTCTACACTAGAAAATATCTATTTGGCATTAAAGTAGTTATTTTATTGAGTAAAAATTGATTTGTGTTGGTCTGATATAAAGTTTCACGTAACCAGTTATGTAGAAAGTGGAGTGCGAGCAGCTGAAGGTTAAACGACCCATGAATGAACACCAATGTCTAATGAACATTTTTTTCATTTGATGTGAATTATGTTCATTTAAAGGCCAGGCCACCCTACTGTCATCGAAGATCGAATCGATAGGAAGACGCCCCGCATTTCACCAACGAAACATTTCCATTTCACAGTGTCCGATGCGAGATCAATGGGATCGTTCAGGCGTGAGAATCTATTCTAGTTGTCGGCTACTAACGAATGTCCATGGGCCAGTGAACCACTTGGCGCTGTCGCAGCTGGTCCCTCTGCCGAAGCACTGTCTCTCGGTTTCCGGTCTCTCTTTGGGATTGCAAAACAGCTCGCTGCCATCGCCGCAGGCCACTTGCCTCGTCTCCATTCCGATACCACACTCCGCGGAGCACTGGAACATTGACCAAAGGTTTGTATAGTTTCGAGACACATTCAACCATGTACTATTCCCCACTTTGTAGACCGTCGTTTCCAATTCACCTTGGACGACCAATCGGTGTGCAACCATGGCGCCCGTTGCTCGGCGCCGTTTCGCACGCAGGGGTCCGATTCGCATATTTTCTCGGACTCGGGCTTGCTGAATTGCGAGCAGGCCTTGCCCGACGTGATGCACGTCACTGTTCGGTTTCTGGTGCCTGGGCCGCAGCTCGTCGAGCACTGGAATCGTAAAAATAGAACG
>CM052202.1:15232811-15260605 GCA_028455805.1 Lasioglossum figueresi
CGTAATCTAAATGGTTTCAAAAGACGAATCAGATGGAAGAGTCGTTTTTTATGAATTGTAATTTTTTAATCGTTTTTTCAAGGTCACTCGTGTTTTTTTACATATATACACACATTTTTTGTTGTTGTATGTTATAGCAAACATTATTCTGCATTCATCCATGTTTAATAGCACGACCTTGAAATGTCCGTGAACTCTGAAATTTGCTAATTAATGCAGAACTTACTTTCAGCGACATTTCAGATTTCAACGGTAACAGAAATTCGACCATGAACTTGAACTTGTAAATAAACACATTTGTTTATAAACAGAAATAAAGTTGATATCTATGACATTGTTGTTTCCAGTACGTTAATGTGAAATAAAAGCACTGTCCCAACCTTTATGATAGTCCCTTATGTATTTAGGTTCGTCCAAAGCTTCGGGATTCACCTGTTTGTCGAGCACGACATCGTTGTCTGTTGAATATTCAAGCGATAGATGAGTTTCGCGAACGCGTCCTCGCTAATTATGCACAGCGACGATTCGAACAAAGTCTGCTGCCGGTCGCTAACGAAGTACAAACGTTAATCTATCACATGGACAGGGATACGAACGCGTAAACATCAAGCCGCGGCGGCGCATGTCGCGTTGATTTACCTGCGTGTTGCACGTGTGGTATCGCTTGTATGTGCCGATGCAGATGGGTCGCGAGTTGCTCGTCCCGTTCCCCGAGATGATGCTCCTCTTCCTCAGAGGCCTCCTGGAACAAATCGCTTGCATTAGCGCCGCCCATCGCTCGATAGTCCCTTGATCACCTGTCCACTCGATCATCAGTCGTTCTGCTGCTTGTTAGACGCGAGAAACAAATGACACGAGTGCTCTTTTATCGTTCTGTGATTCGGTCTCATCCTACCAACATTGCTCAGCATAGTTTTCTTACTGAACCTCGTCTTTAGTTCAGAGAATCTATCAGGTGACTATGAACATTCGTGCGCAGAGTCTGCCATGTTATACAGGGTGGGGCATTTAAATGGGAACACCTAAATATCTCGGTTATTATTAGTCGTACAAAAAATCTCAACAGAATAAAGTTGTACCGTTTCAAGGGGCGAGTTTGATGACGGTAAAAATGTTTTCTCAAGGTCATTTTTTTACAAGATTTCAAGGTCATCGATATTTTTTTAAATGGAATCATATATTTTTTTGTTCATATTCTTATAGAGAATAAAATGACAAATTCAACATCCTATCGTACATTTATAATGTATGATTCGGCTCATCCGATCTCAAGATGTTTACATTAATATGTCCTGTCGTTGTGGAACAGATACTGGCTCATGAATTCATATCGAAACCTATGTTTATTATTATACGCGTCATTGACAGCGATAACCGATGTATCGTAGATTATTCGAGTAAATATCTTATTCCTTCTTCGGTAATCCTAGTCTAAACCTCGAAGCGATTCCAATGCGTTATTCCGTACAAGAGAAAATTAATATGGTTTTCATTTATGGTGAAAGCCAGCAATACCTTGGACAAGCAGTTCGTTTATACAGTGAAAGATTTCCAGCCCGTATTTGTCCCTCGGTCCACGCATTTTCTGTTATTATAAGACAGTTTAAGCAAACCGGTAACGCGAACGCTAAAAAACACGACAGACGAAGGACTGTAACGCACGAAGAAAATGCCATTTGCATCGCAGCTGCAGTGTCCCAAGATCCGCATACAAGTACTAGACAATTGGAGCGAGAAAGAAGTGGAATCGGTAGAAGAAGTATTCTGCGAATACTTCATCGAGAGAAATTCCACCCATATCGCGTAAGCTTGCATCAGCAGCTTTATGAGACCGACTATCTTAATCGTGTGCGATTTTGTCAGTGCGCACTGCATCAATTAGAAATGGACAATGTTTTTTTTGCTAAAGTTTTATTCACGGATGAGGCATCGTTCACGAACCACGGGCAAATAAATCTATATAATATGCGCTATTGGTCGGTTGAAAACACAACATGGATAAGAGAAGTGGAAAGGCAAAGGCCGTGGTCTGTTAACGTGTCGTGCGGTATTGTGTATAACAAAATCGTAGGACCGTACTTTATCGACGGCACACTCACAGGACACAAGTATGCCCGATTTCTCCGTCGAGATTTGCAGACTCTTTTAGAAGATATGCCGTTAAATATCCGGCAACGCATGTGGTTTCAACACGACGGGTGTTCAGCTCGTTACTCCAGAGTTGCAAGAGCAACGCTAGATTCAAAATTTCCGCAACGTTGGATCGGACGAAAGGGAACTGTAGAGTGGCCACCTCGTTCTCCGGATCTCGCTCCATTAGATTTCTACCTATGGGGGAGATCGAAGAACATTGTTTACCAGGAAAAACCTACGACGCCAGAAGATCGAGGCAAAGAATTACTAGGGAATGTGTTTTACTTACGCCGCAGGAAATAGAAAACGCATACACATCGTTTATTACGAGACTTCGGTACTGCATCAATGCCAATAGTCATCATTTTGAACACGACATATGATTTCGGAACACGTAAGTAAACTGTAAATATCTTGAGATCGGATGAGCCGAATCATACATTATACGATAGGTTGTTGAATTTGTCATTTTATTCATTATAAGAATATGAACAAAAAAATATATGATTCCATTTAAAAAAAATATCGATGACCTTGAAATCTTGTAAAAAAATGACCTTGAGAAAAAATTTTTATCATCATCAAATTCGCCCCTTGAAACGGTACAACTTTATTCCGTGGAGATTTTTTGTACGACTAATAATAACCGAGATGTTTAGGTGTTCCCATTTAAATGCCCCACCCGGTATATGATGTATGTTAAAAAAATAACGGGAATTTTCATTTTTCGGAAAAAATTTTAGTTATTCGTCTATATGAATGTTATCCTCTTCAAAATAGTCTCCATTAGGTAGTACACACTTATGCCAGCGCTTCTTCCAATCCCCGAAACGCTTCTGGAACTCAATCTTTAGGATAACTTTTAGCTCTTTCAGCGATCCGCTTTTAAGGGCTGCGTCTCCTAGACAGACGATACGCGTGACTATGTGGTACACTCGCACACTGATTTGACTGATTTGTCAATAATGCAAAGACGGGGTTTCTTAGTAGTCAAAATCGCTAGATGAAAGATCAATACAGGGTGCTATTTGCCTCAAAAGTCCTACTTTTACGTTTACGACGCGTAATTTTCATTATTCGGCAGCATGTGTGTATCACTTGTCAGCCACGATAGGCGGCAGCACAGTCGTCTGTCCATTGCTTCTCGCGGCTCCACTACATGCTGCGACGACATACTAGACGAGTGTCGTCTGTCAAGGAGACGCAGTCCTTAATCTTATCTATGCTTGAAAAACGACGTTTCTTTAAGGTTTTCTTTATTTTTGAGAACAAAAAAAGTCACACTGAATATGGAAGCTGGGGCATCATTACAGTGTTGGTTTTGGCCAAAAAATCACGAACAAGCAATGAAGTTTGAGCAGGTGCATTATCGTGGTACAAAAGTTATGAATTGTTTCGCCACAAACAATCGCTGATCGTACCGAAACACATGTAACTTTCTCGAAAGCTGACAATAAACTAAACATCGAATACGACAGCCAATGTACAGACACTTTTCAGACATGTTTAACAGCACAACAACAAAAAATGGCGTGAGTCGAAATTTTCGTTATTTTTTTAAAACACCTCGTATACGGTAATGAAGACACTATCCTTCGATCATTTATTTATAGGCTTTTTTGCATTTATGACGAAAATAGATAGATCAAATGCGAAACAGGACTATCGACTGCTTCTTGTATTACTCGTTTTGAATTAGATCGTTAGAGGCTGTCTGAACGTTCTAAGCTATCTAATACTATGAAACACGTGATTGTATGTTAGCGGACCGATAGTTGTACGAGCAAAGCGGTCACCAATCACCGGCTGACGATCGTGGGCGACTATAGTCCCTCTCATAAATCCCACGAAAGCAGGACAGCCCTGCCATCCGTCTTCAACCTCCAGGAACACGTTGACGCTAACACGCTTGTCGTCTAACAGCTTGTCTAAGCTCCGCCTGCAGTAGTTCGTCCCGGAATTGATCAGACTGTCCGAGTTATAGGCGACGGTCACCACTGATGCGAGAATTGGCCTATTCATAGGACGATTTAGAGTTGTCATATCTCGGTTAAACTATTCCCGCGGTAATTCGGAATCGTAAATACCATAGGACAACATTTCTATCTGTGTTAATTACTACGGACTGTGGATCTTTGTGGAAAATAAAAACTGTGTAGGGGTCAGTCGAGGAAACTCGAAATCGTTAGAAAGCGTAAAAAACAGCTGATCAACGTTTTATGGTGTGCGTGACTAGACAAAGCTATTTTTGAGAGGACTGTTTAGTTTCAGAGTCTGCCAGGATTTTTAGCTTTCGTTAGTTCGCCTCAATAGCGCATACGGATACCATAAATCGCGGAGGACCGAAGGACCTTCGACGAAAGGGCAGCAGACGCCCGCGTACGGGAAAACCCCACGTGCGTAAGGTCTGGAGGAAAACAGCGTAGTTGTAAGAGATTTTCCTCTTCTCCTAAAATTCATTTATTATAAGAAGACGAGACGACCGGGACTCAGGGTCGTTGTTATCTGAGAGTCGCCCGAGTGAGTCGTCCTAAACATTGTAAGAATACTTGAGTTACGTTATAAAAATAAATTCTGTTACACAAACTAACACGGTATACAGAGCACATTAACCCTATAACTGTATCGATTGCAAGAAATAGAAATCTAGTAGAATGTTATTTCTGAAACTTTTTGTTGATCGACATCTTTACATTTCTGAAAATTTTACTCAATTCTACTGTAAATGCATATACGCAGTGTATTAATTACACATTGTTAAGTGCGAGCAGAACAGTTTTAAGAATTCTTATTTGCTGGGACGAGAAACAACCCTTGTATGGAATGTTTTACCCTAAAAAATTGAATCTTCGCCATCTATCATTGATTTAGAATGTGATTGTTAACAGAGAGTACGTTATATAATAACAACCTTGATAACACATTTGAAGATCCTAAAAATCGATGAAGCGACGTCGGTGCCAAGTATTCGGCAATTTTGGTATTACAGTCCCACCCATTGCACAAAACTGCACTACCGCGCACCGAGGCAAAGTGAAAGGGACGATCGTTCATTATCTCCTCGGAAGAAAACTGAAGGGTAACGGTACACTGTCGATGTATTTTATCGTCGACCGGGGCCACTGTCGATAAATCATACGCCACCGTAGCCGCGCAGGTAGCGTTACAAAGGTGTAAATGTCAGCGACGATAACACGTTTCGGGTCCCGTGAGGAAGCATTCGCGCGAGTCGCCGGCACGCCACCGTGTAATCTTCTACTGCTACCGATCCGCAATTTGCTCTCTTCTCTTTTCCCCCTCTTGTTCCTTTGCACGAGGTAGCAGGTGGCGCGAACGGGTCTGAGAACACATCAGGAGACAACCGAAGGGCCGATTTGCCGATCGTTGCCGATCGACAGGCAAATGGCAACCGTCAGTTTGTCTACGAATTTCCGAGCGAGAAGTCACGCTGCTTAGGGTCCCAGGTACCGGTTTGATTAGATCCTCCGATCGGAAAACGATTGCTAGTGGCCTTTGATCGACTGGTATGCTAACGGTACCCGCAACGTGTGATTATATTGGCGGAATCGATGGCAAATTACGCGGTTTCGTCAGCCGGCTACGGTTTAGGGCCATTACACTTTGCTTCGCACTTAGGAGACTGGGCCCGTTTTTTGAGCCAAGAATATGAGTGGCGAGTGCCCACAACAGACATATAGACGGGAGAAGTGCAAATAGTGGGGCCCCGTCTGTTGTGTGGGCGACAAGATAGAAGGAGGACAGGGCCTCGGTCCTAGAAGTGTGGTTTTTTTTAGTGGGTATTGGGGACACCGACCACCTGTGTCCCCCGAGTCCCACGCTACCCCTGCTGGGTGCACGTAAATGTATTTTTTCCACACGTCTTTAATCTAAAAATAAATAAAGAAGGAGACTGGGACCGAGTCGACTTGATCTCGGAATATATCTATTCTACTCAGATTTTCTATGATAAATTTATTTAGTCGAACTATTAGGTGTGCAAATAAGTTCTTTCCCCTTTTCTTCCAAATTCAAGATTTTATTACATAAAATCATTTATTACATTTTATGTAATAAAATCTTGTCTGGTGACTTCCAATCTTTCTGCCAATTCTTCTTGCGTCTGAATCGGATTTCCGTTGAGCAATTTCTCTAGCTCACCATCATCGAACTTTCACGGTGCACCTGAACGATCGGTCTTCCAAATTAAAATTTCCGACTTTAAATGTTTGGTACCACTTTCTGCATGTTCTGTAAGATACAGTGTTCTATCCGAGTGGCGCACAAAACCATTTCGGTAGCTCCAACAGCTGATTTCCTAAGCTGGAATGCAAAAAGTAAGCAGTGACGCAAATGATGCTTCTCGCACCCCATATTGCTTGAAATTGTTGCACAGGACTGGAAACTCATAGAGCGCTCATCAGGACTCTTAATACGAAAAGAATGTTATTTCAGATGACACCAAACTCGGAAAGTAATTCGAATTCAATCAGAAGTTATGATCGTAGAAAGAAAAGGGGAGGGAACTTATTTGCACACCTAATACATCTTTTACAGGATGGTTCTGTAAATTTTTGTAGACAAAGAATCTACGGTTGCTAATAAAAGCATTCTTTTAAATACGTAATTACTGATTGGCAAGAATAAGTAGAAGTATTTTTGTTGTTTTCACTCACTGGTAGGGCACACATTCGCGTGATTGGGATTGGATACCGGTGCCACAGGTCCTCGAACACTCGCTCCAGGGACTCCAGGATCCCCAGTTGCCAATGATGCGATTGTCCCGACCTAGACCGAACTGGGTCTTATCCCGCAGCATGTGATACACCTGGAAAACATAATCATGAAGTCAGAATGGAACGTTGAAAATTGAAGCAATTCGAAGGATTCTTAGTCTTTCTCCCTAATTACAGCACGTCGCTAAGCAAGTTCAATGTATCAACGAATCCGAGTCAGTTTCAGTAACCACGTTTCATTTTACTGGCCTCGATTCCTATGCATCTAAATATCTTTGACGGTTCATATGCAACCAGCGATGTGACTGTTTGAACAAAATATTTCCTTTGAATTTCTCACAGTGTTCTCAAATTCTTTTTACTTCAAGAAACCAAAGAAGTAGTAATAAAAATGGACAATTTCTATAAAGTCATTTTGCATATAAAGTATTGTGGTGAATGATGTAATTTATTATTGTAATACTAAATATGTGGATCACGAAACATTTTAATAAGTAAATATATATTTTAAGAAAATAAATTCTTACTATTAATTTTCATCGGGAAACACATACATAAATCCTCAATCTGTGCAAATCTGGGACTAATTCCTTTTGCACTATGACGTCACAAACCTTTATCGAATGTATTGATAGTAGAAAGAGCACCGGATATTACTCAATCGTGTAACAAACTCGTCAATGAGGTATTATAATCGTAAAAACACTTACGGAATGATTGATTATGTTCAAATATTAATAACTATACTAATTTAGAATTGGAAAGTGCTCCGTCCCAGATAGCACGGACGTCCTTTGGACGTCCGTTATTTGTCCAATTTACGTCCATACGTCCGATGTCCGTGGGACCTAAAATTCGGATGTACCAGGGACGTCCATTTTTTTCGTCCCAGGGACTTCCGTGGGACTTGAATTTCGGACTTCCCAAGTACGTTTCATAACCGTGCTCAAGATTTTCGTACGTACTAAGATGCTCACTTTTCTCATGCATAGGACACATTTATATATTACAAAATATATATATTTATTATTAATATTAATCAAATATTATTAATATTTTTATATACAGGGTGGGGCAGTAACTATTAGCACTTCAGATATCTTTGAAACTATAAGTTTCACAGAAATATTTGCTGAAACAAAATTGCACAGTAAGAAGGTGGCCATCCGGTGGAGATAGTAGTTTTTTTGCAGGTGGACGTACTTCGGACATTTGAAGGTCACCTCCATTTTTTTTAATGGATCGGTATGTTTTGGCTTCCGTATCACGATAGAGGATCTTAAAACGAGTTCAACGACCTATTACATAAGGTCATTCAAGGTCATAGAAAGTAAAGAAATGCGATAATACTTATGGTTTTGGTAGTAAATGAAACATACGTACTGTAAACAGTAGAGGAATGCGTAATGTTTACCTTTTACTTCACTGAGTTTAATCGCTGCTTGAAGGGCACTTTAATAGTTTGCAGGATAAGATAAACATGATAAGATTAGTACCGATAAATCAGTCAATGCGGCACGATGTATCCGTTTGAAGAGCAGGTCGATATGCTTCTTATTTATGGCGAATGCCAAAAAAATTCTGTAAGGGCGAAAAACTTGTATGCTGAACGATATCTGCGATATCCCTGTATATACAGGGTGAGGCACTATCTATTGCCACCTCCAATATCTCCGAAAGTATGATAGTAGTAGAAAAGTTTTTGAAATAAAAGTTGCATCAGACAACAGGAGCCGTATTGCAGAGTTAATCTTCTGTTGCTAGGTGGAGTCGTTTCAAAAATGTGAAGGTCACTTTTGTTTTTTCAAATAGAATGCTATATTTTGTTACCTGTTTTCTGATAGTCGCCATTAGAGATGAATCCAACGAGGTGCAACATGAAGGTCTTTGATCGTCGGCAAAGGTTATTTATGACAAAAAGGTCGAAATAAATTCGTATTTACAGAAGGTATTTAAAGTGATTGCTATTGGTGTCAATGCAATGAGTAGTATTTCCTATCACTTTGGCACTTATCGAATCACATACTGTAACAATTTATTGTACAAACGTATTGATTCGATGATACTAATCTTACCATTCTTATCAGTGATGTCCTGCGATATCGTCCAGATGTGTTTATTTGACATTACCAGGTTTAGTTGATACGCTGAACGAGATATCCTGAACGTTCTCACCCTGCACGCCGTACAATTAAATACATTTATACAATAAATGATTACAGCATATGATTCGATTAGCGCCGAAGCGATAGGAAATACTACTCGATCCGTGATAAGAAGATTGTAGCATTGCATTGATACCAATAGAAATCACATTGAACACCTTCTGTAAATGCAAGTTTTTTTCGCCTTTTTAATCATAAATGACCATTGCTGACCTTCAAAGACCTTCATGTTGCACCTCATTGGATTCGTCTCAGTAGCCACTATTAGAAAACAGGTAACAAAACGTTGCATTCTATTTAAAAAAACAAAGGTGACCTTCATATCTCTAAAGTGATTCCACCCAGCAACAAAAGATTAACGCCACAATACGGTCCCTGTTGTCTGATGCAACTTTTATTTCGAAAACTTCTATACTATCATACTTTCGGAGGTATTGTTGGTGGCAATAGTTAGTGCCTCACCCTTTCTATACATATATTCAATATCTATTTATATATATTATATATTTATTTATATACATATCGGAGATCGTAAAAATAAGCTTACGTGTCAAGTGAGCAGAGTCAGAGTTCAGAGTTAACTCGACCGTCGCATTGTACTGAAAGCATTCCTTTATCGCTACTTTTAAAAAAAATGTCTCCAATAAAAGTTGAACAGTACTTAAAGATGTACAAAATTCTATATCTAAAATTTCGCAAAAAAAAATTTTGCAACAAAAAATAAAAATCATTTTTATTTTTTAAATGTTAAAATACATTTTTTATCTCATAATTTTATAGCTGGCGTCAAGACGAATCCAACGACCTACTCTTTTATAACCCTGAACCCATAAATAACGCTCCGATATTTCATTTCTGTTTTTCGGCCAAATACCCCACTGTGCGTCGCGTCGCATCACCGTGCGATTACGTGAAGCGAGGTTAGTTTAGCACATCCTCGTACACGTGTTCGTACATTAGTACAGTATTCGAGTTAATAAAAAGCGTGTGTGAGCGATTCGATAACTTCAGCCACTTGTCACGATTGTGTTGCTGATACTTGTCACAGTCATTTCAGGTAAGTTTTTATTTTATATTTATTTTCAGTCATTGAAACATTACTTGCAAAAGGAAAATACAAAAATATTATTAGGTTGGAGGGAAACTTCTATCGTATTTAAATGAAACATATGAATCAATTTATAAAAATACATGTTTATTATTATTCAATGATATAATTTCTATTATTTGTAACAATGTAATAATATGTTGCCATATTTCAGATAACCTGTCAATTTCTGTTTTCCAATGACTCGCTATTGTGCTGGTGAAACTTGTCACTGCCATTTCAGGTAAGATTTCATTTTATATTTATTTTCAGTCATTGAAACATTATTGGCGAAAGGAAAACAAAATTATAATTAAGTTGGAGGGAAAATTCTATCGTATTTTAACACTAAACCAACCAACACCGGTTAAAATGACTGGTTCCAGGTTTTTTATTTTATAATTCGAAAAGTAATAAATCTGTTTTCATAAGAAACGATTGTATAGTTTTTTTTAGTAGTGCACGTATTACAATAGGAGCCGCACAAAGTCTAAATAAAATAAATCTTGTCATTTTTATAAGCGAACATGTACCAGTTACTCTTGAGGCTCTGTAGGTTTAGGGTTAAGGAAAACGTTAGTATCAATTTATGAAATACATCTTTAATATTATTCAATGATATAATTTCCATTATTTATGACAATATGTTGTCGTTTTTCAGATAACCTGTTTATTCCTGTTTTCCAATGACTCGCTATTGTGCTGGTGAAACTTGTCACTACCATTTCAGGTAAGATTTCATTTTATATTTATTTTCAGTCATTGAAACAGTACTGGCGGAAGGAAAACAAAATTATAATTAGTTTGGAGGGAAAATTCTATCGTATTTTAATACTAAACCTATCAACACCGGTGTAAATGACTGGTTCCAGGTTTTTTATTTTACAATTAGAAAAGTAATAAAACTGATTTCGTAAGAAACGACTGTAGAGATATTTTTAGTAGTGCACGTATTACAATAGGAGCTGCAGAAAGTCTAAATAAAATCAATCTTGTCATTTTTATAAGGAAACATGAATCAGTTACTTTTGAGGCTCTGTAGGTTTATTGTTAAAGAAAACATTTGTATCAATTTATGAAAATACATGTTTAATATTATTCAATTATATAATTTCCATTATTTGTAATAATATATTGCCATTTTTCAGATAACGTGTCAATTCCTGTTTTCCAATGACTTCCTAGTTTACTTGTGTTTTTGATTTACAAACGAAATTATCTGCTTATATATTCATGCTAAAATCTTCCCGTTTATTGGACATTGCTTCTCTCCAAGAAATTCTACTTTTCAGATGCAGCAAAAATTTTTAACAATGAAATTAATAATTTATATTTTATAATTATATAAATAAATATGAATAAATATTATGAATTATTGTATCTATTAGTGTTGTATGCGCGATTGTATTATATTGTACTATGTACGTAATGTATGTGTTTGTAATACATGAAATTTTAATTCCATTAAAAGGGTCAAGCCGGATAAGCATGGGCCAGCGGCCCCCGCTCCGATTTTCCTGATTCCTGTCTTAAAACATCGTTTTATGTTTAAGAAAACATTGTGTAAAATTTCAAATGTCCACTCCCACCGATAAGGGCGATAAGGGGGTTAATTCCCCCGCACTTAAATGCAATTTGCTCTAAAACGAGAAGAGATATTGACATAGAAAAAAACAATAAAAGAAAGTTCTGATTTGAGGAGGATTCGAACTCGAGTCCTCCGCAGCATCGAGCAGAACCTCTAACACCGTGACCATACGACATACTTGTGAGTCGGTTCTTCTTTCTGTTACTTGACAGCAACAAACTTGTTTTACACGTATTTTTCTTCATCGATGTAAGCTATTTCCTAAAATATAATTGTTTAGACTTCCAACTGTAATCATATATTAGAAGATTTAGTCGCATATTTACATGTATCAGCTCTTCCGTACAGGCGCTGGACTTTCCGTTCGCTCCCATCGCTAGCCACCGCAAGTGGACTCATTGTCAGTCGCTGCGCCGTTACGAGCGTTCGCCGGCATACTTTATTTTTTTTGACACTGTTCCGCCAAACGGACACTTCTGAGATTTTTATGAAAAATAGTTTAGCATCATAGCAATATTTTAGAATTTTTTGGTGGGTGTCAACCCAGGGGAAGATGGTTAAAAAAAATTCCCGAAAAATTAATTAGCAAAAAATTCTGAAAAAACTTAAATATAGTGTGTATCCATATCTTTTGTTTGCCGTTCATCCTATGTCGATATCTCTTCTCGTTTTAGAGCAAATTGCATTTAAGTGCAGGGGAATGAACCCCAATATCGCCCTTATCGGTGGGGGTAGACATTTGAAATTTTAAACAATGTTTTTTTAGACATAAAACGATGTTTTAAGACAGGAATCAGGAAAATCGGAGGGGGGCCGCTGGCCCATGCTTATCCGGCTAGACCCTTTAAATTAAATTTTAATGTACTATAAACGTCCTGTAAATGTCCTTCTAAGGTCCTGAATATGTTCAGCCATACGTCCCAGGGATGTCCAAATAACGTCCGTATGTCCCAGGTATGTCCCAGATGTGTCCTACATACGTGCCAGATAGTTCTAGATAAGTCCCAGATACGTTCCAGATAGGTCCGAACGGGACGTCCTATGTACGTTCCACTTTCTGACTGGGACCTCTGTCGGACTTTACTAGGAAGTATCTGGGACATATCTCGGACACACGGACATTATTTGTACGTCCCTGGGACGTACATAGGTCCGATACGTACGTCCACTGGACGTACATCGGACGTTCGGATGCTATCTGAGGTATACCTACTTGAAAAGCTTTTGCAATGTAAGAATTTACATAATTTCCTTAAAACGCTTGAAAATTGCTAATGAATGAACGCTGTTTCAGAGACTGTTTAAGAACGTAAAGCGTGTTACAAAATTTCTCGACTTTCGATGAATTACAAATGTTTCACGGGTGTACAAATAAAAAAAAACAATACTGACGCCTTATTCTTCAGAACTTTAACTACATCGGACAGCAAAAATTTTACGACTAACGCAAAATTTTGAAATCGACTTTTGTTCCGACTTTACGGAGCAAATACCCCACTGTGCGTCGCGGATCAGTTTCGATGACACTGACAATGAGATGCCACGCAACTGAATAGCGGCACATTGCGCCTATCGGTGATCGAAGGCAACCCATACCTATGCAATGGACATTACAGTGCTGTCATCCATGGAGCAAGATCGTTCAAAGCCGAGCGATTCGCGTCGGTGGTTTTGTATTACTGCGTTGACGGCTTTGACGCAAACGTTCATTACGCATCGAGCCCGTTATTTACAGTCCCGAGCACGCTGGAATTCGAGACATTACGTAATCACGCACGCCTCTAGGCCCTGTAATTAATTTCATTAGGAGCTTCCTTTGGCTCGTCGGATTAATCAATCAGGAGGCGGTGAAGGAAATTGCGCCGGCTGACGATAATCAAATGGCCGGTTCTCGTACCGGTAATCCGGTCGCGTTAATTACAGAAGGGGAAATGGAGAGGCGGGGGAGGGTTCGAAGGTACACTATCCGGCAATACATATATCGGTGGATAGAAACTGTTTGTTCCATAATTAATATCAGGCACTATCGGTGATCGGAACCTATAATTAGATCACTCGCGATATTGTGGCGCGTGTCAATCGGTTTCATAATTAATTGAAAGATGATCTCGATTCGCGGACAGTGTGTTACGCCGTCTGTCGTCGGCCATGACTCATTTTCATTGATCACGATTGATTAACCCCTTTCTGTATAATTATTCTCGCGTTTATAATGATCTGGAAATTTTTGTTAAGAACTCCATAAAAAAAAATTTGTGTTTGTCGCGCGTATTCACATTTACTTTAATGCTTAAGGACTGCGTCTTCTTGCCAGACGACACTCGCGCGTGACTGCACACAGTCACCACAGTACACTCACACACCGCTAGACAACGTATACGTACGACCGCGTAATTCTCATTATTCGGCAGCATATCGACAGCCACGATAGGCGGCAGCACCGTCGCCTGTCCATTGCTTCTCGCGGCTCAGTGACATGCTGCCGAATAATGAGAATTACGCGTAGTAAACGTAAAAGTAGGAGTTTTGAGGCAAATAGCCCCCTAGACTGATCTTTTATCTAGCGATTTTGACTACTAAGAAACCCCGTCTTTGCATTATTAAGAAATCAGGAGTGGAATCCCGGACCCTTGCAATCCTCGCGTACGTATGTATACGTGGTCTAGTGTGAGTGTTCCACATAGTCACGCGCGAGTGTCGTCTGTCTAGGAGACGCAGTCCTTAACCCTTTTAGTGCCAAAGGCTGATATATCGGCCCGCACTTAAATTTTCTTTTTTTTTTACCACTTACACCTTTGTTATTTATGTAATTTACAATGAATATAGAAAAATTAGTATACACTGCTTTTGGAATTATGTAAATATTGCATTTCATTTGTTTTTTATGAGCCTTTTTCCAAATCCTAGTAAAATCGTAAAATTCGGCCGGTAATCTTCGCATAAGCACCTCTTTTTCGCCCGGCACTAAAAGGATTAATATCGGAGGACTAGAATTTTTTGTTAATATCAAACATAGTATTCATTTTTCCCATTAATGCTTTCAACACCGCGAATTTTAGAATATTAAACAATTTTAAGAAAGTCTAGAACAGTAAAAAAAATTAGTGGTAAATATAAACGACCCAGTTTGTCCACGGTAGGCGCAAAAGTGTTAGTACCAGCAAAAGAAAATTTTAATTTGACTTTAAAAAATTAACAACATTTAACATGTTTGAAATCTCTGAGTAAGAAAATAACACGATTGTTTCCTGGTTGGACCTCCGTGAAAATTGAAATCCTCCGTCAGTTTAAGCCTCTCGAGTGTTAATCTTGGAGAATACAAGACTGATGGTCTGAAAATAATGGCAGTGGGACAAGGAAGATGTTTGATTAACGACTCGCACCTCTAATAAGTGCGTTCCAGCTACCAGAGTTACAGTGGCGATCGATTTCAAGCGCCAGCAACGTTGAATTCGAAATTCGAGCGGCCCTCGGAGAGTCGTTAACTCGCAGAAACAGAGTATAATGCTTCCGTAATGACAGACATTACCTCCGGCACGTTAATCGCGGCGAGCATCGACTTCCCGGCGCGAGTTTGCACAGAACGAAACACGAAAACACTTTACGAAGGGGATAAGGACCGCCGATGGTCAGACTGGCACAACCGGCTAGGCTGGATTATGAAAACGCGCTCCGAAATTTCCCTTTCCTTTCCAACATTCTTAGGCTTTGGTCTACGCTAGACGACCAAACAATTTAAACCGTTACAAAATGGAAAACAACATTGCATATTTAAACTGTGTTTGCGCAAAGAAAATAGAAAGTCACCGGTAGTCTACATTCTAATGGAACTTGCCTACTTACTTACTAACTTACTCTTAGTATTCGTTGTCAATAGTTCCAGAAATCCAACTTTTATCAAATAAATGGTGTCCCCAAAATTCACGCAAGAAGTAATTTTGCTGATGTAATTTAATTAAACATTGTGAATCTTTTATTGATTCGTAAATTATACAGTATAGGGTTATGTTTGGAATAGCATATCGGGAAATGGCCTCCACGGCTTTGCTGGCACATACGCACTCTTATGTCGAAATATTCCATGACCGTTTGGCATAAATGTGGCTGAATTTCGTTGATACAGCGCTCAATTTCCTTCTTCCAGGCGTGGGTGGTCGTGGGCTTGTTGGCATAAACCTTAGACTTCAAAAAACCTCAAAGAAATGTCCCTGAATTTTTGAATTCACAGTTTCTCTTCACAATTGATGAAGTTAAATCACTATTCCGAACATATTTTGTACGAAACTTGAGAGCTGTAGCTACCAAACCTCATTATTAAAATATTGCTCAACAATGAGAACGCGTTGTTCTTTCGTGTAGCACTCCATTTTTAATATCCCTGTACTGTCAGCTGTCACGCTGTCTTTTTTCCGTTAGCAACACTTTACCGCACAAATGGCGCAAAATTCAAATCTTGCGTGAATTTTGGGACACCCTTTATCATTTTAATCATTAGACTGTAAATTTTTATTCAGAATTAAAATTTTCCACATTCGTTGGAAGGTACAGGAGCTACATATACAGTCCGCGACAAAAAGGTGGCACACCCGTAAATATTGCTATTTCTAAAAACTCTGATGAAATTTGATACGTTTCTCTCCGTGTATGTATTTCGGTGGAGCTTTAAGGTTACTTACACCGACGGAGTTAAGCGGAGGTTACAGATTTTAGTCTAAACGTAAACTACCGGGGTTACCGACGCGATAAATGATGGCACACTCTTAAAATTCTTTCTCTGCCGTTAACACTAGACCGTCAGACTGTTTGTATCGTGTACTATTTTACTGTGCATTAAATATTGTGCGTGCTTCTTATTATCTTCTATTGAAATTACACTATGGGTAGTGGAAAATCTTTATCCGATGCTGAAATAAAAACGATTTTGACATTGCGTAAAGAGAATTACTCGGTTTCAAAAATTCCATGTATTATACATCGAAGCAGAAAAGTGGTGTATAATTTATTAAAAAATCCCAAAACATACGGTAAAAAAAAAGAGTTCCGGTCGACCGAAAGCGGTAAGCGATCGCGGAAAACGTGCAATTTTAAAAGAAGCTTCGAATTATTCGGGAACAGCACGACAAATCGCTAAAGCAGCTGGCGTATATACTAATGTACGTAATGCGCAAAGGATAATAAAAGAATGTCCGCACTTAGTTCGAATGAAATTGAAAAGAAAACCACCTTTAACCGTTCAGCATAAATCGGAGCGTATGAAATTTGCACAAGAGCACATACATTGGAGAAAAAAATGGCGTCGTGTTATTTTTAGCGATGAGAAAAGGTTCAATCTAGATGGGCCGGATGGTTTCGCACACTGTTTTCACGATCTGCGGAAAGAAGGAAGAATATTAAGCCGCAGACACATAGGTGGCGGAGGAGTAATGCTTTGGGCCGGAATTGGTTATCGAGGAGTGACCGAAGTAAAATTTATTATGAAAACTATGAACAACAAAATTTATATAGATTCGATAGACGAACAATTAACTAAATTCGGACAGACAATTTCCGGAGAAAATTTTACATTTCAGCAAGATAATGTAAGCGCGCATACCGCAAAATCCGTTAAGCAGTACTTCGAGCAAAAACAAAATTAGTGTCTTAAAGTGGCCACCGAGATCGCCAGATCTCAACATAATTGCACCAATAGCAGCAAGACATGTTTATAAAGGCGGAAGACAATTCCAAAGCCTTGCAGATTTAAAAACGTGCATAGAACAAAAATGGACAAAAATACGGCCAAAATATATTTAAAAAACTCTTCAAGTCACTTCCGAAACGTATGTTGGCTATTCTGGAAAATAAGGGAGGCCACGCAAAGTATTAAACACAATGTTATATATTTTATGTACGTAAATTACGTTTTCTTTGTATATGTGCCATCATTTTGTCGTACCGACTTTTGTTATTTTCTTGTTTCCATAAACAAACGGACATTTTCTTTAATTTCATTGTTTGTAATGTAATTTATTTTATAATAAAAATGTATAAGTACCAAGAAAGACTAGATTTATTATGTTCAAATGATGAAAACATTGAATTTTCGTGGTGTGCCATCTTTCTGTCGAGGACTGTACATGTCGAGACGTGACGGCAATGACGCGTAACGCTTGTTTATTGTACAAATTGTCTTTTGGAATCACCCGTCTGTGTAGGATTGAGTTTGTTTTTGAAATAGCAATTTGGGCTTATGCGTTGGGTTTATGCGTTTACCGTCGAATAGCTGAGAGTCCGATGCTTAGTCGTACCTTAGTTAGTAATTGCCCAGCGAAAGGGCAATAAAACGATTCCCATTTACCTGCATTCCTCTCCGTCCGCGGTGCAAGGAGAGATGCGGAATAGAGTCCCTTGCAAAAAGGGGTTGGGGCCCTGTTGAACGTGGCCACGAGCGGCAGATCGTTTTTGGCAACGCTACAGTAAAGAGCGTTTGAGTTTTGGAAAGCTATCGTCGTGGGCAGAAACGGGAAAAGACAAACGTGAAGTTGTGTACGGATATTCTGCCAGGCTCGTGTGTGGGCTCGTTGACGTGTCTCGCCGTTGCGTTACCGCTACGGGATCGAGGATGGAAAAATTAATCAAGGTGCTGTTTGCAGTCTTCCAAAGAATTCAAATTTTTTCCGTTCAGCGAATTTTGCAAAGAGCGGAAAAGATGGTAACCCGATGGTGCTAAGTCAGGACTATATGGAGGGTGCGGTAAGACATC
Organism: Lasioglossum figueresi; assembly: GCA_028455805.1. Classification (NCBI taxonomy): domain Eukaryota; kingdom Metazoa; phylum Arthropoda; class Insecta; order Hymenoptera; family Halictidae; genus Lasioglossum; species Lasioglossum figueresi. The sequence continues at coordinate 15,251,260 of CM052202.1, forward strand.
CCATCCAAACTCCAACAACTTTTGCCGGGTAGCTAAAGACACGAGTGATCTAGCGTTATCTTGATGAAAGACCACACCTTTACGATTTACTAATTCTGGGCGCGTAAATTGACCGTTTTCGCTCAACATTGTTGTAGAATATCCACTTCTCATCGCCCGTTATTAACCGTTTCAGAAATTAATCGTTTTCGTTGCGTTTAAACAATAAATCGCGCGTTGAAATATGTTACATTAAATTTGTTCGGTCAATTTGTGCGGTATCCAAATATCAAGACGACTAATGAAGCCTAGCCGCACCAAATGCGCATAAATGGTCGAATTCGACACATTCAGACTCTCTGCCATTTCACAAGTGGTAATACGCTGATTACATTGTCCAACAAATTTCAAATCTTTTTATGTTTCGCTATAACTGTTGGGTGTCCCTTATAGAGTTTTTTGCGTTGATTCCGAATCTGTCCTTAATTTTTTTCCTACACGCACAGTTTTTGAGAAACATGACTGTGAAAAAAAAGAACCTACACCTACTAAAGGTGTCTTGGCACCTAGCTGCTATGATCTGGGCTACAAGATACGTCGAAAAATTTAAATCAAAATATCTAGAGTCTAAAGCACGACATATTCGAACGTTCAGAGTCGCGGTCTCCAGGCCACATAATGAGTTTTTTGCGCTGATTCCGAATATGTCCTTAATTTTTCTACTAGACGCACAGTTTTTGAGAAACATGACTGTAAAAAAAAAGAACCTACACCTACTAAAGGTGTCTTGGCACCTAGCTGCTATGATCTAGGCTACAAGATACGTCAACAAATTTAAATCAAAATATCTAGAGTCTAAAGCATGACATATTCGAACGTTCAGAGTCTCGGTCTCCAGGCCACATAATGAGTTTTTTGCGCTGATTCCGAATATGTCCTTAATTTTTCTACTAGACGCACAGTTTTTGAGAAACATGACTGTAAAAAAAAAGAACCTACATCTACTAAAGGTGTCTAGGCACCTAGCTGCTATGATCTGGGCTACAAGATACGTCGAAAAATTTAAATCAAAATATCTAGAGTCTAAAGCACGACATATTCGAACGTTCAGAATCGCGGTCTCCAGGCTACACAACGAGTTTTTTGCGCTGATTCCGAATCTGTCCTTAATTTTTCTCCTAGACCCACAGTTTTTGAGAAACATGATTTTGAAACAAAAACATATTTTTCAACTTTAAATAAATATTGTGATGTTATTACAAAAGATATTGAATTGTCCTTTACAGCAACAGATGCTGTAGACTTTCCCGAATTCAGTGATATGCAATATTAATACATTATGATTGTTTACACATGTTTAAACAATGATTAAAGACGAAGAGACACCACTTTTGCACCCATTTCTGAGGATATTTTTCAATTTATATAAAAAAATAAGGGTCCAGCAGAAAATCTAACTATATCACGCGATAGAGCAGACTTTCATCTTGAGAACCCATCCTTTCAAATTTTCAACGTCTACGTTTTTTTCGATCCAGAAAGCCCGTTCTAGCGGTGAGCGTCACTGACGGCAACTCATGTCGGGCGACGATATTTTTCTTTCTAGTTCGAAAAAAACGTTGTCGTTGAAAACTTGAAAGGGTGGTTTTTCAAGATAAAAGTCTGCTCTATCGCATGGTATAGTTCGATTTTCCGCTGGACCCTTATATTTTTAAATAAATTGAAAAGTATCCTCAAGAAATGGTGCAAAAGTGGTGTCTTTCCGTCTTTAATGATTGTTTAAACACATTTAAACATTCATAACGTATTAATATTGCATATCACTGAATTCGGGAAAGTCTACAGAATCTCTGGCTGCAAAGAACAATTCAATATCTTTTATAATAACATCACAATATTTGTTTAAAGTTGAAAAATAGGTTTTTTTCAAAATCATGTTTCTCAAAAACTGTGCGTGTAGGAAAAATATTAAGGACAGATTCGGAATCAGCGCAAGAAACTCTATAAGGGACACCCAGCAGTTATAGCGAAACAAATTTGGTGTTGGACAGTGTTATTTGTGATCAATGCTTTGATTAGGTTGTCGTCAACCGCGGATGGCCTACCGGCGCGTTGCCGGTGTTCAAGGTTAAATTCTATAGTAAAAAAAGACATTAAATGCCGAAAATGGACTTTTTCGTTCTGCATGTTTAAATTGAAGCCAAACAAAAACGATTGAAGCTATGTTCATGGTGAATAAATTCAAATATTGGCGAGAGCGCCATCTATCAGAAAATGTATAATATTAAAGGTTTATAAAAATAAGACTGACTAGAGAAATAGTAGTAAGATTTAATAGGCTAAGATCTAATCATTACAACTCTAATGAATTTTTAGCTAGGCTAGGTATAATTGATAGCCCTAAATGCGACTGTGATGCTCCAATTCAAGATCTTAATCATATTTCATGGCAATGCCCAAAATATAGTGATGAAAGACAGGTGCTATTTAGAAAACTAATAAATGCAAAATGGAAAAATAATTCAATGTTCCTAGAGTGTTCTTGCGCCATCTATCGGTAATCGGCGGAGACTTTCCGAACAACCCAATATGTATAGTATAAATTCGTTCGCGACCACTGTCACGGATATGTGTCGACCACAACCCCACAATTTACTGGAAGACAGTAAATTTAATTTTATACACCTTGCTATATAAAATCATAGACACAATTCATAGTATACAATATAATATTTACAGAATCCACGGCATTCAACGGTAAAATTGTTTTAATATTTCGTGAAGGAGGTGCATTTGATAAAACAATTGAAAAGAAAAATGCTGGTAACGAACGTGTTAATAATTTTTCGAGGAAAGAGAGCGAGTTAACAACTTTAGCTAGAGTTCAACAGGTTGCAACGGTGTTTGAAGCGGGTGCCGTCTAGGGCAACCGGTCTTTTAAATTGCATCTGGTAAAATAAAAAATCGCGAGCGAAATTGCATCGGGTATTGCGTCACCGAAATTGAGAGATCCTTGGTGCGCGATTAGGCGCGCTAGGACACGCGTATGGTCGGCCATAAGAGCGGTGGAACAAGCGTTTTCACGAGCGACGACGGCTCGTCCGAGGTCGGCCGACGATATCGCAATATTTTGCAAAACAAACGATCCATTTAACCGCGCTAGAAACGCGCAGTTTCCCGGGCAAACCCGCGTAATGTTTGCATACCGCGTTGATCGGCTCGGCTCTCGGCTCTCGGCTCTCGGCTCTCGGCCTTGCGCGGATGCAGCCTGCATCGCATCCTCGGCTGTAATTTAGGAAGCTCCTCCAGTGTCAATTAATTGCGCACCGCGTGCCACCCAAGAATAACGTCCACGTAATTGCTTATTAATTCCTGTAAGTGGATTAAATTAATATGCGCCGGCCGAGGCCGTGCGTTCGAGGTAAAATATCTTAATGGACGCGATAGCCACGATAACGTTATTACGGCCGTAAGTTAACCGGCGAGGAGTTATGTATCAGATTACTCTGAAAATCCGTCGAGCTACCAGGCTTAATGAACATATCCCGCTTCGGAAAGCCGATACTTTTCGCGAATGTATCGATGTCGGGCCCTTAGAGTCGTACGGAGACCTTTGCGCACTGTCAGCCAAATTTTCTTTACGAGCCGAGCCATGATTCTACTTTGCAAATTCCATTCCATTGATCAACGCGTTCACTACCAGCGTCACACATACAGGGTGAGTCAGCTAACGTTTGTACCTCAAATATCTTTGTTGTTTTTAAAGATACGTTACATGTCTTCAGGACAAAGTCGAATGGTAAAATGGGGCTTACACGATACCAAAACAATTTTAGTTTTGATGTCATTCTTTTTAGAGATATTAAGATCACCATCATTTTTTTAAACGAAACCACCCCTTTTTAAACATCTACATTGATAGTCCCTCTCATTAGGAATTCAGTGACTATAACTATTCAAGGTCATTCATTGTGAACAAAGATATTTGAGATACAAACGATTGGTGACTCACCCTGTATTTGTGAAAATTGAAATAATTTGATAGGCGTCGTTATTTCAAATAATATGTTCATGACAATATTTATTTTTACAATTTTATAAAAGAATACGATGCATTTAATGAAATAAAGTGACCATGAAGACTGCTACCGTAACCAACTAGCTGCTAGTGAATGTCGTTCGTCTGTCATGCAATTAATGAAACAGAAATTAATAACATAAATCACTTTAACCACCCATAAAACATCGAATAAATTTGATACCGTTGTTTTCAACCACAGCGAAAGTCGTCGAAAAATCCTAAAAGTTCAAGCACTAGATAAAATTAAAATTACATTGATTTAAAATTGCCACGAAAAATCTGTATTTTAATATCAACAAAGTATTGAAGTCTCTATGTATACTCTCTCGAGTTTCGTTGAATTTTTACCTGACCCCATGTAACTTCTTCAGATTCGACAGAATAAAATCATGCGAAAAGGATCTCGACTAAGATGGAAGGTAGAATAGAAGATCGAGGGATAAAGATGGCGCAGGGTAACCGATAGGATTCGTATCGATGCATAGGAGAGCTAATGCTCTTTCGGCAAAGTACAGAATGATCTTGAAAAGATCGTGTGACCGATGGTATCTTGGTTAACCATGGCGGAAACTCACCTGAATGGGATACTTGTCGGGCACGTGGGTCCCGGAGACGGTGGCCGCGGTGAGCATTGTCAAAGCGAGGATCGATCTGAAACAGAGATTGCAGAGAGACGCCTTAATTAATCCGACGTAATGGAATGCAATTTATTATCGTCGTTGTCAATCTGCCGGGGCGGTTTTCACGAGGGACGTCTGGCGACCGTTGAACCGAGCCAATTATCCCGCTATCGCGCGAAACATCTATCTCTCAGCTGGTCTTAGACGTTTCAAGAATGTGATAATCTTCCGCGGATGACTAACGGGACGGCGAGTGGATGATTTCGCTCCGGAATTCGCGGATTTCGCGAATCCGACTGATCGAAGCCATCAATTAATTCTTTAGAGACACATCCCTACAGTAGGCTCCGGAAAATTGTTTATAACGATTGTACATATGTACCTTTTATGGTAGCAAGTGTACAGTCCCATTAAACTATTCTTTGTACATTCACTGTCACATAAAAGTTTGCCACACTGCCTTTTTAAATTGTTTTTCGGCACATTATAAAACAATCAGCCATGAAAGTCTATATCGTCAAATTTCAAATATTTAATACTAAACCTACCACCACCGGTGAAAATGACCGATTCCAAATCTTTTATTTTACACTTATTGAAATAATAACAATTATTTGATAAGAAATTATTGTATACGGATGTCTTTAATAGAGCACGTATTACAATAGGAGTCGTAAAAAGTCTAAATCAAATTAGTCTTGTCATTTTTATAGGGGAGCATGTTCCAGTTACTTTTGAGGCTCGGTAGGTTTAGTTTTAAGGACTGCGTCTCCTAGACAGACAACACTCGCGCGTGACTGCACACAGTCACCACAGTACACTCACACACCACTAGACAAGGGTCCGGGATTCCACTCCTGCTTTCTTAATAATGGAAAGACGGGGTTTCTTAGGAGCCGCGAGAAGCAATGGACAGGCGACGGTGCTGCCGCCTATCGTGGCTACCGATATGCTGCCAAATAATGAGAATTACGCGTCGTAAATGTAAAAGTAGGACTTTTGAGGCAAATAGCCCCCTAGATTGATCTTTCATCTAACGATTTTGACTACTAAGAAACCCCGTCTTTGCATTATTAAGAAATCAGGAGTGGAATCCCGGACCCATGCAATCCTCGCGTACGTATACGTGGTCTAGCGGTGTGTGAGTGTACTGTGGTGACTGTGTACAGTCACGCGCGAGTGTCGTCTGCTAGGAGACGCAGTCCGTAAGGGAAAAGGAAGGATTTTAACCATTTGATAATCTTTATGCGAAATAAAAATTGAAGAAACATGAAAAGCTGAAAAGAATACATCAAGATGTACTCTTAAATTTTTTCAACTTTTGTACCTTTTCGAATTACACCGACCCATTTTTGCAGTAAATGACGACGTAAAATAACGACGTTTCTCTTTGTTCGCTGTGGAACGAAAGTGTGTTGGGGGAGCGTATATTTAGCGTCGCCTATAAACGAAGAATGAACAATCTCGAACTGATCGACGTCTCGGCGATATAGCTGAACGATCCAATTTTCACTGACATTTCGATATCGTCGAAGTTTATCGATATTAGAATCTCTGGTTTGGAATATTCCTGGGAACGAGATCTTGGGCCCGGGACTCGTTGAAAATTGCATCGTCCGGTGCATCTGTCGGGGGGACCGATGGTGCATCGACGCGGTGTAGCATGTGTTCTCGATCAACCTGTCCCCGGATAATCGCGTAATCGCCGCCATAGATCTCGCGGGTTCTCGATTTTCCCAAGAATCTTGTGCGCCGATCGCTAGGTGCAGGCGCCAGTCCGTTTCGCCGCTGCAATGATTAAAACTGCACCCGAGGATGCGTTTACGACGGGGAACGAGCAGATAAGGGAATGAGAAAAGATCAGAAGCGAGAGAGAGAAAGAAAGTTGGAGAGGAGGCCGTGACGTAGACTCGAGTAAACTGTGCCACTAAACACTAATAACGTATCACTTGTTGTGTTTTCTCGGAAAGCTTAATTAATCATTACGCCCCGGCTCGACAGAGCACGGGGAGCAGAGAATCAGAGAAAAAGGGAGAGACAGAAGGGAGAATGAAAAGTGGGGACACGAGGAAACGGACCGCCCGTTGCCACTGAAGTAGTCGCAAACGCATACAACGAACACGTGTAAACACACGTTCGTGTCGAATCAGAAAAAGCCGCGTCTTTCGCTTTCCACGCGATGCTCCCGAGGGAGCAAAGCTGCGTGCATAGCTGAGGATACCCAGTGGGAGAGAGGCAAAGAGAGAGGAAGGAGATAACTTGTTCCTCGCTGCGTGCTCTGATTGAATATGTACCATTACTGCAGATTAAACATTGTACAGAATCGCTGCATTCGTTCGAACACTTCTAGCTCGATCGGTTCGTTCGATCCTTTGATGTACAGAGATGTCACCGATACGTCATGCGTTTATTACGACTAGGATTTGATGCATTTAGATTCAGAAGAATGAATAGGCGACGTTTGAACGAATAGGAGGAATTATAAAAGAATTTAAAAAATCGGAATGTATTATTTTCTGGCTATCGAAGTCATTAGAAAAAGATGGAAATTTCAACTTGGTTCCTATGTATCGTCTCGCAAATGATGCAGATCATTTTTATTTTGCATAATGATCCGCAGTTGAATTATGACATCGTACGTATCGAACGAAAATATTGCTTGACATGATTAATTTTACACGTACAAGTAAAATACTGTTTAATACGTTTCGTTTCGACGTTGTAGATTCGATTATGTTTTTGTGCGTCTTTCAGTGAAAAAGAACAAATTAATCTTGTGCATGATATCATTGAAAATGATATGGCATAGAACGTTATTCTGAGAGTTTCTAGCTCGTCTGTGATATTATTCGTAGTTCATGGGAAGATACGTTGCGTTTAGTAAAATGATAATGATCATGGAGACTATAGTAAACACTAGAACGCGTTAATATTAATAGCAAATATTACCATCAGCGTGTTATTATCATCCGAAGGACACAAAGAAGCTAAGTAAAACATGTTTGACAAAATAGTTCACTTTTCTCGATTTTCATAATTTAAGAAAAGAATAACAAATGAACACCGCGAACGTTCCTAGAGGAACAGCTTGGGGACGCCTTGAAAAATTCGTAAATCGTGGGACCTCGAGGAACGTGTCTCCGGTGCGTTCATAAATAATTTATCTGGTGTGATTAGGAGCGGGACCGTCATTGTCTGGCCGTACGCGGCGATCAATAACATCTGAAATAAACAGGCGTATCGCAGTCCATTAGACGCGATTATTGTGAATTACAGCGGGATAGTTTGTTATTTATCGGGCGGCGGACAGGACTGCTAGACTGCGTGCCTCGGTGTGCATCGTCTAATGTAAGAAGAAGAAAGGAGCAACGCGTTGCATCGTCATCTCTCTTTGGATGCACACGCACTGCACGCAAACCGTGGTGCGATGAAGCATTGCACTTGCTGCAACTGCGCAGCCGGCTTCGAGGGCAATCGTGTGTCCAGCCCGCAACGAGCAAACACGTGTTCCTTCGCCATTCTTTTGCGGCGTTTGCTAGAAGACCGAGAACAGAACAGATTCAACCGAGGATCGCCGTAAAATCGCTCGAGCGTATTCCGATCCCAGTTTAAACCCTTCCTCGCTTCTTGTTTTCGCGCTCGTGTAACCTATAACGATCTTCTCTTCATTCCGAGAACGATCTTATCGATGCTGCTTGTTAAATAGCGCGCACGCTATCTCCCTAGAATATTTTAAAGCTCGCCCCGATACTCCATGCTCTCGATTCTTCGGTAATGACGGACGCCTTTCGCTTCCGAATTGTTCGTCGGAAATATACTGTCTTATAACACGATACTGAAAATACGGGTTCGATATAACACGGTGAAACGATTGTAACAACTCTTCCATATAACGGGACGCTTATATGTATATTTAACACTAAGCTCCGAGCCCGTCAAAATTACTCTCCAATATTTTCTTTTACAATTCGTGAAGTTATAGAATTATTTTCTTCATAAATCTTTTAGTACTTACACGTTACAATAAAATCTTATGAAATTTAAATAAATTCATCCCGTTATTATGATAAAGAAATACATATATTCTTAGACAACAATTTGTATTACTTCTAAATTTCGCTCAACACATGGAATAAGCCGTGTTATTGGAAGAGCGAGTAAACAACTGCATGATTTTGCTAGACTTCGAGCGAATTATATATTGAATAATACAGGAAATACTACATGATACTGCACAATCTTTTATAAACCAGTTGCATCTTTGACTCGTACCGACTTCCCCGATCTTTGTTCTCGCTGCCTCATACTCGAACTTTATCCTCGCCGAATCATATTCAAGCTCTATGTAGATGTAGATATTCTAACATAGTCTACATCCTCAAACTCTGTATATTTTCTACAAGTATATTATCCAGCAATCTCTCTCAATTCCAGAGACCTTCATTTCCGCATTCTACACTAACGCATACCTACTTTGATCAACCGTCTTGTTAGAATCACCAAATAGTTTATTAACGAAAATTGTATTGAACATGTCAAGGTGTTCTCACTTCAATGTGCCTACATATTTCCTTGATATACAGGGTGGGGCAGTAACTATTAGCACCTCAGATATCTTTGAAACTATAAGTTTCACAGAAATATTTGCTGAAACAAAATTGCACAG
>CM052202.1:15264879-15278307 GCA_028455805.1 Lasioglossum figueresi
ATTTGATTCACGTGTATTAGAATGCCGAGAGGAAAAGTGCTAACAATTGAAGAAAAAGCGTCGATCGATGCTTATAAAGATATGGGCTGCTCTAATCGTGCAATCGCTAAGAAAATTAATCGTTCGTATACTGTGATTAATAATTATATCAATTTACGTGAAAATTACGGAAAAAATCATTTTAAAGGTGGTAATAAAAAATTGTCAGAGTCAACATTTATTATGAATGAGGTCTGCGGCTAAGGAAAGGAAAAATGCAGCACAATTTCGAGCTGAATTGCAGCTTTCAGTGACAACAAGACGTGTACAACAACTTTTAAATTCCTCTGGGCAATTTGTGTGGACAAAAATGTTACGTAAACCAGGCCTAAAAGAAGTACCTAAACAGGCCCGTCTTGATTTCGCACGGGCACATATGTCCTGGACGAAAGAGTGGGAGTCTGTCATTTTTTCAAATGAGAAAAAATTTAATTTGGATGGGCCTGATGGCTGTAAATATTATTGGCATGCTCTGAGAAATGAGAAATGTGTGACAATGAGTCGTAACTTTGGCGGTAGTTCCCTAACGATATGGGCTGTGTTCAAAGCTGACAAAAAACTCCAATGTGTTACATAAATCACAAAATGAATTCGGAAAATTATACAGATTTGTTAGACATGGTTCTAATACCCTTTACAGAAAATATTGAAGATGACAATTTTATTTATGAGCTTGATAATGCTGCGGTACACGCGTCGAAGGACACAAAGCAGTGGCTTCTTGAAAGAAACATCAATGTTTTGCCATGGCCTGCTTGTTCCCCTGATATAAACAATATTGAAAATGTTTGGGGTATCATTGCGCGACAAATTTATAAAAACTGCAAACAATACAATTCCATCAGCGAACTAAAGGACGCGGTGAACGAAGAGTGGGCGTCTGTTAAAACAGAAACGCTACAAAAGTTAATTTCGTGAATGCCCAATCGTATTTTTAATGTAATTTACAAAAAATGGCGGTTACACTAGGTATTGAAATAGAAATAATAAGAAAACAATCGTTAATTTCGACTTTATCCGTGTAAAACGAAAGTGACATTATAGAAATTTCGTAGTTTGTTCTGTGTAAAATAATATTTTTGTTTCCTTTTATCAATAAATGTTATACTTATGTTTTGAAATCGATGTGTATGCTTTCTTTATGTAATCCCGAAATGCTACCAAATACAAATTTTTTATTGGTATGGTAGAATAATAAGAGTTCATTAGAAAACACGGTGACTTTATAGAAATTTCGGCGAGTGTAGTAGTTATAGCGTCTCAGAGATCGCCATTCGAGCGCGAAACTTTAAAACTCCGATAATCCCAAGAAAAAAATTCAGAAGCCTTATTTCTCCTGCATCCTCAGCGTAAAAATTGAAAAATCTGCGATTATGTTAAAGACTGGTTCACCAGAAAAAGCAAAGAGACGGAAGATTAAATCGGCACCCGGAGGATCGAAGAAGAAAGCGGCCAGCAGCGACAACAATTAAATCTGGCGACTTTCCAATCCCCCAGGGTATCCGTTGGCAAAATCGGATAAGAGCAAAGCTGGTCGCGTTGCGGGAGGCCTGCGAAATCATTTTAACCACGGTGGTCCGGCACGGGGATTTTCGTCGGCAGCTAAAGAAGGGGGTTGGGTGGCAGTGGCAGTGGGGGTGGGGGTTAAGGGGGTCCCGATACATACGCGCCGGACACAAAAAGGAATGACCGTGAAATATGATGCACGATACACGTATACGGCATTGTCCCGCCGCGTTAACCGAGATGGGGGGAGGAATGGGAGGCTGCAAGTCGCCCTCGGACAATGGGGGCGTGAGGCTCGTATGGCTGATCTAATGATTCCGGAACGGCTCCGATCCGAGAGCGCATAAACGCGAGCGAGCGCGCGCGTTAAAAGCTGCGAAACATCCCTGCTTATGCGTACATTACCACGCACTTGCTCTTCCTCTCGTCCCCTGTTCTCTTGCTCCTCCTTTTTCCGTGTTATCTCCGTTGGACACAAGGGTTCCGCAGGAATCCGCTCGAGAACCATAAGCCGGGGGCACGAGGAAACTGTTCGCTGCTGCTATCGGCTTGCTCGAAGCTTCCGGGTGCTCGGAATGTTATTTCGTTTCCAGGGATTGGCACGTCCCTGGAATAACGTTCCAGGCTTGTCCGATTGCCGGAGAATTAGAAGGAAGGTCTGAATTCTACTCAAATTTTGCCTTCACCATAATGTTCCTTATAAATCCAAGTATGTAATGTGTATCGCACGAAATTATAATCATAAATGGGAAATAGTATAGTAGCATATTTTAATGTTTCTACTATTTATGCTGTATGAATAATAATTGACTACCCATGAACACTGTATCGTCTTTGAAAAATATTTTGAAATTCATTACGCAAGGCTAGATTATTGGTCGGTTCCTGACAAAGATCCTAAATCAGCACTAGGAAGCCAGATAAAAATCGAGGATATTGCTTTCATCCAACATTGTCACCGCTCCAGGGCAAGGTATAGGTCATCTACTTCGTTGATCGCAGCAACCCAGGTCACGAAAGCCCGCAGAAAAGGAAGCAAACTTCCCCAACCACTGATTACAGTCGATAGCGATCGCTCTGTCACGAATCGTTAGAAGTTTCGCGTGGAAGGTCCGCTAAAAAGGTATTCGGGTAACACGCGATGGGAAACTGACATCCGAGAGTAGCTGCGAACTAACTGGCAGCGTTTCCAGGGCTGTTTCCATCGCAGAAAGCCGTCACCGTGGCTTTCCGACAACGGACTCGCTGTCGCGCCGCGATTGCTGTTGTTATCGCCATAAACTCCGTCCACCACGAACGACCCTCTTTCCACCTGGATCCCAGTTGGCCTCGCTTTTAACCTTCTATACGGTGCCGTCTTCCTGTTCACCTTCATTCTTCTCTTCTTTCCTCGGTATTGCCTCCCCGTCATTCTACCCGCAGCATCCTCTCCGCTCTATGCTCGTCCGTCTTTCATCCGCGGCTCGTTACACGCTCCGGAACAACGTTCCAGGCGCCTTCCGCGTGCTGATACACGCGGGAGGGAGCCTGCTCGAGCTGTCAGTGCTTCGGTGCTTTCAGGAAAATTACTATGGGACGGTTAGGATAGCAAGAAACAGAAGAAATCGGATACGGTGCACGGTGCTCGAAAGAACGTCTTCTCCCGGTTCAAATACTCGAGTTTATGGAGTGTTTTTAAAATATGGCGACTGACGGTCTTTCTGGTTGTATACGCTAGCCCGCCAAAGTGCCGAATTTCAGATTTTTTCTCTTCGAAAGTGTTAAATTAATAAGGGACTATCGTAAAGGTTGGGAAAGTGCTTTTTTCCACATTAACGTACTGGAAAACACCAATGTCATGATTGTCAACTTTATTTCGGTTTCTAAACAAACTTTTCATGAGCATTAGAAGCAACAACTCGTGTTCGGTGTAGCTGTACGAAGCAAAGTCTAAAAGTATGTCCTAAAAAGTTTTATTGTATTTCTTATTGATTCCTTTTCAACTGAAAATATCTGTCAACCCTGATTGCTTAACACGTTAAACGCCACGCTAGACTTTCCGTCGAGGTCTCGCCGGTCCGTACGGACCGGCGGCAGACTTTTCGTTATTGTTATCGCCACGCGCGTGTCGGTCCTTGCGTACTTGTAAGGGCCCGCTTGACGGCTAACTGTGGCGTGAACGGAACGGCACGTAAAACAGGCGTGGCGTTTAACGTCTTAAATATATCTGATTTTTTGGAAATTTAATGTAGTTTAAAGTAGAATTGGGCACTTATCGCGATGTGAATTTGTGTTTCGAAATATCGCTTCTTGTAAAGGTTGGGACACTTATGCCTTATAGGTCGGGACACGAACTTGTTTTCTTTGTTTTGCATGTTGACGTCATTTTTATGAATCGAGATAATGTTTTAAGCGTTTTTATGTAAAATAATAAAATTGCTAAGACAAGAACTGTGTCGAGACGGCCAAGAAGTCCAAGCATGGACGACAGCCGATGAAAAGCGCCATTTTGACTTCGCCAGATAGTCTTTTGATATTAAGAGAAAAACAAGCAAAAAGTTTTGCTACGAAGGTGATGGCCACCAATAAAAAAAAGCGACACCGATAAAAACATCATTTATAAAATCAAAACCGTCGGCAGCGAAACGAGCGAAGAGGGAATTCTCGTTTTCATCTGATTCTTCGGATTCGTATACTTCAAAGTATATAGATTTTTGTATTTCCTGTACGAAAAACATGCCAAAGAAGTTGAGTCGCTCGAATTCCATCGAATGTAACATCTGCAAGAAAGCTGTGCACCTGAAATGCGCTAATATGCTCGCAAGATATTTCACATGCAAACATTGTGGAAGTGAATCGGACGATAAAGCCGGTTATTACTCAGCGAACAATGTTTTCTTGTGTTAAATCAGGATCTAATAAATGAATACTCAATAAACATTGAATATAAGGATTTTTGACTTTATTTCGACACTTACTTTTCAGAGGTATTTGGGGTGTCTCCAATTTATACGATAAAATTTTGTTTTGCCGAAAAGATTGTCTTCAGAAAAATGGCTATAGCTTTTTATCCGTTAACGCTGCACGATACTTTCTGCAGCGAAAGTAGTAAATGTAGCTGGCAACTATACCTTTCCAACGGTATTCATTTTTTTTTCGTAATTCTCATCCCATGAAATTTTATAGCTAAAAAACAAAACGTGTCCCAACTTTTACGGCAGTCCCTTGCTTCTTTAGCTCGAATGACCTGGGTTAGGTTTCTTGGATCAGTAGACTGCGCATCTTCAATACAGATCATGAATAAATATCGTAATATAAACGTTCCGACAAAATGCGATTGAACTCTTCGATTGAAACTACATACTACCTCCGTCAACTTCAGCAGTAGTTAATACAGCTAGGGGAGCTATCAGAGGCCCTCCACCAGCAGCTCTTCTTCAACTTTGCCATCACAGTCCCGAATTCCAGTCGCGTCCCGTCTCCCAGTTGTACAACTAGCTTTCTATCGACTCCATTATCGAAATTAATCGATTACATTCCCCTCTGTATAATCTAGAGACGTCTGGATGGAAACGAAGGTCGAAAGTTCTGAATCGAGACAGAAACTTGCGAAGGAAACGTTTCTGTATGGAGTTTCGAACTGGAAGAAACACTCCCTTCGTCTTGCGACAGCGACGATCGCCGCGGAATTGGACTACGAAACACTTTTACGAACGTCACGTGGGCATTCGTTATATGTAGATCTTTCACGTTGGCAGTTAGCGAACCGTTTGGGAAATACGCAGGCACTCGTTTTTTTAAATTTATGGGCCGTTGCAATTTTAATAGTGTTCTTTAAGTATAATTCATACATTTCTTCAGTTCTCTAATTCTCGCGAACGCAGGATTTTAAAATTCTTTAATCATCTCTATTGAGTGTTTTACATTTGACCTACTCATGGTTGTGACAAATGCAGCAAATCCGCATACCAGTCACGCTTTAAAGACAAAACCTCTGGAAAACGTATCTACATAAGATAATTGTTAACAAGCTTTCTAAAAGGAGATTCTACGAACGAGCATACGGAGATCAAATTATAGATAGAGAGTAGAGCTCGAATGTAGAACCAAGGGCAGGAAATATACAGAAGAATTAGCTGAGAAACCATCGTAACGCCACATTGTAGCTGAGAAGAAGACGATCCATTGTCACGTCTGATGCAAGTTCTATTCTGTCGTATTCAAACGCAGACGCCTAATAGGCATTGCCTATGAGCACGTCGAACAGAGACCACAATGACTGCGGTGTAAGCCGTTTCAAGGTCTTCATCGACGACCCTGGCGAAGCGACAGCTCCACGGTTAAATGAAAGGGCAGCGTTCCCAAATTGCTCCGGTTAATTATCGTCGCCTTGGCTCGATGACGAGAGCGGCAATTCCACGAGAAGAGCTATGCATATGCAGAGCGCAGCTGTACGGAATCGCGGCCGATCGCGTAAAAAATAATGACCGATCGGAATTCGACGCGGGAGAGCGTTCCTTCTCATCTCGCGAGAATATGCTCGCGTGCCTGCCTGCCTGCCCGCTTGCCGGCCTGCCTGCCGGGCGAAGGTAATTAAATTTGGAACGGATGCGCAACACCGGCATCGTAAATTTCGGGCTCGTTTAATTGTTCGGGGGCAAAAAACCGCCGCGTCCGATCGATAACTCGTTACGCTTGTTTCGACACGCGACCCGCGATCCTGTTTCCCGACGATGAAAAATCACGCCGAACATATCTCGTTTCCCTATTGCGTTCCAAAATTGAACGATCTCGGGAATTTCGTTAATAAACGACCGGCGGCAGTTCCCCACTTCTTTGACCTTTCAACGTAGGGGAAACCGGGGCTGGTTGACTAACTTTCAAAATATTTAATTTTTACTAATAAACCGTTAGTATTTTGCTGACTCGTTGTACACCAAAAGTTTGCGCATTGACATGGGTATACAGATTTAATTTTGAAAATCGATTGGATTGAACGTATAGTTGTAGTTGTAATCAAATTATTTATATATATATATTTATATATATAAATATATATATCTATATGTAATTTTATATATATATACATATATATATTTATTTATATCAATATTTATTTATATATATATAAATTATTTATATGTATATATATATTTATATATATATACATGTATTTATATATAATAAATATAATTTAATATATTTATTTAATTAAATTCCTAAATTTTTACCTAACTGAATAATAATAATTTGAAGTTATACCAAATATTTTAATATAAAATCAACATTTAATTAAGTTACGAATACATTTATAAATATACCCTAGAGTTAAACTAGTTATTATATTAGTTGTACACCAAAAGTTTGCGCATTGACATGGGTATACAGATTTAATTTTGAAAATCGATTGGATTGAACGTATAGTTGTAGTTGTAATCAAATTTAGATTAGTGAGAGCAATAAGTCAACAAACCCCGATTGTGGGGTTAGTTGATATATCTGATGGGGTTAGTTGACTTAACAGTTACTTTTAAGTGTTTAAGAAAAAATAATAGTACTAACAATACTAAAATTTTTATTTTAAAATTAAGCCAAATTAGGCTTACAAATCATCATCCGAGTCACAGTTACATAATACACACATCTGATGCATTTTTCGTGAGCCCCCATTTGCGGCAACGTGTGCACTGCACTCAGTTTTCACCACAAACGCTACCAGTATAAGATTAATTACAGATCAAGCTTTCTGAATCATCTTCTGATTCTGAGGATATGGAATCTCTCTTGAACGACGTAAATCCTATGCTCAGTCAAGTAGCCCCGTTCGACATTTTTATCATTGTTAAGGGCCACGCGTGCATAACCTCGATGCACCGGATAAAATAAAATACCTCAAATTATAGTCAATGATAATAAAATACCTCAAATTATAGTCATAAACTAATCATGAGAAAATACCAAGCTGTACTTAATTGACAAAAATTGATAAATACAGCGAACCGGATTAATATTCGGACGCTCTAGACAAGACGATAACTTTTTTAATATTGTATTTTACAATTTGAACTTTTTTGGAAAAGTAGAATAATTAGTTTACTACAGAATGACATTTTTTCCAGAAATAGCAATTTATTGGAATTGTAATTAAAGTACTAAAAGTTGCGTTTTACAACTTTTTTATGTGGGCCTATATTGAAAATTTTTAAAATACGGTTTGTAGATCTGTGTGAATTATATGCACTGTGAAAGTTTAATCGCAATCGGTTGATGCGGGAAAAAATGACAGGCATTGAAAGATGTAAGAATCCTTAGATTTATTGCAGTTAGAGGCCGAATATCTGCAATTTTTACCATCTGAAAACGTTTGTAGCTGGTTGCAACGTCGAATATGTTTAATTGACACAAATCGACAAAACGTATTTTTTAAATTTTCGATATAGGTCCACATTAAAAAGTTGTAAAATGCAACGTTTAGTATTTTTTCTACAATTCCGATCAATTGCAATTTTTGTAAAAATTTCTTTTTACATCCTGTAGTAAACTAGTTGTTCTAGCTTCCCAAAAAAGTTCAAATCGTATAGTACAACACCAAAGATGTTATCGTCCTTTTTAGAGCGTCCGAATATTAATCCGGTTCGTTGTAGTCGAAACAAAAATATTTACTTACCGCCGATATTTCTAGATTTTTTATTCTTATTGGCATAGAACGCAAGTTTCGGTCACGACAACACATTACATGGTGAGCTAGTGATTCCTATATTTCAATATCGCGGAAAGCAGCATCATCTACTTTATACACTCGCCGAAATTTCTATAAAGTCACTGTGTTTTGTAACGAATTGTTATTATTATACCATACCAATGAAAAATTTGTATTTAGTAGTATTTCGGGATTACATAAAGAAAGCATACACACCGATTTCAAAACATAAGTATAACATTTACGATAAAGTAAACAAAAATATAATTTTACGCGGAACAAACTGCGAAATTTCTATAATGTCGCTTTCGTTTTACACGGATAAAGTTGAAATTAACGATTGTTTTTCTATTATTTCTATTTTAATATCTGGTGTAACCTCCATTTTCTTGAATTATATTAAAAATACGATTGGGCATTGACGGAACTAACTTTTGTAGCGTTTCTGTTTTAACAGACGCCCACGCTTCATTCACCGCATCCCTTAGTTCGCTAATGGAGTTGTATTGTTGGCAGTTTTTATAAACTTGGCGCGTAATGATACTCCAAACATTTTCAATAGGGTTTGTATCAGGGGAACAAGCAGGCCATGGCAAAACATTGATGTGTCTTTTAAGAAGCAACTGCATATGCGCTTCGACGCGCGTACCGCAGCATTATCATGCTGATAACTAAAATTGTCATCTTCAATATTTTCTGTAAAGGGTTTTAAAACCATGTCTAACAAATCTGTATAATTTTCCGAATTCATTTTGTGATTTATGCAACACATTCGAGATTTTTTGTCAGTTTTGAACGCAGCCCATATCGTTAGGGAACCACCGCCAAAGTTACGACTCATTGTCACACTTTTCTCATTTCTCAGATCATGCCAATAATATTTACAGCCATCAGGCCCATCCAAATTAAATTTGTTCTCATCTGAAAAAATGACAGACTCCCACTCTTTCGTCCAGGACATATGTGCCCGTGCAAAATCAAGACGGGCCTGTTTATGTACTTGTTTTAGGCCTAGTTTACATTGCATTTGTGTCCACACAAATTGCCCAGAAGAATTTAAAAGTTGTTGCACGCGTCTTGTTATTACTGGAAGCTCCAATTTAGCTCGAAATTGTGCTGCATTTTTCCTTTCGTTAGCCGCATACCTAGTTAATAATAAACCTTGTCTCTTTGACAATTTTTTATTACCACCTTCAAAATGATTTTTCCCGTAATTTTCATGTAAATTGATATAATTATTAATCACAGTATACGAACGATTAATTTTCTTAGCGATGGCACGATTAAAGCAGCCCATATTTTTATAAGCATCGATCGACGCTTTTTCTGCAATTGTTAGCACTTTCCCTCTCGGATTTCCATGACTCCTAAAACTAATACTTTTAGAATATTTCAAATTTTCCATAGTTCTCTGCTCGGAATCCAGAGAAACGCTAAGTGACTTTATAGCAACTTCGCACTTGTGTTCTGCATCACGCAGAAAAAAATTAAAACAAACGCAAATAGTGACCATAGCGGTCTACAGTACGTAGTCCCTCTATCCAAGTGTCAACAAGGCATAAGACCAGATAGGATAAATCAACAAAAATGGTGATATTTTTCAAATATCTATGAATACGAAGGTGACTTTATAGAAATTTCGGCCACTGTAGTATTGCAATTAGAATGGATTAGTCGACTAGCTCCGGTCTCCCCTACAGTGGTGTATTTGGCCTGAAAAGTCGGAAAAAAGTAAATTTTCAAATTTTGCGGTTTAGATCGGAGTTGGTTGCTACAAAATTAGAATGGCAAGTTTTGTGTCTGTCTCGTCTTTGTCGAGATGCATCAGCTTTTTCCGAGGGAAACTTGAGAACGAGCTCCGTGGGTCTTTGGCCGAAGTGTTGTCGATCCTTCAGCTTGTCTTCGGGATTAATTAACGGCCATCGGCGGT
Source organism: Lasioglossum figueresi (assembly GCA_028455805.1). Classification (NCBI taxonomy): domain Eukaryota; kingdom Metazoa; phylum Arthropoda; class Insecta; order Hymenoptera; family Halictidae; genus Lasioglossum; species Lasioglossum figueresi. Next base: position 15,275,034 of record CM052202.1, read on the forward strand.
TTAATTCGACGGAACTCGGAATCGCGGCCGACTCGAGAGGATGATTAGAGCGGCTCGGGGTCATCGACGGCTCCTCGTGGATTTTCCATCGCTAATGAATTGGAGCGCGGACGTCAATGTTCAATCGACGTGGGTACCGATAGGTGCGCGGCCCCGAAGGATGAGCAGGAATCTGGGTTAACGAAGCGGAGGACATAATCTCGAGCAGAGGAGGATCGCGGGGCCCCCGGTCAAGTGGACACGTGATTGCACACCTGGTCCATTCGCGGCCCGATCTCTCTCTCTCTTTCTCTCTCTCGCTCTCTACCCAGGTGAGAAACCAGTCGCCGGGTAGTTCTTTCGTTCTTTCGTCGCACGTACCACTCTCGCATCCTCCCACGCTTCTATTAATAATACCCCGAGAAACGCCCGATGTATTTATAGGCATGTCACATCGCTCCGACTGAAAAAGGCGAGATAGTCCCTTCTTCTTCTTCTCGCAGTTGGGCAATTAAAATTTCGTCAATGTACATACGGCCCTCGCGAGATTCCTTCTGGCAACGTTCGTCGCTCGCTATCGCACCTCGGAACAGGCGCCAACGATTTTACAGATGTGTCGCAACAACTTGTACCTACGCCCACGTGGGTTGTTCACCGTTCGGATGGATCTGTGGTTGAGAATCGATTCGAAGCATCCAGGTCGACCAAATAACTGTTCTTTATATCACATATTAGAGTGACCAGTCTAGTGAATCAGCACCTCCCAGCGAATGAACATAATTCATATTTAACGGAAAACACTTCGATGGCCCTGACGACTTTGATGTAAAGAGGAAACTCAGTCTTCAAATCCATGGTGGTTTCAACCGTGGGAAAAATGGTTAGCCCTTAGCACACTCTAGTGGTGTACCATTATTCAAAATATTGTTGAGATTATTAAATATGTTGGTATTTAATCAATTACTGGACATTTAAGTACTGTATGATGTGTTATATCGATTTCATATCCATAAAATGAAAAAAATTATATACAATACAATGGAATTATTCTAGGTCGGAAGAAATGTTTAATTGTCGAGTTAAAATAATTCCGACGGCATAGGATTAAGGTATGTAGAGACGATTGAACCTCTGAAGTTGCCAACAGATGATTAGAATGTTATAGAGAATCCATTCTGTAAGGTGAGCTTAGATTATTTTGCGAAAGACTAAATATTCGCCACATACAGTCAGAGAATGGGAATAAAATTCCGTCCGGAAGAATGCAGGGGTCTCGAAGGAAGAAATATTTCTGAATCTTAAAAGGTGCAGGCGGCAAATTAGTGGAAATAATCTGACATAATTAATGGAAGTGTAGAACATCTCCCGGGAGGGATGGGAATTGGAGACGTACTCCCGTGCATCGGTTTATTAATATTGCGAGCTATCGAATTAAGATTCCGCCGCGACGGGAGCAGTCATGCATAGATCATCCGATTAGACTCGACAATGCGACGAGCATTGGCAAAGGGTCGGAGCCGAGGAGGAAAGAGAGCGCTCTTATATTTCATTCCCGGACATCCAGCTCGTGGCTGATTAGCGCGGGCAAAAAATCGGCGAACGGATCGATAGCGGATCGATGGAACGCGAAAGTTCACGACTCGCGATCCACCGCGTCCTGTTACGTTTATTATTCGTGGCCGGTGGCACCGGGGCGCACAGATCGAATCGGTATTGCAAATGCCGGTGAAATACCGGTGCTTTTCGATATCTGTTCCACTACCTCGAAAGAAACTGCAATTTACAAACAACGGATCGAAGTTATCGAATCAACGATGGTACTCGAATGTCAATTACAAATTCATTTCGAATACAGATTTCTCGACTTTCTTAAATAAACAATATCATGCTGAGTATATTTCGGATCTAAGGGACTGTCGTAAAGGTTGGGACAGGATTTGTTTTTAAGCTATAACATTTCATGAGATGACAATTACGCAAAAAAATGTATACCATTGAAAAGGTATAGTTGCTAGGTACATTTTCGTTAATGGATAAAAAGTTATAGCCAATTTTCTCAAGACAATGTTTTCGGCAAAAATAAATTTTGCCGTATAAGTTGGAACACCCCAAAAACTCTGAAAAGTACATGTTGAAACGAAGTAAAAATCCTTCTATTCAATGTTTATTTTAGAACATATTTTTAGCCTTTGAATGATACAGCTACACTGAACACGACTTGTTGCTCTTAATGCTCATCAAAAGTTTGTTTAGAAACAGAAACAAAGTTGACAATCATGCCATTGAAGTTTTCAGTGCGTTCATGTATAAAAAAGCACCGTATCAGCCTTGTCGACAGTCCCTTTTACATTTCAAACTGACGCTAGAATACATCTCCGAGTCCATATATGAAATTTTTGTGAAAACATGGCGTAAACAGAATACGACCGTTTGCATGCACGCAAAGTGCAACGGGAAACGACAAGACTGATTGGATAAATTCTTTCGTTGCACAGCCGCGCGCCGCGCCGATCTCGATGCGCTCCAACCCGTGAATAATCTATCGCTGAACGCTCGGAGATCGACGAGGAGGGTCAGAGATCGGCTGGATCAGCCCTCTGGATCGAAAATGTTAACGACACTGCGATGGAACGCTCAACGACCTCATAATTAAATACTCGCGATAATTACGTTTGTCCCTTCCTTTTCACGTGCAATTAAGTCCAATGATACGAGAAACGTGACACGAATCCGTCGCGGCGCATCTTGCGAGGCTCTCTCTCTCGCTCGAGCAAAGAGGAAACTGCATAAATCGATAGCCATCGACCTAACTCCGGTTCCGCATTCGTCGGATCGTTCCACCGTTTGCTCTCGAAAAATCTGTTTCGTTTAATGATCGGCGAATTTGTTTCTCAGCACGTACTAACTTCATATTTTTCAAGCTTTGTTTGCACTTTCGTAAATATTTGAAAGAATGTGAGAATGTTTGGCAAGATTGAATACAACAGGAATGGCCTGAAGAGGAGGAATTCGGAATTTGGCGTAATCCAAAGCCTCTATGATCATGCACATGTATTCACCTGGCAATTAATTCATAAAATGCAGATTCAAAACATTAAAGTCCATCAAAACGAGAAAACAATCTTCAATTTTCTTACTTTGATGACGCGCTTGAAGAAATGTGGGAATGTTTAGCGGGATTGAACCCAACAAGAATGGCTTGAAGAGGAGGAATCGGGATCTGGTCTAATCCAAAGCCTCTATGATCATGCACATGTATTCACCTGGCAATTAATTCATAAAATGAAGTTTGAAA